>JAJLSW010000008.1:0-494207 GCA_030567875.1 Wenyingozyma nitratophila
CCAGTGTAAGTGGTGCCACCTGAAGTGAATGTCACAGGTCCGGTTTCTGTTTTGGTGTAAGATCCGGTCCATGGAACGGTGGTGGTGCTGATAGGAATGTCTGAGGTTGGGGTTTCGACAGTTGCCTTCGAGGTGGTGTGAGTGCTACCACCTGAGGTGTAAGTGATTGGTCCGGTAACTGTAGTTGAGTAAGATCCGGTCCATGGGACTGTGGTGGTGCTGATAGGAATGTCTGAGGTTGGGGTATCGACGGTAACTTCAGTTCCAGTGTAAGTGGATCCACCTGAGGTGAAGGTGATAGGTCCGGTCTCTGTCTTAGTGTAAGATCCGGTCCATGGGACTGTGGTGGTGCCGATTGGTAATATGGCGGAAGTTGGGGTGTCGACTGTGACTTCGGTTCCGGTGTAAGTGGATCCACCTGAGGTGAAGGTGATGGGTCCGGTCTCTGTCTTAGTGTAAGATCCGGTCCATGGGACTGTGGTGGTGCCGATTGGTAATTTGGCGGAAGTTGGGGTATCGACTGTGACTTCAGTTCCGGTGTAAGTGGATCCACCTGAGGTGAAGGTGATAGGTCCGGTCTCTGTCTTAGTGTAAGATCCGGTCCATGGGACTGTGGTGGTGCCGATTGGTAATTTGGCGGAAGTTGGGGTATCGACTGTGACTTCGGTTCCGGTGTAAGTGGATCCACCTGAAGTGAAGGTTATAGGTCCGGTCTCTGTCTTAGTGTAAGATCCGGTCCATGGGACTGTGGTGGTGCCGATTGGTAATTTGGCGGAAGTTGGGGTATCGACTGTGACTTCGGTTCCGGTGTAAGTGGATCCACCTGAAGTGAAGGTGATAGGTCCGGTCTCTGTCTTAGTGTAAGATCCGGTCCATGGGACTGTGGTGGTGCCGATTGGTAATTTGGCGGAAGTTGGTGTGTCGACTGTGACTTCGGTTCCGGTGTAAGTGGATCCACCTGAGGTGAAGGTGATAGGTCCGGTCTCTGTCTTAGTGTAAGATCCGGTCCATGGGACTGTGGTGGTGCCGATTGGTAATTTGGCGGAAGTTGGTGTGTCGACTGTGACTTCGGTTCCGGTGTAAGTGGATCCACCTGAAGTGAAGGTGATAGGTCCGGTCTCTGTCTTAGTGTAAGATCCGGTCCATGGGACTGTGGTGGTGCCGATTGGTAATTTGGCGGAAGTTGGTGTGTCGACTGTGACTTCGGATCCAGTGTAAGTGGTTCCACCTGAGGTTTTGGTGACAGGTCCGGTCTCTGTCTTAGTGTAAGATCCGGTCCATGGGACTGTGGTGGTGATGACTGGTAAAGTTGGGGAGGTAACTGAGGTTGCGAGACATTCTGAACCATTTGCCATCAAATAAGCATAATCTTCAAAATTTTCAATAACAGTTCCATCTGGCAAAATAACCGAGAAAAGAAAGTGACCACCATTGTCTCTATTTGCGTACACCATTCTCACTGGATACATGAAACCTGCTTCCAAATAGATATAGGACTCATAACTATCGAAAAGCGTTATAGCATAAATGGCATAAGGATCTTGAGAGCTCGCTTGGTTCCAAATATTTGAACAGCAGCTGAATGCACCATCGCCACCAAAATATACTAGAGCTCTATTGTCGACATCCGTTACCTTAAGAGTGTAGATACCAGATACGGGAGCGTGAAAATAACCAGTATATTCAAGAATGACGTTTGTGACCGGGATATACATATTCAATTCTGTACTCCAGATTTCCGTCAAAACAAAATCTTTATATGTTCTATAAACTGTAGTACCTCCTATGTCGGAAGTGAAATTGAAACTAAATGATGCATAGGAAACTCCAGTTGTTGTAGAAACCAACCTATTGTTAGTATATAAATACTCATAGAACTCAACAGACTGATCTATATAATCAACACGCTCTGAAACGGGCATACTGTATGCCTTGACGCTAAACCCGGGTTGAGAAGTCCAATCAGTGCCAAAACTGCACCCATAAGCTTCGTTTGTAGAGATAGTAGTGCTTGTGGATTTTTTTGTTGCTGCATTGGAAAGACTAGAAAAGCCCAGTAAGCAAATAATTGATAAGAGAGTGAATGGTTTCATTTTTATCTGTTAAAGTGATGAAGATTAAAATCCAAGGATATATAAAAAGAAAGGACAGCACCAACATTATTTCTTAGGACAGGGAGGATTTGAAGTCTAATTTATATCTAGAAGAGTTAGGCAGGGAGGAGAAATTCCTCAGAGTCTGGATTTCAACTTGGGCGATCTTCGGGACCAAACGAATGCATAGGATATGATTCATAATATATTGCTTTTCCTATAGGGGTATACGTACATCCAAAAAGGATCTCCACACCTGTGTGCATATAATTCAATCAAACGGCAAATTAAATAACCTCGAGTCGAAATATCTCTTATCCACCCACAAACACATTTTGATTTGTTTGTTCTGGTCCACTGTCCTTGCTCCACTAGACGCTTACTTCAAAAAGAAAAAGAAGAACAAAGATCTTCGAAACAGAACTTCAAGGGGAGTGAGATATATTCAAGAAAATTTGTCAACGTTTCAATTGTTTCATGATTCCTTGTGATTTTCGTCTTGATGTATGCCGTACAATGCGCATGTGGCTGCACATGATAGTGCACCTATGCGCATTGCACTATCATGTGTATGTGTATGTGCATGTGCATGTGCATGTGCATTATGAGTTTATCATTCCGGGTGAAATGTTACACCCCTTGTAATCCCTCCTAACAGTAAAACTCACACCTGATTCTGCTAACTCCTGAAACAGAGACGCGCAAGAATTTGCTTTTCGACATTTCTTTTGATTTTAAGTTCTTGAACTGAAACATTATCTACACACGACTCACAATTATATCTATTGTGCTAGAATGATATATATCGAGCGTCCTGATTCATAGTACAGTTTCCTGTAGCTATTTTTCAGAGTATTCGCTCAATTCGATTAGGTTTTGAGCTTGCTTGCTCTCTGTAACAAAGCACAATAAAGACACCATGGATTAACCGTAGCACTTTCTAGAACGTTTTCAATTGAAACACCATAAAAAGGGGATATCTTTCCCATTCCTGTTGGGGATATGAGTGAATTTAGGAATATGCCGCCTCCCAAAAAGAATAAGCATCACCTGTTTCAAGTTTTTATTCATCGTAACTGAATACAATAAGGATCCCCATATAGCTTGCGGCTTTTGTATCACTCCTTTTGTTATCGAGGATTCGTGTAAGTCAGTAGTGTGCGCGAAAAATCTTCCGTTTCAGGAGTACCGCCCAAAGAATCTCTTCAGCTCAGTCGGGGGAGGGGTAGAATTTACCGTTTGTTTGTGTAGCAAACCCACTTGTACCTGTTTACTAGAATCCAATACTTATATAAATTTGGGTAGCGATAGCATCTCATGAAACTCATACAACCATGGTGAAGGCTTGTTGACTTATTGATTTATCTTATTGAAATAATGCTACTAGCAAGGGCGGTGATACGTAAACAATTATCCTTCATACAGACAATGGCAAGCTGGAATTTTATCTATTATCCCAGTAAACAAGGAGCGTGGCGGGCATTGTTGTTCAATTAGTAGTTTGAATGGGGTGATTGTATTACGTCTCGTGCCCCTTTGATTCGTAACATCTGCACCGATCAGCGCGCCCTTTATCAGCGTGCCCTGCATTCTGCATTACCAGTTGTACAATAAAAAATTAATATGTCCCCTTGCACTTAATTCTCGCAAGTTTAGAGAGGGATCATCTGTAAATTTCAGGTTTCGTTCGTGAATTTCAGGTTAAAAACGAAACCTGAAATTCGTGACTCTTTATTCTTGGATTGTTTCCCACGGCATTTCCTCGCTGGAGGCATATCGATAAATTTCTCTTTTTAATGATCGCACCAAGACTGAAAGACCGTAATATGACGCAATAAGCCAAGATGGCTACAAGATGCGATTGATTACAGGGTTATTGAAGTGGATTAAGCAGACATATCTTACAAGCTAGTCTTCTGGGACAAAAAAGCATACAAACTATGTATACATATCCCGAGACGGAGCCCTGTTTATGTTAATCTTGAGCTAACTCTTCTTGGGATCAAATAGCTTTCTTTACCAGTAACAAACTAGTTATATCCAGATAACCTTGTTTGCCTATGACTGTAGTGTCTCATTTCCGCTCCGGATTATGTATCAATGATAAGATACAGTAATAAGTTCACTACAAAAGTAACCAAGTTCTTACTGCAAACTAAAAATACTGATATCCGGCTTAAAATTAATACGAAGTTACACTAGATCATTACAATCGACAATGGATTTTATCAACAGAGCCAAATTCTACTTACATCTTACTTTATTGGAACTTGGAAGACTTCATGCAATGAAAAATCAAAATTGCTATATTGCTACTAAAAGTCATATCCAGATATGATAGCTTCCTCTTACTGATTATTATGGCAACTAAGTACTTGTCCGTTGGAACCCCTTCGAACAAATATGCTCCCTGTTACATTCTTCACTTATACCAATTATTCTTGCATTTACTTCTTGAATTCTATACCGCTCTTCGTTGGCGTAGTTTATAGACTCATTAACGATGTAATCAACTTACTATTGATATTCATTAAATCCCTAAGATGCCCCTTTTTGGATTATTTCAACGCATGAAAACTCCTAAAAGTTGCGAGTCAGTAGTATAAGAGGGGTTTTCTCTTTCTGTGAAGAGAGTGTGAATATAGTAACCCTGAATAGAGAAATCCCGAAGAAATTACTCTCTATATGAGTTGTAAAACGACGAACAATTTCGACTGAAAAATATACATATTATCGGGACTTAGCTAGGTATATATCAACCCTTGAAAGTTGAATATTCATGCTTGGCAAGTGCAGCCTAAATAAGCAATCACGCTAATAGCGTGGTGATACTTATCTGCTTGATACCAAGAGCTGTGCGAGCTGGGAACTCAACCGTTCTGAGCCAAACAAAAAATACGAGAATATTGTTCAATCAATTTTAAAGAAGTCAAAGGGATGAAATGCATCCACATACTTTCATTTCATCTATATTTGTTAAACTTGATAACTGGGCGTAGGCATCAGCGCGTTCTGCATTATAGGTTCCAGTTGCAAACAATAAAAATGCCTGCGTCCCTTAATTTGATTTTTGCAACTGGAAAGAGGAAGATCTCCATATTCCGCGAGAGGAATTGGGACATTTTTCATTTTAAATGTTGGGAATCGATTCCCTGCGCAAGTGCCTCCTAATTAAAAACAGGCAATTCATCTTCCTTCTTGCCAAAGTATACAACTTGGTCATAACAAGTGTTGTCCCAATAAATGCAGGAGTTATCTTTCTCAATGGTACCATGTAAAAAACTATCCGCTGTTCTTTACCCATCCTATATTTTGAGGGGTACTATCTATTTCTTGGCTTTTCTGTGATAAAAGTAAGTAATTGTCAATTTGAAGAACTGGGGCCTCGCCCATGGCGATCATGATGCTAAACACATCGCGTCCTTCTGTTCCAACGTTCCGGACTCTTAGGTATTTAACCAGGATTATGTCCCTCTCTAAGCCTGGTTTTCACTATCATTTTCAGTCAAGGGGTGCATTCTGTCGCTGATTCAGCGGCTCGTTTCAGGTGTTTTTTAAAGCGGGACCATGCACTTTCAAGCTACCGCATGGCTTCCAGTAGGTAAGACTCAATATGCAATTAGTTAATTAGAAATAAATCTGTGATGGGTGACCTGCGGTCTTTGGCAATAATTGACTATATTAAAGCTTTGAGACTTAGGTGCATTTGAGGATAACACTCAATACATAAACTTGAAATAACCTAAAGGAACGATGGCAAAAAGATTTCTTCAAAAATGACAGTGAAACTCCGTTTTGGCATTTAGCGGATTCACAGAGCATTCGCGTAAGGCAACTTTATTCGATATAGCAGACGCTTAAACTAATCAAAACATTGATAAGCACGCTGCCTCATAAAACTTCTGCCAAACAAATGACCTGTAGTTCTGTTCATTTTGGTATGACTTCATCGGCTGCAGTTTCCTATACAAAACCTGAATTCTGTAATTCAAATAGTCCTCAGGGTAGTTTTAGAGAAACTTTCAGAGAATGATCCCTGGCTCTTATCTTGTTGATTTCTAAGTTCTCTCTTATGAATTTGGTATAAAGAGCATAGTTATAAATGAAGCAAGGCTATGTTCTTTCTTTCCTGCTTTCTTTTGATATTTCCCCTGTGTGTGGCTCAGGCGGGTGGGAAAGAAAAGATCTAAGAAAGGGCCATATTAGAGGATATATGTGATATCATCACATTATTTATTTTATTTTAATTACTACACGCATGATTTACCTATGTTATTTATCACATCTTACTTATAGCAAGTATAACTCTATTTGATAAATAGAAATCAATCATGAATATTACATGATATAAACATCCTATCTATTCGTTTATATGTAATTGCGTTTATAATGGTTAACTCCTTATAAGTTAACTAACTATTAATTTTAATAGTATCAAATTACTCTCTAATTTCAGTAATTTATATGTTTGATTAAATTGGTAATACAATTTGATAAACAAGGGTATTCAACATAGACTAACCGAACTGTCTTAGAGTACTAACAAAGTTAACTAATCTGGAGCTCTGGTACATGGGTTATCACCTCCTTACACAACTTAACTTTCTCACTCACGTCTGAGGTAACGAAATTATATATAGCTCGATGGGATACGCCTTCCAGATTCTGGTTGAGATCCATTATAAGAATCTATCATCAATCAGACATATATGTACGGTTAGAGTGAATTGGTATTCTATATATGCGTCAATATAGCTGATTGAAATAAGCGTGAAAAAATATTGGTCAAAACTTTATATGATGTGTTAAAAAAAAGTATTCTCGTGATCATAAATCTGTAAAAAATTATCGAATATTATCTTTTCAAAGTTGTTCATATCGAAGTGAATAATCGTGATGATACCTTCGGGCCCAACCTACAATATTTTCCCATTTATCACCACATCTGGGGATGAGGACGTTGTTTGCACCTCAGTAAATATCGCAACTATCCTTTATCTCAATATAAACATAAATAATTTTATATAAACATATGTAGTGAGCATTAAATGGAATCAAAAATACGATTGAAAAAAAAAAAAAAAAAAAGTCTATCATCAATCAGACATATAATGATCCTGTTTTGTTTCTATCATCTCCTCATTAAAAGATTTGGCAAGAGTGTTCGAGATATCAACTCCTGAAGGTCTATCACCCTTCAAAAGGCCCGTGACTGAGCCCAATGTGATACATGCCTTCAAAAATCTATTGGCTGACTTTGATCACTGTGCCCTGTCAACTATATATGGCCGTGACCACCCACCACCCATGGGCAAAGATCACTCAACGGGGGCCATCCATAGTAAGAGACTCGCGAGCTTTTTTTCTCCAGCAGAAAAGCGGTAGATCTCACGATTCTCGGTGGAAGTGTTTCCCAATCGGGTAATTCAAAGCCAACCTGGAGACAATTTGTGGAGAAATAAGTGATCTTTGCAATTGGTATAAATTTATTGCAGTGTCCTCTCCACCAGCTTTTGTTGTCATCAAATAAGAAAAGTTCTTCATCTTTTCTTTATTACTTCTTCACACAAGATTATATTTTGCAATTAAATACACCTATAAAGTTTATATAACCAGACAAATATGACAGTTACAAACAGCAGCAACCCTTCTTTACAAGTTACAGCCGACCATAAGATTTACATCGCTGAAAACCCATACAAACAACCTGTTAAAGACCAAGTCTTGGTTCATATGAGAGCTTGTGGTATCTGTGGTTCAGATGTTCACTTCTGGAAATCTGGTCAAATCGGAGAGTTGGTTGTCAAGGGTAATTGTGTTTTAGGTCACGAAGCTTCTGGTGATATTATTGCCGTTGGTGAAGAAGTGACCAAAGTTAAAGTTGGTGACAGAGTCGCTGTTGAACCTCAATTACCATGTGGTAAATGTTACCTTTGTTTACAAGGTGATTACAATTTATGTCAAGAAGTTGAATTTTCATCCGTTTATCCAGATGATGGTTTTATGCAAAGATTTAAGATTCATTCCGAAAACTTTGTCCATAAAATCCCAGATTCTATGACTTATGCACAAGGTGCTTTGGTAGAACCAGTTTCTGTTGCATATCATGGTATTGAAAGATCTAGTATCACTTTGGGTAAAGGTGCCATGGTTGCAGGTGCAGGTCCAATTGGTCTATGTACTTTGGTTTTAGCCAAGGCTTCGGGTGCTACACCTTTAGTCATCACAGATATCTCATCAAAGAGATTAGAATTTGCTAAGAAATTAGTACCAGAAGTTATTACTTATCAAATTGATACCAAAAAATCAAACGTTGAAAATGCCAAGGCTATTAGAAAATTATACGGTAATGATGAATATTCTCAGCCACCATGTGTATTAGAGTGTACTGGTATTGAATCTTCTATTGTTACCGCTTGTTTTGTCGTTAGAAGATCAGGTGTCTTAACCGTTATCGGTGTCGGTAAGGGTGATATCAACAATTTCCCATTCATGCACTTATCATTAGCTGAAATTGACGTCAAGTTCATCAACAGATACCATGATTCATGGCCTGCTTGTATCAACCTTATCGCCAATAAGGTTATTGATGTCGATTCCTTAGTCACCCATAGATTCCCATTAGAAGAAGCTGTTCAAGCCATGGAAGTTTCCAGTGACCCAAGCAATGGTAACATCAAGGTTATGATCACCGATGATGCTGAAGTCAACTATTAAACTAATCTTGATTTTTGAGGGGCTTCTGAAAATTTCCATAAGATTTAATGGCTTAATTCCACTTGGATTCCGCCCAGATTCAAGCAAAATTAATAATATATATGTACCTTTTTTTTAAACCAGTTGTGTCTAGATCTGCATCTAATAATTCAAACTAGTATTCTTCTATAGATATAACCTTCGCCCCGTCACTACTACTAAAATAAGATAAAAAGCGGATGATGGCTGGGCAACTAAAACCGAGGAAGGTAGTCCCATACTCAAAACATTCGTCGTCGAGAATCTTCTTTTGAACAGATTAGAAAATTTGGTGCCGCTGAGCGAGCGAAAATGGTAATCTGTTGGTCGTTGGCGAAATAATAGATATAAGACTTGATATTCGCCTTTCTTCTATTTTACTCCGTATTTTTTTTTCTTCTTTGCAATTATTCACCAGCGATTAACAACTTCGTCGGCCCAACTTATTTGTCACATATCCATTCAAAGATGAATCCAGCTATTTCAAACTTGGTCCTTATGTTAGGGATGATGCAAGTCTCTCGTCGTATAGATCTTGATGATCCAACTAACTTATTATACGTTAGAATCTTATACGGTACCTGTACCTCAATCATCTTGTTGCTTTACTTATACTGTAGATCAGTAATTATCAAGAAGAATGATTTAACCACTTTGAAATATGTTACTCCCGCTAACACTTTTGCTGGTGAAACCGAAGAAAAATTAGAAATCACTACCGTTAAAGATTATGATTTACAACAAATCCAAGCTTCCATCAAGAGTGTTTTCACCGGTCTTGCTATGATGGGTTTCATGCATATCTATATGAAATATACCAACCCATTGTTAATGCAATCTATCTCCCCATTAAAAGGTGCCTTTGAATCAAACATGGTTCAAATCCACCTTTTCGGTAAACCAGCTTCTGGTGACTTAAAGAGACCTTTCAAAGCCGCTGGTGGTCTATTCGGTGCTTTAACCGGTGGTTCAGATGTCAAGACTGATAAGTCTTCTATTTCCAAGGTCGAAACCAGCGGTGCTGGTGGTGTCAAGGAAGAATAGATGCGATTTTAGGACAATTTTCTTAAAAAAAGTAAAATCTGACATGACTTTGATTTAAAGTGAACAATAATCTTTTTTCAAAGATAATATATAATAAACCTTTTGTGATTTTTATCTCTTTTTGTTGTATATATTGATACATAGCTTGAACATTGAACTCTATATAAAATGCTTAATATAAAATGAGTACACTTTGTGTCAATTTTGCTCTCATCCCCACGAGATATAGATCTGCTTATGAAACCTCATACTCTTGACAACAAAACAAGTAAAGCAACATAACACCCAATACTTATAATCGATAACCACATCACGATATCCCCACTAGTTTTGAAGAACAATTGATCCTCATCAATATAATTGTTTTCCCCACTGTGTACTTTCAACCAATTGGATCGCTTATCGGGACTCAAGAAGTATAAATCGATATTTTTGGATCTGATATAACTAGCGATACATATAATCATACCGAATATCACATAAACCAATCCAATGTTCAAGAATTGCTTCGAAAAAAGCTTCAAGATCACAACCGAAAATGACAAACACCCTAAACATGATCTCATATAAGCCCCTTGATAAGTTCTTTGATGAGCCCTCACGTCCAATTTTTGATTGTTTGTAGATAAATAGGATAACCTTGAAGGTCTCCTCAGGAGGAAAAGCCTATCATCATCTTCAACATCCATTATTTAGCCTGTTATACCGTCACTATTATTTTCCCTTCACAAAGAAACATTGGAAAAGAACTGTTCCTTCTCCTTAATATGTCTGGCTGTCTTCAAACTCCTTTTCTGATTTTTGGTTTTAAGTCACGTGCAAAGCCATCAATTTTTTTCCCCCGATAGCAAAGTTGGGATAATTGTCGCATCTTAAGGGAACTGCGAACCATTCTACTGCTCTTTAGGAAACACAAACGTATACTGTGAGAGTAGACAGACCACATGGTATATTTAAAATGACCAAGGGAGAATAAAAATTTCTCCGCAATGTGTAGGGGTACCGCCATACGATAACGCAAGCGAGGTCTCGCAAAAAAAAAGCAGTGTATTAGTCGGGATTTCGTTTTAAACCCGCTTTTCCAGGGTGAAGAACAGGTTTCAATCTTTTTATATTGTATACAAGGCTAGTTACTACATCTTTGTCTTCTCCCTGTCGATTTTAAAGAGACCGTTTTATGATATTCGACTGGAGACTATATTTGGCAAAGGCGTGATAATATTCCTCATATCGTCCATATTTAAACGAAAATGAAACTTTTTCCTTCAGGGAAAGATAGGGCCGATGAGGATATACTCGTGCAGAATGGATCATTGCAGAGCAATCTCGAACATGTTTCGATAGAACCAGAGAATCCAAAGACCAAAGAAGATGCTGCCACAGATATAGGGAACCCGTCTATTGCACAACCTCATACCATAGAGATACCCGACAAATTCTCTGGCTATGGATTATTGACTTTAATATCATGTTTCCTGTTCAATATCTCTACTTGGGGTTCAAATAGTGGTTATTCCATTTATCTTGCCCATTATCTAAACTACCATACTTTCAAGGGATCTAAAAAGATTGATTTTGGTATACTTGGAGGCTTAACGTTTGGTTCTGGGTTGACTTTTGCACCTTTTATTAACTATACAATCGGTAGGATAGGCTTGAAACCAACAATGGCAATAGGTGCAGTTATACAATTTGCTGGTGTACTTATGGCTTCATTTTCTACTAGACTTTGGGAGATTTATCTGACGCAAGGTGTTTTACAAGGAATTGGTATGGCTATTAATGCTATTGCCAATATAAATCTACTTCCGCAATGGTTTCGTAAGAAGAGAAATGTAGCTACCGGTTTAACGTCAGCAGGATCTGGTATTGGTGGTATCATTTGTACAGTAGCAATGCAACAGGTAATGAATCATGAAAGTTTTAGATGGTCATTAAGAGCACAAGCAATTCTATGTTTTGGTTGTCAAATCATTGCCATAATCTTGGCAAAATCGAGGAATGCACATATTAGACCGGTTTTCAAAATTGTTGATAAACTAGTCTGGATCAACTTTGGTGTCTGGTGTCTTATCCTTTATATAATATTCACATTATTAGGCTATGTTGTTCTCATGTATAACCTGGCTGATTTTACATTGTCCCTTGGTTATTCTTCGGCAGATGGTTCCATTGTAAGTATGATGATATCTATTGGAATCATTGTGGGTAGGCCATCAGTGGGATTCTTGGCCGATAAATACGGTCCTGTATTGATTGGTTCCATTATGAGTTTGGTTGTTTCTATTTTTTCATTGGCAATGTGGATACCTGCTCGTAACCTTGCCACTACAATATTATTTGCTTTGATAGTAGGTTCATTAATGGGGACAATTTGGGTCATCATGGCTCCAATAACGACTATAGTAGCAGGCTTAAAGAAAATGGGTATTGCCATGGCTGCTTTATGGATATTTGTAGGTATATCGGGATTTGTGAGTCCAATTATTGGGATTGTTTTGAAAAGTAATGACGTTGATGGTGGAAGTGATCCAACAGGGTATCAACATCCTGCTATATTTGTTGGATTATGTTATTTTATGGCATCTTTAACGCTATTTATAATGAGAGCTTGGTTAGTCGCTAGGCATAAGTTGATGATCAGTATCAAGACTAATGAGGGATTAGAAATGGACCATTTTGAAGATTCAAATGCAGAATTGACCTTAACAGTTTCACCAATGGAAACAATTAGGAATCTATTTAATTTCTCGACGGGGTTTTGAGGAAGCAAACAAAAAAATGCAATTGGACTGTCTAATTTAATGTATAATACAATTCTTTGTATACGAACGTTTATTGATACTCTATATCCAAAGTATATAAATCTAAAAAATCAAAATGTAATAAATAATCATTGAAATGGGGTTTAACAGTAATATTTATTTCATACTTCAAAGGCATCATTACCTTGCTCGATAGCCTTCTTTGTGTGTTCAACGATATCGATTGATTCTTCCCATGGATAAGCAATCCAACAATCAGGGACTGTTCTAGCGGCAACATAGTGATCTTCTCTGACACAATCCGGTATAGTAGCCTTCTTCGGTTTGATCTTATCGTGGAGAACAAAAACCATAAATTCGGTATCTGATTTTGCTAATCCTTTTTCCTTGGCTTGGTCATCGGCATCTTTGGCCAACTCATTAATAGCATAGTGTAATGTAGTTCTTGTATCATCGACTTCATCAACTACTAGGACTTTCTTACCAACTAAATCTATACCACCGGCTTTATAATCGATCCATTGTATTCTCTTCACTTCTTTACCAACGTTTTCGGCATCCGTTGAAACTGTATTCAAATCCTCGTAAAGAGAAAGAATGATAGCCATAACCCTAAGGTTTGGCTCACCTGGTTCTTTCAAAAAGGATCTAAGGATTCTAGCAGGTATAAACCCACCACCACCAATGGCAACGATTAAATCTGGTTTAAGAAGTTTAATCTTTTGAGCAGCCTCTTTACAAAGAAGGTGCACATGGTTGTAGGAGATGTACATTTTGTCATCTGGTAAAGTTGAAGACGACATGATTAAGTTCAAGGTGATTACCTACTATCCAAAAAGGGCTAATCTGAAGATAGTTAGTTCTTAAAGGACAAAAGAGTGGAAACCATTTAGATCTGAAATTTACGAGCTGCTTCTCAATTTACTTCAAATTAGCAGCATAATAAAAATAATATGTTTTTCTTTTCTTTTCCAACATTTTTTTTCTCTCTACCTAGCAATTCCCGTGACAGATATGGCATCCCGAGGAAACGGTACCTTATCTATGTATGTGGGCAATTATATGAGTGGTGGTGATTGTTGATTGTCGCCTTGCTCTGTGTGTGTGTGTATTCAAGGCCCATCTGCGGCAGGGTCGTATATACCAGAAGTAGGCAGTTCTGTGTTTCTCAACCAAGTGACCCTCTCTTAGAGGCGCTACGATGACAATGGACAGAGTCAGAACTCTCCTGGCCATCCATTAACCACGCATTTAGCCGCAGTTGTGAGCCAACCCATAAATATTCATATTTAATTATACATTATTCAAATATTTTTTATTCAGCTCTTGGTAATATACAACTTGGCATCGTTCTCGTTCCACAATTACCCTGTAATTGCTTTCTTTTACACAAGAAACCCCTACCTACTTATCTATTGCCTGTTTTTTTTTTTGTTCTTTTACCCTTACAAGTTTTTTTACGTGACTAGACTAACTTCCGAATAGATTGAACAAGCTATTAAAATACATAAATCTACAAATGTGTTATAGAAAAGCCTCCTATTTTTGTAATTAGTCAACTAAAAAGATCAAAAGATCGATTTCATAGAATAACCAAGAGTACCAGAATAAAAATAAGTACACCAATTAGCAAGGCTATACACCAATTACCACCCCTTTCATTTGTAGCCAAGAATTTATTTATTCTCTTGATACCATTGTTAACGATTTTGAAATTTAATCTATCTATTCTATCTTCCACCTCTGTCAACAATTCATTGTGTTGATCTAATTCATTACCAATATCTACCGCTTGATTATGAAGATTTTGAATCGTTTGATGCAATTCACCACTTATCAATTCATCCTGTTGTTGTAAAAGTTGTTGATTATATTCATCATTAAATTGTCTTTCGGAGTTCAACTGATCTTGAGTCTTATTATCAGAATAATTTCCCGCCACCCCGGGTATACTAAATGGATTTTGCTGATTGTTATCCTTTAATATGTCTATAAAACTCGATTTAAAATTGATCAGTAGATCTTCTCTCTTGTATATTTCATTCTGATCTATCTGAGGGAAACTATCACTACCATTCCCCGAAGTAGCTCTCAATTTCGACTGCCTTATGACCTCTATGGCTGTCTCTAAATCGTTTATGATCTCTACCAATTCAGACTTGATATTGTTGAAATCTAGTGAGTTTGTAGAAGTTGTTTTGAGCAGTTGCAACTGGTCCTGACCATCCTGATACACATCGTAAAACGGATCCATGGTAAAGGTATATGAGGGGTTATGACTTGATGTTGTAATAGCACTGGAATGGGTACCAATATCATATACACACTCCATGCAACTCCACGTATAGTTAGTTACTTGAGCTGAAATGTTAACGATCCCAGGGTGCACGCGCCACGGGCTCATTGCACCCAGGCCACAAATGGCTTTGAACTTGGAATGAATAAAAAACCTAGCCACACAACTGCTCACGGACTATCGACGCACCAGAAAAAAAAGATTAGTAGACCAGCCACAGCCACAGGCACGCCTCACACCCCAGCCACACCCCAGGTAAATAGTCGCATGGACAATAGACGATAATAATAGAGAAAAAGGTCGCTTGCGTCGGTGATAGGGCATGATTACCCCCTTCAGTACTAAATTGAGTGATGTGATGCCATATTCTCCTCTAATTTAATTGCTAAGAATGGGTTAGGTTTACACAAACTAGTCTTTTTATATCTATTTTTACACCTATTCTCCTCATAAATATATATACCCATTTCATCCCACATCAGCGCTACTCATTTAATTCCCTGAAGACTGCCCAATTTTACTTCTACTGTTCCACTGATCATCCCAATACTCACTTCACACACACACATTGAACAGCCCCTGTCACCTCTAAAATTTCTCTATTTTCACTACAAGTTTTTTAACAGCCCCCAAAAATTGATGCTTGTCTATCTATTTTCAAATTGATTCTTGATAATTCACAGTAGATACCATCAGAACAGAATGCCGCCATTATTGTCTACTCTTCTTCCTACTTCTCACCACAAGAGATCAGATCCATCTGACGGAAATGCAAATGGCTATAATTACCTACTGAAATTGACAAATGATCAATTATTTCAGTTATTAAGAAGCTACGCAGGCTCGGAATCACCAAACTCTACCCCCAAATTGATAGTTAAAAACGGGAAAATAGTACGTTATTATATTTCACTTCTCTCTCTTTCTGTTGTATATCATTAGATACAATTACTAACCGTTAACTCTATTTTTAGGAAATCAAAATCGATGATAACACTATTCTTAACACTACTCAGTTGAACGAGTCCAATATGGATATATATTCGTCATTACCAGTGTCGGAATCCAATGAAACCCCAATATCGTTGAATTTAGGATCGATAAACTCGAGATTATCGATACAAAATAATGGCAATAACTCAAAGATAAGAGTCTCGCCAACAGAAATGGATACTTTAGCTACAAAATTTGATGAAGTCGACCTAAAATTCCAAATAATTAATATAATAGCATCCAAGAAAAATTGGTCAAATGACTCAATCACAAAAGAATTACAATCAAGGGAATATTTAAAAGGTCCCAGATCCAGTTTGGTCTCATTAGTTGATAAGATTATCAAAGAAATCACCGATGAGTCAAAAAATGTGAAACTCGAATATATTCCTTTCATAAGATTATCTGCTTCCGGTGAGTCTTTAGATAGATTGAATCGAATTTTAGATCAGATGGATTATCCAGCCAATCACCCAATGAGACTGATGATTACTAATGATATTTCCACTTTGAAATTAAACCCTAAAGTGTATTCACCCGTTTTACCGGAGATCAGGAAAGTTGCACAACCACAACCCGAGTCAAGACCACAAAAGATTACTAATGAACACGTAATAGTATCCTCAGACGAAGACCAAGATAGACGTGATAGTATCTCGGATGCATCTCACTCATCATCAATTTCATCGGCTGTTGAATCACCCTCAAGTTATACTTCAAATCAATCTTCGTCAAACGCCACTGAAGTTACTTCTTCACTTACTAATACTAAAAAGAGAACGATCTCATCAGCTTCGACTAGCTCGACTTCTTCTACAAGTTCGATTGAATCGGTCAAGAGGTCAAAGTCAAGATCGCCGTTGACGTCGTATGATGAAGATGAAGACGAAGCACAATTAGTTCAAGCCGAGAAACATCCAGTTTCGTTAGAGCCAGACTCCACTAATAATTATAACGAACCCATGATGAATATCGATAAACAGGTGCTTCAACCACCGGTGGAAAATAATAGAAACACTACAAACTTAACGATAAAGACAAACCCAAGATCATCTACGCCAATTACAATTTATAAGACAAACTCAAATTCAAAAGTCTCAACTCCGACGAGCGTATCAGTTCACCATTATAGTCCTGCTATAAACAAATCTAATATAACTTCACCTATCAAACAAACTTCTACTGAACCACAATTGAAGCCTATACCAAAGCAGCCTAGATCCATGTCTATACAAAAATCGCAACATCGAGAAGAAGAAATTAAAACATCAATTACCAAGTTCAATACGCTATACGTGGACTACTATACTTTATACCAGGAACTATCCAAGCAAGAGAACAAGGATGAGGTCAATCTGAAAAAATTACTTAGACTACACAACACTTTGACTAGTTTAAGATGGAAACTTTACAACCCTACTGATTAATTACCAGAGCAGGTACTTTTGCATTTACAATTCTTTCTTTCTTTTACATATATACACATACTTTGACTGTACACAGTTAATGATTCATTTCACTTAATATATAGAGGCGCAATATATATGAATATATTAAATAGCCATTAAAGGTAACCAGACAAAAGGGTAAAAAGAACTGTCAGTACAACGTAGCAGTTATCGTTCCTCGCGCCGATCGACCTTTAGCCGATTTTCGTGCAACGTCCTTTAGAATCTCTGAATATATTTCATTTTACTGATGGTTGATCTTGATACCATACTCCTGCACGCTATTTAACTCCACACAATACAGAATCACAGAATCATTTAAGGTCAAGATAACACTGGAAGTATCCTTTATTTGAATAATGACTGAATTGAAATCGGAATTGATGTCTGACTTGAATTCTCCATCGATTGATTCATCATCAGCGATGCCTTCCTCCCCCGTGAACCAAGGTAAAGACACCGATGAATCAGACGTGAAAATTGAAGGAGAACCAGCTGAAAAGAAACAAAAAACCAATGGTAACGCTACAAAGGGAACACCAACTAACCAAGATTCGTCAAGATCTACCCCTGATCCTTTCCAACCAGGTTATAAAGTCTCCACTGAAGTATTACAAAGACGTCGTGAAGGTCGTATTAGAGCTCAAGAAAAACTTCAAAGTAGATTAGACGAGTTGGGTATCAGACGTACAGATGTAGAAAACAACATGGAGTTTTCTAGTATCCCAACAATCCCATTAATCAACCAAAAGAATTACTACACAGAATACTTGAAGAAAGATGAACAGATTATGATGGTAAGAGATACCAAAGAGAGAATAAATCAAAGACTTAAACAGAAGAAAGAGAAGGAAATCATGAAGAAGATCAAGAACAATGAGAATGGTAATGGGGGAAGTACTCCATTAACAGGAAATGCTACACCAAACATTATGGATGATGACGATGACGATGATGCAGAAGCTGATGAAGAAGAAGCCGATACAAGATTAGGTTCAAAGACAATTGTTTTCCATCCCGGTTCATCAAATATCAGAATTGGTTTAGCCACCGATATTGATCCCAAGATTGTTTCTAATGTCATAGCACATAGAAAAAGAGATGCTTCTTTCCCATACAAATCCTTTGACACCAGTATAGTTGATCCAAAGAGAGATATAACTACTGAAGACCACACAACCGTCAGTCTTAATTTTGACACCGACTACACCAAGATTAAACAACAAATAACATCAAATTTTAAAGAAAGAATGAGATACTATAAGCGTAGAATTTTACCCCAATCAAATGAAACTTGTTATCATTTTAACAAGAGAGTTGATCCAGAATCTATTCCAGACCATAACGATGTTCATAAAATCGAATATTTGAAAGACTCTGAGTTAAAAGGTAAAGATTATATAGTCGGTAATGATGCTTTGAAATTAGAGAAATACGATAACTGGTTTTTAAGGTCTCCATTTTTAGATGGAAAATTTAACGATAGAGATTTAATATATGAATCCCAACAAGATTTGTTAGGGGATATTGAATTGATCTTAGATGATGTACTATCAAAGGAGTTTAATATCACCAAGAAAAATTACAACCAATACAATATAATGCTAATTGTACCCAATTTATACGATAAGACCTATGTTGAGACTATGATTGAATTCTTGTTACAAACATTATCATTTGGTAATATATCGATCTTACAAGAAGGACTTTCCGCTTCATTTGGAACTGGTATATCGAGTGGTTGTATAGTTGATATAGGTGCCTCTCAGATCAAGATATGTTGTGTTGATGATGGTTTAGTGATTCCAAATTCTCAAGTGGAATTGAGTTATGGTGGTGATGATATCACAAGGTTTTTAGCTAAGAACCTTCTTGCTTCTCAATTCCCATATAACCAATTAAATTTGAACGATTTAAATGATTGGAGGTTAGCAGATGAGTTGAAACAGAAATACATTACATTCCAAGATGCAAACGTTGCCATTCAAGTGTATAACTTCTTGGTTAGAAAACCGGGGAAATTGACTCAAAAATATGAATTTAAGTGTTTTGATGAAGTCATGATCTCCCCAATGGCTTTATTTTACCCAGAAGCATTTCTTGATAACAAAGAAATCATCAATGCTGAAACCGTTTCGAAGGGTCAGCAAGGTATTATCAGAGGTAAGAAATTTCCATCTGTTGAATTGAGAGAAACGGGATTGTTTGATAACAAATTTCAAGGACATCAAGAAGGTAACCCAGAATCTCGTTGTCAAAACTCTGAAATATTGGGCAAATTGATTTCTGTGAACAAGATGAGTGAATCTGAAATCATCAATTACCTGGTAGACGAAAATACTATTCCAAAAATCAAGACTACACCAATTACCAAGATATCAAATGAAAGATCGAATCAAAATATGACCCCATTGGACCTAGCAATTATTGAGTCTATATCGTATGCTTCTTTCAACGATTCTTCAAAAGCAGAGAAATTATACAGCAATATCCTATTAGTTGGTGGATCTTCATTGATCGATGGATTAGATCTAATCCTGATAGATAGAATGCATATATGGAGATCGAGATTATTAAGTTGTTCCAAATTGGATCAAGTCGTTAAGATGTATGAAGAATGGAAACATGAATACGAGCAAGAGCAACAAAAGGAACAACAACAGAATGACAATCCCAAGGAAAAGGAAAAGGAATCTAAGAATAAAAATGCTTTAAAATTGAGTAATAAACAAGTATCAGAGATTAGATCTGTAATGGATTCCAATAATGTTATCCCAATTGAGATTTTGAGTAGTTCGAGGGATATAGATCCAAGTGTATTAGTTTGGAAAGGTGGATCTGTTTATTCGAGACTGAAGGTTGCCGATGAACTATGGATAAGTCAAAAGAACTGGGATATGCTAGGTAGTAGAGCTATAAACTATTCCACTCTTTTCAACTATTAGATAAAAAAATATTTATTTATATATATATATTTTTTACTTGTGGTGTGGGTTTTTTTTCTCTAGTTTTGTATAATAATAGTAATAATCTTATTTAAAAATTTATCTTCATAATCCTCTCTTTTTACAAAGGAACACATAAATTAAATATAATCTTGAAATAATATTTATTAACTTTATGACATCTCTAACATAATATTAAATTGATAACAACAATAATAAAGGGTGGGTCTGAATAATTTAAGAAAAATTATTCATTCATTATTTAAATCTTTTTTTGTCTCTTATTTACTTTTTTTTGAAGGTTTTCTTTCATTTATAGAAGCTTTCCTTATGATTATAATAAGTTTCTTTCAACAAATTGATCGTATAAAGCCTTACCTAATCTAGCTGGGGAAGGAGTAACGATAACATTAGCAGATTCTAAAGCGGCGATCTTAGATTTAGCATCACCTTTACCACCAGATACAATGGCACCGGCGTGACCCATTCTTCTACCTGGAGGAGCAGTAACACCAGCAATAAATGAAACAACTGGTTTTGGAACATCTCTGGTTAAGTTGTATTGTTTTAAGAATTCAGCGGCTTCATCTTCGGCTTCACCACCGATTTCACCAATCATTATAATACCTTCGGTTTCTGGATCATTTAAGAAAAGGGTTAATGCATCGATGAAATTAGTACCTGGGGATGGATCACCACCCATACCAATGACTAAACTTTGACCAAGTCCAACTATAGTGGTTTGGTTAACGGCTTCATAGGTTAAAGTACCAGATCTTGAAACAATACCAATTCTACCTCTTTGGAAGGCACTCTGTGGCATAATACCAATTTTACATTGATCTGGGGAGATAATACCTGGACAATTTGGACCAACTAATCTAGTCTTTGATTGAGTCTTTAACATTTGAGAAACACGTAACATATCGGCTTGTGGGATACCTTCGGTAATACAAACAGCCAATGGGATTTCAGCTTCGATGGCTTCTTCAATGGCAGAAGCGGCAATTGGAGGTGGAACAAAAATACCAGTAGCGGTAGCACCAGTTTGTTTCATGGCTTCAGCAACGGTAGCAAAGACAGGTCTGTCTAAATGTAATTGACCAGCTTTCTTTGGGTTAGTACCACCGACAATTTGAGTACCATAGGCAATTGATTGTTGGGCATGGAAAGTGGCTTGTTTACCGGTAAAACCTTGAAAGATAACTTTTGTATCTTGGTTAACTTTCAAGTTTTTAATGGTATCAGCGTAGTTTCTAGCAACACGAGAGGTAGAGAATGATCTTCTAAGCATTGTATGTGTAAAGGTAGTCGAAGGGTTGATAAGTAAGTATGCGGCGACAAATATAGGGGGGATAGGTAGATCTATAATTAGATGAACTGAAATAGTTAATGAAAAGAAAGGTAAGAATGATGCCAAAACCCACCAATCCATTCACCCTCTCTCTCCCACCAACCTCACCTCATCAAACTCATCCAATCCAAACTCACCTCACATGGGCCTCACTCACTCATCCCCCATAGTTAAGCAAGGTTCGCGCTGGAACTCAACGTTCCTTTTCGGAGCACTGAGATTCGTCTCGTTTTCCTTTTCTTCTCTAGGCAGCGCTCCGTCTTTCACCCGCCACCCGCCACCCGCCGGGGGTGTGGAGAGCCAGGCCGCAGGCGGCACGTGACTGCCCACTCTGCCGCCGCGTGGGTATTTTTTTTTCTACGGGGTGGGCGGTGCTCATGTTTATGAGGCTGGGGCCGGGGCTGGGGCTGGGTTGTCGTGCCAGGGGCCCAGATTGTTGTGGGGATTCTTATCACTATATTTGTTTATTTATATTCACTTATATAATCCCCTCGGATCCATGTAATAACCGCACAATAAACCTGTTTAACGAGTGCAATCTCTTACCAACAGACATGGATATACACATGAGCAAGAAAGTCACCGAAGTGATCATAAATATCGACACCATGATCGTATAAAGGTAAAAGGATACCAAAGTCAGGATTATAATTAGAGTCGAGTTACTCCTATATTGCGGTAACTCATTCATTATTATAGATCCAAACTTCATGATCAAAGTCGAATTCACAGTACTGATAACCCCACCGTTATTGGCCACCCAATCCCCATTAGTGGCCGCCTCGTGTATGGTACCGATAAAATCAAAAGTATCGTCCAATATATCAAAGGAAAAACTCGTCATGCTCAGTAGGCTCTTAATCACCCTCAATAAAACTATAGGGAATAGAGTCAACGATAACGAATCGAATAACTTCACCCATATACTTCTCGGATCCCTATTATTAGCATTGTTGTTCACGGTATTCACATTCCATTGGATATACCTATTATCAACATCTTCGTTATATCTGGCACTTAATCTTCTGATTGCTTCATGCCTACCGGCTATATTTTGAACAATTTCATTAACAGATTCATTTCTCTCATTGTGTAGAATAACCTCCCTAGCATAGTAAACTTCCTCTCGGCTGGGTCCATCCCCACTAGTATTTGAATTTAACCTCAACTGAACTGGGAATCGAAGTCTCAAAACTTGATCATTATCCAAGTAATTATTGGCCAGTTCAATCATATCATTCATATCCAGCTCAGGAATCTCATTCCCACTAACACCTAAATCCTCTGTTTGATCATTATCATCTCCATCGTGCATTCGACTGTCATCACCACTGCTACATTCAACTTCTTCGCTATCACTCTCCGAATCACCGAGCGATAATGATTCGTCATCGTATTTATCCAGCAAGTTTAGGACTTCGGGATCACTTTCCACTATACTTCCTCGCGTGTGTATACTGCCTCTTAAGATATGCATTGTATAACTTATAAATGTAAGTATGTATTCAAACCATAGCAATATAGAATCGTATCATTCATTCGGCTATATACTTTTTCATTTAATGATGTGATGCGATTTGAAATCCCTATCGCTCGAGTCTGCCCTCTTCGCGAGATAACAAAAAAAATTGGATCATGTGACTTGGGGATATTATGTTACATAGACGAAAGTTAGTCTACAGATGCATTGGGAAGAAGAGTTATATAATTTATAAAATATTCAAAGTTTATAGAGCAGAAATCTAAAATAAACTGAGTAGATCTTCATTATTACTCTTCTTAGTTTCAGAAGTGGATGTACTATTAGATCCATTGGACTCGCTCAGTATATCAAATAAAGCTGATGATTTTTGTTGTTGTTGTTGTTGATGTTGCTGCTGCTGCTGTTGCACAGGCAATGCGTTGGAGTTTTGACTTGGTGGAGTAAACCCAGAAAACAAGTCACTCAGCTCGTCAAGTATATTGTTGTTTGTGCCATCAGAAGCTATTGGGGCACCTGCACCACTTCCATCGTACTCATCGTCATCATCAAAATCGAGCAAGTTTTCAGACTTCATAGTATTATTGACAATTTCATTCTTGGCAATCTGTTGCAACTCTTCGAGTTTCTTACTCTGTAATTTTGAGTTACCCAATGATGATGGATCAGAAGATGAATCAAAGAAGGAACTTGGTTTATAATAGATAGAACCCAGATTTGAAATTTCCTTCAATAATTCATTCAACAAAGCTGGTGAAAATCTCTCAATAGTTGATTCTAATTGCGGTAATTTGGACATGATCACACTTTTCTGTAATTCAGAGTTGTCAGTCGACAAAATTCTCCAGTAGATATAGGCTTTATCTCTAACATCGGCATTTTGAACTTTTGTAGTGGCCTGGTTCAATATATCTTGCAATAATTTAGAAACTGCTGGGGTGGATTTAACAAAATTGATCTTAACTACAGTGGTCAATAAACTTAATTGAACTTGTGGTTCCATATCTATGAATTGACCCACCAAATTGGTTAATCTGTCCTCGAGGTATGGAATATCCTTTGGATATTCACCAATTATCCATATATAAGAAGACAAGGCCTCGGTGGTGCTTAAACTGTCTAAGTTTAAATCACCTACTATAGTCAATATATTTGTCAAAAATTCCTTTGGATATTTACGTAGAATGTTTTGTAAAACAACGACGATTTGATTGACAATAAAATCAGATCTATTGAGAAATAATTCATACAGGACATCGATTGATTTCTTAGCAATTTTTTCCAATTTTATAGCTATTTGGCCAATACCATGGATTGCTCTCTTGGCAATTTCGGCTTCAATTTCCATAGAGTATTCTCTCAATTCCGCTAATAATAACATTCCATTGTCTTCATTGGCTAATCTTACTAGAATCTCGATTTTCTCTAATTTCAAATACAATGGATCCTTATATTTGATGAAAAATATACGTGACTCACTTGATAAGATGGTAGGATATTTTTCGGATATAATTCTGATATTTCTGATAGCAAGATATTGAATTTCTGGAGGGGAAGACAGTAATGATACCAAAGGTGATGTAAGTCTCTTGATTAAACTTTGTCTTTGTTCTTCATCAACATTTTCCAAATTATTAAGTAAAACCTTGATAGCATTCAACACAACAGCTGGGTTTTCATGTTGCAATTGAGGTAGAACTCTTTGTATGATATGGTTAGCTTCTGCTACATCCTCACATTTATAGTCGGCCAGGGCACCTAAAATGGAAATTCGACCCCATTCTGTACATTCACTCAAAGTAACCAACAATTTCTTGCAAATTGTTGAAGAAACTTGAAACATATGTCTCTTATGGGAGGCATTTTGTATTTCAATCAATGCAGCAATGGCATTGGCAACAACCATTTGATTTGAATCATTGATCAACTCCGATAGCATTTCAAATAAATCATTTTCCATAACCATAGAAGGAGACATTTCATATAATTTTGCTACACAGATGGCAGCAGTCTTTCTAACGTATGGATTAGTATCTTGTAGAGTTCTCTTTAGGGGAATTTCCATATAATCCGTCATCTTATCGACCCTAATGCATCCCATTGTTCTGATGGCTAATGCCCTAACCAATGGATTTGGATCTTCGGTATCTTGAACAAAAGTATTGACAGCTAATATACACAACTCAGGATTAGTCTTTGCATAATTCATGAGGTATAAATAAACCAACTTCTTTTGTTCTAAATCATGAGTGGCGATATTCTTCAAAACATCGGGAAAAAGCGATGACACGTCTTTACCAACGGTCATTGCTGAAATCACCCTTTGAATCGTATCCTTTCTCTCTTCGGCATATTGTGAAACTAACCCTTTTCTAAATTCAAACGTCTCACCTTTCTTAGGGACATTGAAGAGCTTTCTCAATTTGATCTCTAAACGTTTAGACGCCATTGTGTCTGTTCAGGTGCACTAAATTGAGTAATCAGATGTATCTTGACAGAATGAAAAATCCTAGCTGATGAATCACTGGAGTATGTATAAAACAGAGAAATGATTGAGCCAATATAACAACACTGATCCCATTGCCTACTCAATGAATCTGCCAATTTTGACAACGGGCGCTCAGTAGAAAATTGCACGGCTTGTCGACGCGACGCGACGCGATGCACGTCGATCTCTATGCTCAAATATATATATATATATCTAGTTTAATTTCCATTACTACTTTGATCTCTCCGATCTAGCTTCAATTCCTTACCACTCAGCCATTTATAAGACTATCCAGTCCGCATACAGAGATGGGGTTGGATCTGCAGTTGCATAGAGTTGCGGCGTTGCTGAAAGGATTAGGAAATCCGCATTTAAATACGTGGAAATCGATCCATATTGCTGGTACCAATGGTAAAGGATCGGTCTGTACTTATCTTTCACATATGTTAACTGCAAATCACATAAAGAGTGGTAAGTTCACTTCGCCTCATTTGATAACTAGAAACGACTCTATACAGATAGATAATGTTCCGGTCACTCCCTCTGTGTTCTTGAACTGGGAACGAGAAGTCATTGCCAAGAATAACGAACTTGGTACGAATTGTACCGAATTTGAGTTGTTAACCGCTACAGCTTTCCAGATATTCAAAGAGATGAAAGTAGATATAGCAGTGATAGAAGTGGGATTGGGTGGTAGATTGGACTCTACAAATGTCCTTGAGCCCCAATTCGAACTTGCATCGGGTATTACCAAGATTGGTATTGACCATGAGAGCCTATTGGGTAATAACTTGGCCAGTATAGCATTTGAAAAAAGTGGCATAATCAAAAACAAAGTGCCATGTATAGTTGATGGTTCAAATGAAATAGAGACGCTTGATGTTGTACGTAGTCGTGCTACGGAGGAAGATGCAAATCTATTCGAGGTACCCGCCGATGAAAGTATATCACTGGGAGAGACACTAGGTTCATCTGCCGAATATAAGAGTCCTCTATTGGGTGGATTCCAGCGTGCCAACCTTAATCTTGCCTTGAAGATTATGCAAGTGATATCTGAGAATCCCAATAACAGGATCAATATTACAAAACAAGATACACAAAGGGGATTATCAACTGTTTCTTGGCCAGGTAGACTACAAGAGATACAATTTTCATCCAAAGAGAACAAAATCATCATCGACGGTGCCCATAATACACAGGCCGTGACAGAGTTGGCCAAGTTTGTAAACAGCAACTTGAGAGTACAAAACGGTGAACAACAACCAATAACATATGTTATCGGTGTCACCGAGGGTAAGACAATCGATGGTTTCTTTGATAAATTGGTCCAACCTGGCGATTACGTTATACTGACTCAGTTCAAAGGGGATATAGAAGGGATGCCGTGGATTAAGCCTTGTAGTACGACGGTATTAGAGAAAGAAGTTGCCAAAATCACGGACAACTACGAAATATGTGAGGATTTAAACGATGCTATTGAAAAAGCATTGAAAAGAACCTCATCTTCAAAAGTGTCCACCGTTATATGTGGTAGTCTATATCTAGCTGCCGATGTTTTACGACTCAAGGCATCTAAATAGATTAATGATTAATGAAAATAAAAATTAGTAATAATGCATTGTATTATCAACCGCTATGGAGGATATAAAGAAAATATTTAGTTGATAATGTATAAATAAATAGAGTAAAATAATAATGTAGTGATATAGTTCGGTTTCATTTCATAGGCTTACCTTTTTGTAATCTTCTGACGTTTTTAGCCCATCTTTTGATTTCTGTACGATACTTTGGAGATATTTCGAAATCGTCACCATCCTGGTTACCGTTACCATTGTTATCGATGATGAAATTCGCCAACCAAGGATGCTTCATAAGTTGGTGTGGATCGGGTCTTTCCTTTTCTTTCAAAAGACACAGTCTAACAAAATCACACAATTCGGGGGAAAACCCATCATCGGGTTTCAAAGTTGGGGGTTTTTCATTGACAATGCTTTGTAAAAGATCCAAAATCGAATCAGGGCCTCTCTTAAAATCCTTAATCTTATTACCTCCATTACCGATCTGACCTCCACCACCTCCAAAGGCGAATTTTCCAGATGCTAGCTCGTAGAGCATTAGACCCAAAGACCAAACATCACCTTTAATAGTGTAAACACCACCTTGAATTCTTTCAGGTGACATGTACGTAGATGTACCAACAAATGTATCGGCCATAGAATTTATCAATTCACGACTCACACCAAAATCACATAGTTTGACATTACCCTTGGAATCAAATAAAACGTTTGAAGGTTTGACATCTCTGTGAATGATACGATGATTGTCGTATAAGTAATTCAAACCAGATATTACCGAGTATGCGACATGTTTCAATATAAAGTCGGGAAATGGACCTGTTAACTTGAAGACCTTATCTAAGGATCTACAATCAACATACTCCATACATATCACGACATCCCCTTCGTGTAAAAAGGCACCATAAAAGCCAATGATAAACTCAGAATCACATTCGTGCATGATTCTCAGCTCTCTTATGATTTGTGATTGAATAATCTCTTTTGTCTCGACATGTATCGTTTTACGTGCCATAATTTTCTGAGTTGGAAGATGTAAAACTTTTGAAACTGTACCTGAATTACCAGAACCCAACTTTTTCAAAGTAACTAGTTCGGTTGCCTTAATTGGGATTTGATATTCTAAACCTAGTTCCAAGTTTTGTACGTTTTCAATTAATTCTTCGGTGGATTTCTTTCTATCAGGATCCGGTAATTTGAGAGAGTTTTCAGTATCTTCATCGTCTAAATCACTAATGTTGATGCTTATCTTACTACTGTTATTGGAAAAATTCCCTAATCGAAGTTGCGGTAGTACACTTGGGGCTGTAGGAATGCTTAAACAGTTGGTAGCATCAGGTTGACTTAATACCAAGTGTTTGAGGTTACGTCTGTTCATGGTTCTTTCCTCCAAGAAGGGTGTTGGTGCATTGTTTATGTTCAATGAAGATACCATGTATTGTGACGATTGTTGTTTCACCATTATAGAAGGTTTTGAAGTTAAGAAGGAAGTCGATGTGGTAGATAAGGGAGATGAAGAGTTATCGTTCAACTTAAGGGATGAAGTTGCTGATACGATATTCAGCAATGGTGGAGGTCTTTTTGAAGTATATGTAGATGTTGACGGTAGCGCGGATGGCATAGCTTGGCTTTTCAGTTCATCAACAGTGAAGCTGGGCAATGTGTTAGATTCGGATGAATTTGAGATTGAAGATGACCGACTTCTCTTATCATCAGAAGTTTCATCGACATTTTTTGGTGGTAATGGGGGTAAGTCTTTAAATTTGAAGGATGGTAAAGTCATTTGAGTTAGTGAGAATGAGACAATGCTAAGTAATATTGGAATGGTATATATGATTAGAAGTAAAAGGACTTTCAGCGACTAAAGATGATATGGAAATGAATGAAGTTATAATATGAGGCACATACAAAAGCGATGTGGAAGCACGATAATTTGTAAAAAAAAGTGAAAGTAAATTAGAGAATGACCGCGTAAGCTATATTGAAAGAGGGAAATTAACAAAAGTGGTAGTTTATAACAGCAATAGAGTTATGATGATGGATAATAAGGTATAATAGTGGTAGTACCCCCTATATCTAGAAAAGAAGATGTGTGTGTGTTTTTTTTTTGGCAAAAATTGGCTCTAAAATACGGGGCCGGAACAGTGAAATCTAAGACGTTACTCTTTCGGGATAAGCTGTGATGAGTCTGATTCCAAGCTGTGAAGGAGCAATATGAAGGATCAATAGCAAAAGTAAGATAATATCAGTGGTTGTGTATAACTTTACAGTACTGAAGGGAAGCAATGATATGGATGTAACTTGACAATGGCAGGCTTGCAAGAGCAAAAGATGAACTGAGCGTGTGTATTTGTGGAACATGAACTGAACTGAATTGAGTTGAGATGTACTAGTCGTCCGCCTGTCTCACATTTGCGATTACAATTTTGACCGACTCTGCGCCGCGTCGGTGAGACTTTCTTGGGGGAGCGCCGTGCTGAGAGTGGTGAATTTTGGCGTTATTTCTTAGTGGTGGTGTGGTGGGGTGGTGGTTATCACTTATGTACGTATGCATTGAAGCTATTTATGATACTAATGGTATATACTTATACTTACCATTCCAAGGGTCGTCAGGGGTGGGGAGATGTGAGATGTGAGATGAGAGATGAGAGATGAGAGGTGAGATTTCCTTATTTCTTACCCTTCTTCTTATTTTTCTTCTTGTTCTTCTTTGGTTGCTGCTGTTGAGCAGTAGAGACAGGTTCTTCTTCTTCTTCTGCTTCTTCGTTAACGACTTCATCAACTTCTTCAGCGTTTCCTTCTCCCTCTTCTTCTTCGTCTCCTTGTTCCTTTTCTGGGAATTCATCCTTCACAGCAACAGATTCTAATTTGTCAGTTAATTCAGCGGTCGATGTTTCTTCGGCAACTGGTTCAGGTACAGATTCTTCTTTGGCAACAGGTTCTTCTTCTACAACAGGTTCTTCTTCAACAACTGCCTCGTCTTCGACGGCTGGTATTTCGTCAGCAACTGGTGCTTCTTCAAAGGCTGGGCTTTCTACTTCTTTAACATCGACAGGAGCAATTAGTACTTCCTTTGTAGGTGGGATGATTTCGTGTTCCTCTTCGTCATCTTCGTCGTCGATAATAAAATTGGTCTTAGTACCTTCATCCTTTTGTAAAAGATTAGTTGGTTGCTGTGATTTATTCAAATTTGGAGACGAGCTGATTGGGGAGATTAAAGTTTCTTTAGGTAATGAAACTCTCGATTGGGATCTGGAGGCATTGAGCGAATTGTAGATGTTTTGACCCCCATTATTTGTACCACTTTGTTGTTGTTGCAATTTTCTTTGATTGGCTCTATACAATGCATTTGCTCTAAATTTCAAAACGTTGAAATAATTGGCAGTACGTCCATTTTCGCAGAAATTTAAATCTTCGTCGATTTCATCAATCTGGAATTTACCGTCATTCAGATCTTCGTAAAAGTTTAACAAAAATTCATTCCACGAGGAAGCAACGACATATTTAGTATCGAAATCTCTTCCGAATAAAATGATTTGACCCCATCTACCGGATGGACCTGGAGCTAAATCAATGGCAATATTATTACCACCATTATCTTTAACTAATGGGATCCAAGCAGGATGGGCATAAACTTCTTGTATATAGTTTTGTGGGATGGATCTTTGGTTTTCCATGAAATTGAGTATCTTTTTGTGGTTATCATTTATTGGAGCAGTGTTACTACTTGAAGCTGTCTTTGATGTTTTGATCTGGAAATATAAATCACGATGTTCTTCAAGCTTATCAGCAGTCTTTCTCCAGATTGCTGCTTCAGCAGCGATACTTTCAAGATCCATCAAAGTATAACCATAGATTAAACCTCTCTTCTTACCTAATTGGACTTGACCATCATGAATTTGATAACTTTCTCTTACGTCTAAAGGTAAAGAAATCGCAAGATCACTTTCGAATTCATTCAAATCATTGGCGGTACAACCACCTTCCAAGTCATCACCTAACTCTGGGAATTCTCTATCGAGCCAGTCTTCTAATTTAGTCCATAAATCACCAATTGGAGGTAATGGAGGTTGACCATCAACGTAGTCTTGTAATTGAATATCACTTGAACTGGAGTTATGTTGCAATTGAGATCTCATACCTGGTCTATATTGGAAAGGAGCATTGGAAGTAGAAGATCTGTTAGAATTATCCTGGTTACCGTTACTAAGACTTGCATTTGAAGTATTGTCTAACATTGTAATGGAAGAGGAAGAACCATTGGGGAAGTTTGAAATTGGACGTCTTTTATTGTTAGCCTTAGAGGCCTCTGATGAAGCATAATGATCGTTTGTAGTTAAGGAGTGAAAAAAGTCTTGGACCCCACTGAAAATACCCATTGTGACAATAGTTTATACGCAGTAAAATAACGGCTAATAAAAACTGACACGGTATACTGTATAGAGGATGCTTATTGATAAATAATTCGCCGTTTCAAAACAGATAATTTCCGAAAACTGCTCTTTAATATATCTAGTGTTGAATACGTATCTAAGAATATCAATACTTGTAAACGGATATTGTAAAATCAGCCCGCTGTATTGATTGATCAGTGTTTGGTTTGTAAATAAAGAGAGCAGATCTGCAGAGATGTTGTCACTTGCCGGCGCCAGTTTCACTTTATTTTTCTTACTATTTTCGTTGCTCCTCCACTCTTGGCTTGCCCCCGCCGGCGCGTCGATGGGTTTTGTTTTTGTTTTTACTTGTGGTGGCGGGTGAGAGGTGAGTAGTGGCTGGGGCGGATGCGTGGCTGGTTAACATGTATCTTTCAGTGTAAAGAGAGAGAGAGAGAGAGAGAGAGAGGGGTCTATCAGTATTGACTTATCTTTGCTAGCCCTCGTCACAGTTGCTCTGGCTCTTGAGAGAGATTTATCATCCCCTAATATACACACATAGCCGAATATGGATCCTATTCCAGCATCCAATCCGGACACTAACTTGCTCACCGCTTTGATAGCTGGTGCAGCTGCTGGTGCTGTCCAAACCACCATGACTTTTCCATTCGAATTTGTTAAGACCACTGCTCAGATAGAAAACCTGACCAGAATGAAGACTTACCAATTACCTATGACTGTAAGACCGTACTTCACTGGTTGCTATGGATTGGCTATTGGTAACTCATTGAAGGCTGCTTCTAGGTTCTTGATATTTAACCATTTCACAAAATTTATGGCAAATGAAAATGGTAAAACTACGGCACCTAGAGTTGTGGTTGCTGGTCTTATGACTGGGTTTGCCGAAACTTTATGGGTCATTCCATTTGAGAATATCAAAACCACAATGATTCAAAACTCTATGATCTTGTCTCAAAGGTTCAGTAAACCTGAAGTCTCCGCCTCCGCCCCCACCCCAACCCCAACCCCAAAGCATAACGTAGCCCATGCTCCGGGTGTGCGTTCTACAAAAAGACCTACAAGTCCACAAATAGCACAGACTGCCAAACAACTAGCAAGAGCTCAAGCTGTAGAACATTACAACACAAATCCTCAGACAACATTCAGTAAAGTTTTAAAGGAAATTTATCAAACTCGTGGTATAAGAGGTTTTACCCAAGGTTCAGTCATAACTCTTTTCAGACAATCGATGAATTCCATTGTATGGTATTCCACTTACAATTCTTTACAACAGTTATACAGTCCTAATAGAAATGAAGCAATGTCAACGTTCATGCTTACTAGTGTTGGATTCTTGAGTTCAATCGCGGTTATTGCAGTAACCCAACCAATAGATGTTATAAAGACAAGAATGCAGACCAAAGATTATAAAATTGTGTATAAAGATATAATGACTTGTATTGTCAAGACTTTTATGACAGAAGGATTCACCAAGATGTTTGCCGGTTGGTTACCTAGATTGGTCAAGGTCAGTTGTTCTGGTTCGATTACATTGGTTACTTATGAGGTGGTGGAAAAGGCCTTGAACTTATCAATGAAGGAAAATCCTTTCCAAGCTACTTAATCAACTTGTATTTATACTATACCATCATCTCTCTGTGTATATAGACTCTCTCAATTCAATAAATGAGAAATAATTTTACTCTTCCTAGACAAAAAAAAGGGTTTTCATTGTAACATTAAATGAGTAACTAAGTGACTATGTTTTTATTCTAACTATACATGCTTGATGAACCGGTGTTGGTATCCTCGATATCCATTTTGGATAATAACAAAGCAAGCTTCAAGTCCTGATCTTCCTGTGAACTAGAATTATTAAGATCATCTATAAGCTGTTCTGTCGACACTTCTGTATCGATATTCTCTGCCTTTCCATCAAGTGGTGAAGAGGTTAGTGGTCTCTTAGACTCTCTTTTGTACTCTAGTTGAGACATAGCCAAAGCCCTTTTCAGATCTTCTTCTTCTTCTTCGTCATGATCGGTTTGGATGGCGGCTGATTCACTGCTTTGAAAATCTGCAGAACCCGATAGGTAAGGCGAAAGGTTAATTTCTTCCTTAGACAACTCCAAAGCCTTTTTAAGATCCTCATCATCGTCCTCCTCTACTATGAGGTTTTCTATAGCACCATCAGCGGAGCTATCTCCAGCAGAGCTTCTTTGTGGAGTATTTTGGGTAAATCCACTATTGTTCATACTCTCACTTAAGGCTAACGCTACCTCATATTCCTCGTCGGAATCCACAAGTGCAGTACCGTTATATTTATCCAACGTTTCAAGCTGTTTAATCTGATTGAAATTCGAGTGAACAAATTCATCGTATTCTAATTTGATATCCTGATGGCTTTGACTCTTCCTATCCGATGAAAGACCGTTGATCGTTATTTTCTTCTTTAGCTTATTGGCTGAATTCTTCTTTACATCTTCAAGTAAATCACCGAATTGAAAATATTGTATGGTATCCCCAAAGCAAAGTACACCTCGACAATCGTGCAAGTTATCTGTGCTTAAGCATATCTGAGTGATCGGCAGCAACGTGAAAGCGGGGTATCCGTTCAATATTCTACCGTTCAATCTTGCAGACACCTTTCTCAAGAATTTTCCTGTATTAATATCATATAACTCGGCTTTTCCAAACAAAGATCCAACTACCATGACCAAAGAATTTATAAAAATTGATGTTAAAGGGGATGGTGAATCGGCAATCAGCTCTGGACTAGCGGTATTTGGGTACGACGATATTTGTGGATAAAAGGACAGAATTGGAGAAATTTCATACTCAGAGTTTCTTATGTTGAATATTATTACTCTCCCCGTATTCATTGCAAGTCCAACATTACAGGCATCACTACCGACAATATCTTTGTTTTCAAGGGTATGACTTGAGGCAATCTCAATACATGAGTGGTTGATCTTATCACCTCCCAAGTCCAATACTCTTGCGTTTCCCATTTGTGACTCTTTAAAACTATATACAGAAAGATTGTTGTACGCTACAACTGCTACATTCTGTCCACCATAATCGATTAGCAATTTGACACTCACCAAATCGCCTGGGTTTTGTATAACATCAAAAGCACCTGGAATCTTGGTAATCGCCGGTTCATTTTCGAAAGCTTTAAAGACGTTCTTTATTATATATATGTCACCAACGTTGTCTAAAATCACTATAGCATCTTTGAAATTTGTCTCAATCTTCACAATTGCATTGTCAGATATCCTTATATCAAATACATTGGTTTTTTTCTTTATATCCCATCCAACAAGTAAACCATTTTCATCGCCTGTAAAAGCTGCAATTTTATCATTTGCAGGATACTCTGATTTACTCACCACGCTTGAGGTTACCATACCACTATGCTTAATACCTCTAGGCGACTCTTCGGATACAAGCTCCTCTAATTTTAATTGAAGTAAATTATTTTTCGCAAGGATTCCTCCATATACTGAGCCATCCCATCTACCATATACAATCATATTCTTTCCTAAATCAAATGAAGTGGTACCACTGGGACTCACATGGGTAAATGCCTCTTGGTTCTTACCTGTAGTGAGAGTTGCAGTCAATAGGGTTCCTGTATTCTTACTGAGAGTGATTATTCTATTTTGACTAAAGTTGCATTGTAGGTCCGTAACAACATGAAATTTCAATTTGTAAGTTAAATTCAAACCTTTCCCCTTGCGCCATCTCTTATAAATAGTTTCACGTTTCAATAGTTCTTCTCTCCATTTGCATGATCTAGAAATGGAAGAAAACTGTCTAAGATTCGAAAATCTCTCTTTGAAAATCTTCATCCACATACCATTATCCTGGGTGATACGGTGCCAATCTCTACACACAAAACCTACAATTTCCAAAGTTGATGGGTTTAAATAACTGAATATATCAATAAGAAGTTCGACGGGCAAGTCTAGAAGTGTTATTTTCTTCGCCTTTTGGTATAAGCTGCCACCATATTCATATTGGTGATCTCCCTCTTGGAGAATCGTATTTCCCAATGAATCGGCCAATTCCATCTTCAACGTGAATTAATGAAGGGCACTTCCAACTTTTTTTGATCCCTGTTGGAATATAAGAACTACTTGCGAGTATGGTTGTCAGATATGTCAACTGGTGACTCTAAAAAGGGTGCGTCTTTGTTTTGACAACCACTAATAGATTTAAATCTAGATGAGGCAAAGGAAACACACCCACACATGTTCTAGCTTGAAGTTGTCGACGCGACTATCATTTTATCCGCCATTCTACTTGTGTTTTCTTTTATATACATATATGTGCCTGTTGACTTTTATAGGTGAAGTGATTCTTGTATTAAATGAGCAAAACAGAGAGAACTGAGTAATCTACTTAGGAACTAAAAGCTGAAACTGGGGGAAATAAATTATGGAAAAGTAAAAGAAAACAAAAATAGAAAACAAGATAAGAAGAGCGATTAACGCAGAGTAAAAAGGTTCAAAAAAGAGAAACACTGATATATTGAAGAGTATTATAAATAAAGAGTTAATAATTGGAAAAGTAAACAAATAAAAAGAAAATAACCGAATTGATATGCTGGGAGTAAATGATATAAAAAAAAATAATAATGAAGCTAGGTAAATTGTAATATTATGGAGAAATCGGTTCAGAAATCAGCAAAATATTGGAGATAAGGATCGTCACCTTCAGCTCCATAATCTAACTGAGCTTCTGGGTAATGGTCGAAAAGGGAAGAATCACCAACACCTGCAGTGATTGGTGGTTCATATGGGGTCTCAATATCTTTCAATAATAACTTCTCCCAAACCACTTCAGAGAACCAAGCATGATTTCTAATATCAGCTGAACCGTTTTGTAAATTACCAAATCTTCTAGTCAAATCTGCAGTAATCAATTTGGTTAACAAATCAACTACATCTGGATGGAAATGAGATGGATAATGTACTTTACCCGCCAAAATCTTCTCATATGTTTTCATAGGAGTTTGATCATAGAATGGTGTATATCCAGCCAACATTTCAAAAATAAGAATACCAAGGGACCACCAATCAACTGATTTATTGTAAGGTTTAGTGGTAATAACTTCTGGAGCGATATAATCTGGTGTACCACACAACGTCCATGTAACAGTTTCAACTTCTTTGGCAAATCCAAAATCCGTAATCTTAACATGACCATTACGATCCAAAAGAATATTTTCGGGTTTCAAATCTCTATAAATAATATTATGAGAATGTAGATACTCTAAAGCTAATGTAACTTCAGCAGCATAAAACTTACCAACCGGATTTGGGAATCTTTGAGATTTTCTTAAAAGAGAGAATAATTCACCACCTTCAATATAGTCCATTACCATGAACAAATTCTTAGAATCTTGGAAAGTACCCCACATTCTAATCAAAAAAGGATGTTCCACTAATTTCAACATTCTTCTTTCATCGTTTGTATGTTCCACTTGTTTCATTCTTATAACTTGAGCTTTCTTCAATACTTTTATAGCGTAGTATCTATTATTGTGGACAGATTTGACTAAATGGACTCTACCAAATGAACCTGTACCTAAAGTTCTCATTATTTGGAAATCTTTCAAAGAGTATTTACCCTTGGATACAGCAGATCTCTGAGGTAGCAACGAAACGCCACCAATGGCTCTTTTCAATTGAGCATAATCTGGTTGAATAATAGCTTGATAAGAGGGCATATGTTGAAAATATGACAACTGTTGAGCCTGTCCAGGTGGTAATCTATTTACATCTGCTGCCTGTTGAGGAATATGTTGTTGCACCTGTACTTGTTCTTGCATTTGTGGTTGAGAATCTAATTGAGATTGCGATTGAGATTGGTCTTGATGTTGTTGTTGGTGATGATGTTGCTCTTGTTGTTGATTATTATGATGCTCTACGTGATTACTAGCGTACATTTTCTGAATTTGGTTGTTGTCGCTAACGATCTCTGATGTATTTGAGGTAATAGGGGAGCTAGCAGTAGTTGATGTGGTCAAAGGGGCTGATGTCTGGGTGCTGTTATGGGATATCTCTTTTGATGAGTTGCTTGTGTTACTATTGGGATTAGAGCTTGTGTTACTGTTGTTGTTATTATTATTATGATCGCTGTGATGGCCGGAAATGTGGAGCCTTTGTAATAACTTAGAACGCATAAAATATTTCTAGATGAAATAGACAATATAGATTGTGATAGATTTGAAAGAAACCAAGTCAAAAATTGTAAAAATCTGCTAATTTTGAATCCTTCACTCTTTGGATGACCAGTGATTTATTAAATTTTTATTTTAAGTTACTTTCAATCTGGAAAACGCCTTGGTTTTGCTCTTGTATATGCAGTGCCAATTTATAGAGAAAATAGAAAGGGCTATTGCGTATGTATCAATTCACTTTTGCAATTATACCTAAATCCGTATTTAACTGGGATAAGGGGAAAGGAAACCTTGAATTGAGGGGGGAGGGCCACTGTGACGAGGCTCTTCCGACAAATGAACAAATAAAGCAATAGAACTATCCGATAGATCTAAGGTCTAAAATAAACGTAAGGTCAAGTAGCTGATGTTCAATTGAGTTTCAGTCAAAGGTATCAGGAATTGCGATTTCAGGTAGCAGAAAGATAAGTGAATCTGAGACTTAGGGGTGATGTATTGTAAGCAGTCGATCAATCAAACAGTTATTCAATCAATCTAAAGAGATAAACCGGGGTGTCAAATTAAAATTGGGCGACGGCTATTGATACAAAGGGACGAGTGTCAATGTATGCCATATTGGAAAAGCATCCATCAAAAAAGTTGTGAAGCATACAGCATCAGCAGCAAAGGATGCTCCCTCCCTCTCACTCTCGATTCCCTCCTTTTCCTTTTGGCATCTTCTCTTCCCCTTTTGGGACACGGGCGGTGCTGCTGCACTGCGCGGCCAAGTGCGTCGATCCGAGCCGTCGTGCGTATGCCGATAGTTTATAGATATATATATATATCTGTAGATGTAAATGGATAAATGGATCTATATTACTACGATCTATGTACTGTACTGGATATATGCAATCTACAAAGCTTGAGCCAGAAGGGGGAATTGGCCTTAACGTCTACCACCTCTACCTCCTCTACCACCACTTCCTCCTCTACCTCCTCTACCTCCTCTTCCACCACTTCCACCTCCTCTACTACTTCCTCCTCTGCTGCTACCTCCTCTGCTGCTGCTGCTGCTGCCTCCTCTACTGCTGCTGCCTCCTCTGCTGCTGCTGCCTCCTCTGCTGCTACCACCTCCTCTGCTACTACCTCTGGAAGGTCTGGCATTCTTGGCACGTCTTTGATCGAGCTGTTCTCTGCCCTTTCTAATTTCTTCTGTACTCTTAAGTTCATTACGAGCACCACCGCTCTTATTCCAACCTTTAACGTTGATACCTGTATCGACTGCCTTCTTGACTTTTTCAACTTGTTTGTAATAATCATCTCTAGCCTTGTCTGGTAATTTAGGTGCCTTGGTCTGACTATGTTGGAATCTACCACCTGGTCCTTTACGTCCAGATAAGGATTTACCACCACGACCGGTGACATTTTCGATTGAACCAACACGGAACCCAGAGATATTGTTTTGAGATTTCCAATCATCAAACTTACCAGATCTGTAAGTTGCAGGAATCTTTTGACCACTTTCACCAATAATGTATTTCTTATCATCTTGAACGGTAACATACTTACCCTTCTTTCTATCCCATTGAGTTCTTTGGGTTTGTTTGTGTACTTGAACCTTGTCATCTGTATCCAAATCAAATGTTGCATTTTGAGCAGCATTTGCAAAACCAACATCAATTGAAAGTTGTTTATCTTGAATAGATGAAGCTGGGGCATAATGAGGTAAAAAGAAGTTAGGATCTCTAAATGATTTCTTTTGTTTTTTTTTCATTCTTTGCTCTTCGATTAATTTATCACCATCTTCAAAGGTCTCTAATAATTCCTCTTCAGCGATACCAGAATAACCAATTTCACTCTGGTTATCCTTGGAGTTTTTGAACATTTCATCTTCTAAACCATGACTTAAACCAACCATTCTTTCATTTTCTAACAATTCTTTTCTTTCTTTTGCTTTTCTTTGAATTGGAGCAATTTGTTTTCTTCTCTTGTGCATCATATCCATAAGACTTTCATCCTTCTTGGAAAATTCAAATACAGTTTCTTTATTAGTACGATCTTGTAATTTTAAAAGGAATAACTCTTTTTCCCTTTCTAAATTCTTACCGAATAATAAATTTTGTTCATCCCAACCAAGGTTGATTATTTCCTTTGATCTTCTTAGAGATTCAGATGATGCAGCGGTTCTAGTTCTGAAGTACAACTTTTCACCCTTTTCGGCAACATCTTTCAAGACTTGTAAGTCATAGTTGTGTTTGATTATATTTTCATAGGTTTCTTGTGTATCACTAATATCAATTCTAGGTGCTGATCCCAACACTAATCTATCTGTGTATGGAACTTTTGGAGGTTGAAATCCATCCAATGAGTCATTATTGAATGATTTGTAGTTCTTTTCTAAGATTTCAATTTTCTTCTCGTGTAATGGAGTGATTAAGACTTTTCTTCCTAAAAAGATTTCCAAATCCAACAAATACGGAAGTTCAAACTCACTAACAATTGAGAAAGCCCAACCTCTATTACCAGCTCTGGCTGTTCTACCAACTCTATGGATAAAAACCTTAGAACTTGAAGGTAACGAATAGTTGATAACGTTTGCTAACACAGGAATATCAATACCTCTGGCAGCAACATCTGTAACGACTAAAATTGGACATAAACCTAATCTAAAGTTCAACATTTGTCTCTTTCTCGCATATTGATCCAATGAACCATAAATGTAGGCAGTAGCATAACCAATGTTATTCAACATGTTGGTAATGTATTCGACATGATGCTTTGTTGGTACAAAGATAACGGTTGATTTTTCACTTGGCAATTCATTGGCTTTTGGTAAACGAGTTCTTTTATGAAACTTTCTCTTTCTATTTTTCTTATTTTCTTCATCGTCATCGTTATTATTATCTTCATCTGATGAATCGTCTTGATTAGTTATATCTTTTAATTTCTTCAATTCTTCTGCTGTAGCTAATGGGATAGCAATTTCCTTTGATAAAAGATATAAGAGATTGGCTTCTCTTTCATTTTTTTTCGTTGAGATGAAAGCCATTTCTAAATTTTCGGAAACTTTTGTATCAGCATCCAATCTCACTAATACAGGGTTATTCAAACCTGCCTTGGCAAAATCGACTAATGATTTAGGTAAAGTAGCAGAGAACAACAAAGATTGTCTACTTGGAGGTAGAGAGGCCAATAATTCGTTCAATTGTTCTGCGAAACCCATTTCGAATAATCTATCAGCTTCATCATAAACAATATATTCAACGGTCTTCAAATCTAATTGCATTTCAGTCTTAAGATGCAAGAATCTACCAGGTGTAGCAACAATGACATCAGGATTTGACATCATAGCACTAAATTGATCTTCTAAAGAATCACCACCAATTAAAAGCAAAGATCTTAAATCTGAGTTTCTGGCGAATTCTTTGACTTGTTTTTGTGTTTGCATAGCCAATTCTCTGGATGGTGATAAGATAACAGCACGGATACCAATAGTAGCAACGTGGGCTTTCAATTTTTCAACAAGGGGTAATACAAAAGCAGCGGTTTTACCTGAACCTGTTCTAGCCATACCAACAACATCTCTGTTATTCATGATGAATGGGATTGTCTTACGTTGAATTGGTGTTGGTTGTTTGAAACCTTTCTTGGAGATGTTACCCAAGATGAATTTAGATAAACCAAAAGATGCAAAACTACCATTCTTGGCCTTTTTAGCATTTGGTTGATTTAAACTTGCAAAATATTCTAAATCGGTCTTACTTTCATCTTCTTCATTATCACTTAATTCTAATTTAATGAATTCTTTGCTCTTATCTTTCAGTGAACCATTGTCTTTCTTTTGTTTCTTAGCCTTTGGTTGAGATTTTTCTTCGTCATCATCCTCATTGTCACTACTCACGATCTCATCTTGAACATCACCGAAATCACTTTCATTATCACTTTCGCTTCCACTGTTATTATCAGAGTCGGAACCTGCGTAAACTAAGTTACCAGCAATATCGTAATCTTCTTCGTCAGAGCTACTCATATTTATGTTTTAGTTTTTGATTAAAATAAAGATTCAAAACAACAAAAGAATATCTACCTTATCGTATCTTTTTACATAAAAATTTACTCTGCTAATAAAAAATTTTATTTTTTTATTTTTTTTGAAAAATTAACGAGGCAGTGTTTTCTCTTTTATAGTTTTACAACGAGCAAAGTCTGTTGTACGTCTGATTTTGATTTACATATTTTTTGTTTTTAGCAGTATAAGATATTGTTTTTTATTTCCCTGTGGATTCGTTAGGATAATTTTATTTATATATGAGTTACTGATTTGAGCGAAAAAGGAGAGAAGGAAATGTGAGTGCTATTGTATAATCAACTACGGGAATAAGGATGATATCCACCACTTCCTCCACCACGTCTACCACCACGACCACCTCTAAAACCTCCTCTTCCACCACCGCGACCACCTCTGTGGCCTCCGTTATAACCTACGCCTCCGTTATAACCACCACTTGAACCGCCATATCTTCCATGCTTTGGACCGGAAGGTATGTTAGCAGACTGCTCTTGGGGGTTTGGAACGGAATCGTCGTCATCACCATTATTATCGAATTGGTTTCCTGATGAAGAATCAGATGGTCCGTCATTAGAACCAGGAGAACCGGAACCCAACTGCTGCTGTTGTTGCTGTTGTTGTTGTTGCATCATTTGAGACATGTCAAAGCCACCTTGTTGGGCACCACCCATTTGTTGTTGCATCTGCATCCAGTATTGTTGTAAACTTTGATAATATTGTTGCATCTGAGCAGGGTTGTACATCTGGTTATTGGCACCCCCGTAGTTACCACCCATCATATTGGCCATTGGATTGCTTTGCATTTGACCGTAATAGTTGTTTTGCATTTGACCACCGTTATTCATGTTATTTTTTCCTTTCATCTGTTGACCTCTTGGTTCAGCCCTCTTAATTTCAACTGGTTTACCCTTGAAATCGATATATTTCGATACAGTGACTCTATCAACAGCATCTGGAGAGTCAAAAGTAACGAAACCGTAACCTCTTGATCTACCGGTATCTTTGTCAAGCATTAATTGAGCATCAATAATGTTACCATACTTTGAGAAAAATTCACTGAATTCAGATTCTGTTACATCTGGGGAAATACCACCGACAAAAATCTTACCAGTTTTATCTTGTTCTTCTCTTGGAATAGCTCTCTTTGGATCAATCAATTTACCGTCAACGATATGTTGCTTTTTCAAAACGGCATCGACACTCTTTGAAGAAGCGAATGTCAAGAAACCAAAACCTCTTGATCTACCAGTGTTTGTATCTTTCATGATAGTCAATTCTAAAACATCACCGAACTCACTGAAATAAGCCTTCAGCTTCTCTTCAGTAGTTTCCCAATTCAAACCACCAACGAACATTTTACCCAAATCAGCTGGTGAAATATTAGCTCTAACTGAGTCATTGAATGATTGAGAGCCACCTTGAGAAGAAGGAGCTTGAGAGTTGTATTGATTTTGTTGCTGTTGTGGTTGTAGTCCTTGCTGTTGTCCTTGTTGCTGTTGCTGTTGCATAGCAGTCAAAGCAGCCATCGCACTTGCCATATCAGTATTACCTCCCATAAATTGAGCCATGGTAGCGGCTACACTTTGAGGGTCGGAAGCAGGTGGTGGTGGGATAGAAGCAGGTGGTGGTGGAGGTGGAAGAGGTAAGTCATCCTCAGCACTTGTAGTGTTGTTGACCTCGGTCGATGCTGATTTGTCATTTCCATCTACATTTGATTTTTGTTCAACATTTTCTTCCTTCTTAGAAGATTCATCATCATAGATATCGTCGAATAAAGCTTCGTCGTCGTCAAATTCGGACATTTTTGTGCAACTTAGTTGATTAGAATATTAAAACTATTGAACGATAGTTGTACGTAATTATTAATTATTTATTAATTAATTGATTATAATCCGATTTTGGTTTGGTGAGTGGTTCTTTTATTATAGTTAAATGATATATTTGCCTGATATAAATCTATCTATGATGTAAAACTAAATATATCTAAATATACTAAATAAAGTAAGAAGATAAGAAACTCTGATTAGTTTGGAACACTATTAGAGTCGATTATTTTCTTATTATTATTTAAATAGTTTATAATGCCTAATTTAATTCCAATTCAATAATAGAAAGACTGTTTTAATGTATTTCCTTGTGAAGTTGAATATAAATGAGAAAAAAACGAATAAACTGAATGCACAAATTATTCACTTCAATTGAAAACTACCAACGATTTGATTGATTCAATTGATTAACAGTTCAAGCAGAATTAAATAGGAAGAAAGTAAGGGTGAAACAGGTTTTTGTTGAACTGCAATTTAAATTCCATCTGGCTCCTTCCAGTTTTTGCCAATTTGCGCTCGAGGCAAAATCCCATCCCGCGCACCGGGTAATCTATTTGGAATGGATCTCTGGAGTAGGAAGCCATAATTGTATATTGTTCCATCAGGCTTGCCTTACTCTGGAAATCAAAATCTGGGAACCTCGGCAAAGGTTTTGTAAAGTTGCAAGTAATGGAATAAGTCCACAGCAAATGTTGTATAACAAATCGTATACTTTGTATTATCTAACAAGTTTGTTTGCAGAGAGGAAATTAGATTCTCAATAAATCTCTAATAATTATCTCTTTTCATGATTGACGGAAAACAAATATAGCAAATATACTTTCTTCTATACAAAATCCAAGCATCATAGAAAGACGGATGGAGCACAAGACTGTTCATCCATTGAAAGATATAAGAGATAAGCTAGCTGCACCATACCCCATCTATTTTTATTACAACAACAACATTTGAGGATGTTGCGCATTATTTTGCTTACATAAGGCGTACATAACAAAAAAATAGATTTAAAAAAATAGAAAATATTTCAGTGGGTTTGGGGTGATAACAAACAAGACAGCTGAACTGTACGAGAACAGTGTAAATATCAACAACTAATATCCTCCAGAACATGTCTGAGGTGATAAAGAAGCAGTACCTCGTGTACCTTGCACAATCTCATGCAAATTTCAGAAAAGCAGAGCTAGAATCCTTGGCAGAATTGCAAGGTATTTCAGATTTGATCGATTTATCGAATTATACAGATGAACATCCATTTTTGTTGGTAGATATGGACTATTCAGGAGATGAGTCGGAAGGCAAGAAACTAGATTTACTGATGAAAAACTGGGTGAAAAGAGGTATACTTATCCGTGGTGTTTATGAAGTTTGGGGATATGGATTGAACATGGAAGAATTACATAAGGACATTCAAAGTAGACCACAGTTCCCAGAGTTAGTCTCCAGATACAAGACGACGAGTTTCAAATTCGAGTTTGTAAGTTATCAAGGTGGTAAAAAGACAAGAGATCATGTAGTGAAGACAGTTGAAAGTTTCAAATACTTGGATTTTAAAGGTCCTATCAGAATGAAAGACCCTGAAGAAACGTATTATATTCTTGAGAATTATAATTGTGATCCTGTGACATATAAGCCATTAGATAAGCCGGAATTCGTTATATTTGGTAGATTAGTGGGACTATCAGACAGAAGTAGAGGCGTTGTTGACAAATTTGAAATTAGCGCCAGACCATACTATGGTACAACCACTTTTGATTCTGAGTTGAGTTTGGTGAGTTGTAATTTAGGTCTTTGTTCAAGAGATCAGATTATGTATGATCCATTTGTCGGTACTGGAAGTTTCATGCTTGCAGCATCACATTTTGGATCGCTAACATTTGGTAGTGATATTGATATCAGAACTTTGAGGGGAAAAGTGGATAAGGGTCAAAATTCAAAGAATAAAAGTGGGTTTAAAGATATTTCGAGTAATTTTGATCATTATTCTATGAATCTATTATATGGAGATTTGATATGTATGGATTTTACACATAGTTGTATACGTGAAGATTTCAAGTTGGACAGTATAATAAGTGATCCTCCATATGGTGTTCGTGAAGGTCTTAAGACATGTGGTAGTAATAAACCAATGAATGACCAATTAATAATCGATGGTGTTAAAGCTTACTTACGTAAAGATTATATCCAACCAAAGAAAGCATATGATTTAGATCTATTATTAGATGAATTGTTGGTATTTGCCAGTGATAAATTGAAAGTTGGAGGTAGGATTTGTTTTTGGATGCCATGTGCAAATTATGATAATGAAAATAATGAATTGAAAGAAGAATATATAATTCCTCAGCATCCTAATTTGGAGTTGAAATATTGTCTTATTCAAAACTTCAACAAATGGTCAAGAAGACTCTTAGTTTACGTTAATCGTGGAGATGATTTCAATGGGAACTCAAATACTAAAGAATCAAGAAATAGAAATAATTTTAGAGATAGATATTTCAAGGGATTCAATTAATTGACTAGTCGATTATTTAGATTATATAATATAGAATAATACAATTAAAATAGCATTAATTAAGTTTAAATAGGGAAAAGCCAGTTCAGATATTATAGATGTTTTATTTTTTATTATTAGATAATTAAGACTATACAGATTTAAGTAGTAAAAAAAATTCAACAAAGAATTTATTCGTCATCATTTTCTAAAGTTTGAGCGGCAATACGATCTAAATCTCTTTGACCGTTATCGGAGATTCTTCTACCACCTTTTGGAGAAATTTCAACGACACCGATTTTAGTTAAAGCTTGTAAAACTCTTCTGTTGACGGAACCGGAAGCATCGACGTGCTTACCTGGTCTACCACCTCTGTTCTTGGCACCACCGTATAATTTGTTTAACTTACCAACACCAACTTGTTTTCTCATGTAGATGTGTCTGGCAACGGAAGCAGCTCTCTTGTAGAACCAGTTTTCGGCTTCTTGTGGTGGTAATTCATTACCGGCAGAAGTCTTGACTAATTCAACGTAACCTGGTACTTCTAATTTACCTTGTCTTTGTAAGAATTGAGCATAAGCGTTGATGAAATCTTGAGCTGGAACGTCTCTAAATTAAATGGGATTAAGAGTTAGTATGATTGATATGATTTTAATACGTTTCCTTTCTATTTTAATTTATAATAATAAGCATTTTATGTGTTGCATTCAATTTGTCATTTTCATTCACAAATCATTTTCAAGTCAAAATTTATATCTCAGATTCATTTTTTATTATTATTATTATATCCAACAAATGTAATTCAAAAGTTCCAATTCAATGAGTGATTTCCATATCATGTGTAATAGTAAAACGTGTATACAATCATAGTGAAGTAAATGTTGAGTCTTTATTCATTTATTTTTATCGAAGAATTAAACAAGTTGAAGAGATTCATAATTTCAAATGTGGTTTTTTTTATGAAAAATCAATCAATCATCAATCAATAAAATATTTAAAAAAGAAGAGTCATAATCTAGATCACTAAACGTATACAAGTTATACTATCAAATATAGAATACATTCCATTTTGTTGAAACCATTTGTTAAAATTTTGGGAGTATAGTAATAACTGAACGAATCTGAGTTAAATTTTCATCAATTTTTTTTTGCAAAGAAATTAACAAAGAATAAAACACAGAGTGAATATTATAAGTATGTTATGAAGGGAGAGTTAATTGTAACTAGTACCTACCTGACTGAGTAACCTGGCATCTTGGATATATGTTAGATAATCTTATTTGATGGAGAGTATAATACAATATGAACAGGTAATAGTAGGTTATAATGAATAAAGTTGATATAACCAATTTTCAGTTACTAGACCCAAGCTCGCCCAGGGCAGAAGCTACGCATTCGCTGCCATAGTTAACGCAGGCTCCCTCAGTAGCCACTGGCTAGTCAATTTTTCGCTCACTCAACCATTTTTGGCAGAGTTTTTTTTTTATTGTTCCGCGCGCTACTTTATTACTAGAGGAGGGGTGTGGGGTGTGCGCAGCATATGGGTTGAGGTGTTGATTCATTATACCACTACAAGGAGGAGGGGGTACTGTGTTGTAATGTGACTGTTAAATTTTCTATATACAACACATCCAGATGTTGTGTCGTTGAGTGTGTGTGAGTGTTTTTTTTTAATGTAAGTAAATAAATTACCAGTATTAAGTAAAATATAGATGAAAGAAGTATCCCAATTTTTTAAATATATTGATTAGCAGAGTAATTAAGCATTATCTAAATAAACTATACACTTGTGAAACATGTAATACTCCACGAAGAGTCAAAGAAGAAATTAAATTAAACGATGATTGTAAAAACCAAAATTTGTTATCTAATCTAGACCTTGAAACCTCTAGAGTTTCTTCTACCTCTAGCTCTTTCGAATTTTCTACCTTTAGACATGATTCTTGGAGCCTTGTGGCTGTGAGGACCGAAACCGAAATGTCTAACGGCTTCTCTGGAGTTTCTTGGACCTCTGATGGTTAAAGTGTTAGCACCAGTTGGGGCCTTTAAAGCTAATTGATCAAAAGTGATACATTCACCACCGTTCTTGGTGATGGTGTTTTTAGCACCGGCAGTGAATCTTAAAGCAGCAACGGTAGCCTTTGGGAATTGTTGTAATCTAACGTCATCGGTAACGGTACCAACAACAACAACGATTTTCTTATCGGAACCTGGTTGTCTTAAACCTTTAGCGATTCTGGAAACAGAAACAGGTGGTCTGTTAATCTTGGATAAGAATAAAGACTTTAAGACAACTTTGTTGAAAGGAGCATCGGTACGACCTATTTGAATTGGAGATGAGGGTTAGTAAAACAAAAACATATAAATTAAATTAAATTGCAATGCATTAAATATATTTAAATTCTGCTCAATTGTCGCACATTACTTATAAGAAAATAAGAAGTACTCGCAGAATCATCGAATCTTGAATAGGGTTCTTTTATTATTGAAAATAAAAGACATGTTATTTCACTGCATTTCAATCTTACTATTCGATTATATGTATAGTTTACCTATAGTATAATCAATAAGATAAAAGATAGATTGATAACCCCTTTTTCCAAGAAATCGATATAAAATTGAAACTAGTAAAGTAATTTTTAAAAGTTTTTCGATAAGGACAAATTCATTAAATGGTGGGAAACATTTTGAATAAGACTACCTAAAATAAGGGTGGACAATTAGCAGAACAAAAATAATTTAATTAAACATGTTTCAATTAAGTTCATTTGGTTGGGAATCTACTTACGAGCTAAGAAAGTGTATAACTTAACTAAAGACTTTAAGTAAACGTTTTCAGACTTTGGAGCCTTTCTGTGAGAAGATCTGATATGTTGTTTAGAAGCGTGATCTCTACCCATTGTGAATGATTATTGATTAGTTGATAAATATAAGAATCAGATGAAAACAAGAGAAGAGCTAGTACAAAGTAAAGAAGAAATATAGCTCGATAAATTTTTCACTTTCCAATTCCCAAGAGCTCTCCGGTGTGAGAAAAGAGAGAGAGAAAAAAAAAAATTGTTTTCGCTTCTTTGTCGTGGGAACACCAAGTTTTGAGAAGAGGGTAACTAGTTATAAAATCACTCCTAAACCGACGCGTCGAGCATTGGCTGCAATGAAGTAGGGTAATTACCGCTGAGACAAATTATTCCCAAAGGGGAAAGATGCACGTAATTAAACCCCAAACGCGTCCCTTTCTCAATTTTTCGTTGAAACCTACCTGGTAAGCGCTTGATTCTGCCTGATACAATTAAATGTCTTCTTATGGGGTTATCTTACTCTTTCCATAAGTTATAATTCGGTATTCTACCAGCTTCTAATTATAATCACATATATCGAGAACCATGTCTGGGATAACTACTTCTCCTTTACCTTCCTCGCAGGGTTTCCACTCTCAGAGTTCAAATATCCTTAGTGATTCCCAATTGAACTCCTATAGAAACTTCCAAAACTCCCAATCGCAACGTACTGATGGTTTAAGTTCAAGTAACGCCAATCAAAACCGTAGAACCGCTGCCGGTGCTGCCAACGGTGGTGATGGTAACAATAATAACAACAATGATGACCAAGAGTTACCCATTCACGTATTGAGAAGAAGAGATTTAAGTGCAATCCCACCGGTTGAAGATGTTACCGCCCAAGAAGTTCAAAAGGCTTTCGAACTATTTTTGAGGGAATACATATCTGAAGAGTTGGTTGACGAAGATCCTGAAAATGAGGGCAAGATATACATCGCCCAATTGAAAGCTATGGATCTTCATGACCTTTCAACTATTTATATCGATTATAATCATCTATTAACAAGAGAAAATGGTATCTTAGCCACTGCTATCACCGATCAATACTATAGATTCAATTCATACCTTTCAAATGGGCTTAGAAGGGTAATTAGAGAGATATCGCCACGCTTACTTAAGAGCACTTCCAAAATAACTGAGGAAGATTGGGATCTATCTGAAAGAATCTTCCAAATTTCATTTTACAATTTACCCTCTATACATAGAATCAGAGATTTAAGGGCTGAAAATATTGGAACTTTGTTATCCATTTCCGGTACAGTTACCAGAACCTCTGAAGTCAGACCCGAACTATACAAGGCTTCCTTTACATGTGAATTATGTAAAACCGGCGTTGATAACGTCGAACAAAGTTTCAAATATACAGAACCTACCAGTTGTCCAACCCCAACTTGTGATAATCAAGCATATTGGACTTTGAACATTGGTAAATCAACTTTCTTAGATTGGCAAAAAGTTAGAATCCAAGAGAATTCAAACGAAATCCCTACTGGTTCCATGCCTAGAACTATGGATGTTATCTTACGTGGTGAATTGGTTGAAAGAGCCAAGCCTGGTGATAGATGTAGATTCACCGGTACCGAAGTTGTCATTCCCGACGTTTCTCAATTGGGTTTACCTGGTGTCAAGCCCACTTCTGTTAGAGGTCAAAGGGGTATGGCTTCTACTACCGAGTCATTGAATTCCGGTATTACAGGTTTAAAATCCTTAGGTGCAAGAGATTTGACTTATAAAATCGCTTTCTTTGGTTGTCACGTTATCTCAATGATCGATGAAAACAATACGAGATCAAATAATGATGCCGATTTCAGCGAAGGTACAGATGGTATTATGCCTCCAAATATTGATGAGAATGATAAACAACAAGAAAAATATCTGAATTCCTTAAGTAATCAAGAGATTAACGAATTGAAAGCCATGGTTGGAGATGATCGTGTTTATTCAAAATTAGTTCAATCAATTGCCCCAGCGGTATTTGGTCACGAAGTTGTTAAGAAAGGTATACTCTTGCAATTATTAAGTGGTGTTCACAAGAAAACTGTCGATGGTATCAACTTAAGAGGTGATATCAACGTTTGTATTGTGGGTGATCCGTCCACTTCAAAGTCTCAATTCTTGAAGTACGTCACCGGTTTTGCTCCAAGATCCATTTATACCTCTGGTAAGGCTTCATCTGCTGCTGGTTTAACTGCATCGGTCGTTAAAGATGAAGAAAGTGGTGAATTTACCATCGAAGCTGGTGCTTTGATGTTAGCCGATAACGGTATCTGTTGTATCGATGAATTTGATAAGATGGATATTTCCGATCAAGTTGCTATTCACGAAGCCATGGAACAACAAACCATTTCCATCGCCAAAGCTGGTATCCATGCCACTTTGAATGCAAGAACTTCAATTCTTGCAGCTGCCAATCCTATTGGTGGTAGATACAATCCAAAAGTTGGTTTAAGAGCCAATTTAGCTATGACTGCTCCAATTATGTCGAGATTTGATTTATTCTTTGTTGTCTTGGATGAATGTAACGAAAGAATCGATACCCAATTAGCCGATCATATAGTCAACTTACACATGATGAGAGATGAAGCGATCGATCCTCCATTTTCAAGAGAACAATTGTTACGTTATATCACATATGCAAAGACTTTCAAGCCTAAGATGTCCAAAGAAGCAAGAGATCTTTTAGTCCAAAATTATAAGGCATTAAGAGCAGATGATTCCCAAGGACTGGGTAGAAGTTCATACAGAATTACCGTCAGACAATTGGAATCCATGGTTCGTTTATCGGAAGCCATTGCAAGGGCCAACTGTACCGAGGAGATTACACCGGATTTTGTCAATGAAGCATACGATCTTTTGAGACAATCTATCGTGAGAGTCGAAAAAGATGATTTTATCATTGAAGCTGAACTCGAAGGAGGTAATGACGGCAATAATCACGATAACAACGTTAACAACGATAACAACGATAACAACGATAATAACAATAATCATGACGCTAACATGGATGAAGGCGGACCAAATGAAGCTAATGCTGCAATGGATGAAGGCGGACCAAATGAAGCTAATGCTGCAATGGAAGCCGCCAAGAAGAAGAAGATCACCATTTCATATGATAAGTATGTCAAGATCATGAACCTGTTTATTCGTAAGATTGGTGAAACTGAAGCGGCAAGAGCACAATTAACCGAAGAGGAATCAAGATCAGAGCAAGGATTAACCTCTAAAATCTTATTAGAATGGTATTTGACTCAAATCGAAAACGAAATGGATTCAGTTTTTCAATATTTTGTAGAGAAAAGAATCGCCAAAAAGGTCTTGAAGAGATTAGTCAAGGAAAAGATTTTGATGACTATAAGTATCAAGCCTATCGATGAAATCGAAAGAGATATTCCAAGACCTCATTTCCCACCACCTTTAGGAGATTCTGCATATACCACAGCTCAACTTAACGAACAGGCAAGGGCCAATAAAGAATGGCAGGATGAAATTGATCGTGCTACTAAGGATTCTATCGTCTATGTATTGCATCCAAATTGTTCGATCTTAGATTTCTTTGATCAATCCGTTTTAGAGCAAGGTCAAGAAGATGATCGTCAAGATCTGGGTTCAGATGGTGAAGAAGAACCACAAGATGAGGAATAGGATTGATTGCTCTCGTTTATTATTGTTATTATATTGTTTTCATTAGTGTGGTTTTCTCTCATAGTGTATATTAAATCAAAAAAAAATTAAGTAGGAATAAAATTATTATTATTATTATTATCATTACTATTTATAAGATAACCGCGATGGCTTTTATATCTACAACTTTGGCTCGTTATTTACATTGCTGTAAAACCAATCGATTCCTACCATTCCCTTTTCAGAGTCAAACTTATTGACGACCAGTATCGTCTCGAATAGATTGTCCAAGAGTAAATTACGATCTGCGGAATCTAATTGACTGTTATTAATAATCAAATTGAACAGGATGGTATTCAACCATTGAGTATATTCAGGAAGAGGTAATAATGGTGTACAGCCAATCAAAGATGAGATCTTAACTGCTTGGCATGTTAATAACTTTGTAGATGCATCGGATAAGTTATTGGCATTCATTGGGGAAATGGATTTTGCATTTTGGTAGATAAGGTTCATGAATTGCGTATATATTTTGTGATTCGTCCCATGGATTACGGAGTTTGGGAATATGAGCCTTGAAAGCTTTTCAATTATGGTAAGGTATTGAGCGGATGATAGGAACTGAGGGTATTGGAGTTGTAAGATACTTAAAGTATAGTTGATCAATGAAGTATGTATCTTGGTGAAATTCAATTCAAAGTTAAGATTCATTGGACGCGGAGATACCTCTAATATACTGAAATATTTCAGCATTATTGAATGAGCCGATTCCAAGATTGGTTTCAAGTTTTCTTTGTTATTGATCAATTTACAATTCTTATCTATGATATCCTCCACTATGGGCAATATCAGCTGTAATTTGATATCGTCGGAGCATAGATGGATCAAACTCTCGAATAGATTCAAGAAGAATAAGAGCCTACAACGATGGGCAAAAGAACTTGACAGATTCGTGAAATTGACAGAAGATGTGAAAATTTGGGCCAATACCTCCGAAGTCTGAGTGTTTTTAGTTGATATTAAATAGTCTATCGTTGATAGATAAACAAAGTTGAAAGATTGGAAGCCACCAGTCCCTATCTTCTCAATAACAAAATTCAGATTGAAAAGAGAGATCATAGTCTTTCTTGATATGTTTTGCAAAACAACGCTGCTGTGGTCCAATCTTTGGTACAGAGTATTCCTAACTATGCTTTCGTCTATGATGATAATGGCGAAAAGACAGTTTTTTAGTATAGTTTCATTGATCTCCACGGCTGTCAATTCCCCATGACGTTGCTGCTGCTGTTGTTCTAATGCATAATAAGTTTCAAATAACTCATTACTGAAGAATTGAATCTTATTCAGTGAAAAATCGATAAGATCAAGGTTCTTTTCTGTGTTTCCAATATCGATAAGCCTACCATAAAGCATAGCAAAACTGCTCATATTTTTCAATATAGGAGGATAATTGACAGAATCACTCGCCTTCAAAGTTATGGCTTGTCCTTTATTCAAACCAAAATCAGAATTCAGTAAACTATCCAAAATCAGCAAAGGTAGGTTTATAGATTTATTCGATATCTTGATCAGTTTATCATCTGAGATAGAGGTATGGTTGAGACTCAGAACAGTGATGTACAACAACCTCCAAGGATCACTGATATAACCATAGTTGAAACTAATCAAACATTCCACAAGAATCTTGTTCAAATGAAGATCAACCTTCTCAACAAACCCTATATGATCCATATAACAAAACTCGTTGGATCTTCTTCTGATTGAGAGTAGGATACCGGATAACATTGGTAATACCTTCCAATGATGATTGATTGGATCAACCGATATGAATCTCAGTAGTCCTTGTAATATGCCGTTGTAAAACTTGTAAAACGGTAAAGTGGGTTGAGAAATATTCAACTTCTTATCAACAATATAATTGAAGCACTCAATGATCCTGTATAACTGATGGTAAGAACCATTGAGATTGAATATTATAGGCGATCTAAGAAAATGGACAGTCAATAGCTCCACATTGACATCATTCTTCAAAGTTGGATAGTAGTAAGCCAGGTAGGAGAGGAACTGATCAGTGGTAGTTGCAGAGTTGGCATCAATTAAATCATTCAGGAGAAAATCCAGCTTATTGGGGATTCGTAAACCCTGCGTGCTTTGGAAACTGTAACTCGATGATCCTTGGGTAGGAGAGTTCGAGAGCAGTGCCCTTCCCTGAGGGCCCAAACTGTTCAAGAGACTCATGAGTGGTTCAGTGGAATATACAGTGCTTGCCGTCAATTGTGTGTGCACTGGAGAGCAATGTATGGTGACTATCACCCAAGATAAGAGTGAATAAATAACCCGCTCAGATGTTGACCAAAGCCTTCGGGGTAGGCTATCTCGATTCGGGTTTTGGCCCTCTTCCTCCGTGCACCATCCTGGGGATGCTTGGGCTCGCAGGGCAAGTATGGATATCATATCATATATATATATACTGTACATTATATATTGCCTAGAGTTTGAAGGCACTACCACTGTTTGTTGCCTTGATCTATCATCTAGTACGACGTATACACATTATAACTTCTAAATCAATGTTGCCGCCCGGGTTCAGGTACATGCCAGTATCGAAGTTGCTGATGGTGGTTACCATCTTGTGCCCTTTGCTCGTATCTATATTCGATCTGAAGCACTGGTTCATACTTTCATACAAGCCATTCATGAGTGAATGGAATCAATACTACAGGTTATTATACTATCAATTAAGCTTCATGAGTTTATCGGATGTGCTGGTGGCCGTTATGCTGATCAACAATAGTCTGAAAAATCTTGAAAGGTGGTATGGATCTTTAAGACTACTACACATTGTCCTATTCATGTATCTCTATAACATCATAATAACTTCAATAATCATGTTTTTCGGCTACAACCTATTGGGACTCAATTTTTTCTTCCCATCTGGACCATTGGGAATAATATTTGGGCTTTTATTCCATTCGTGGGAAACGATACCAATCACTTATCAATTCAAGATATCGAACATATATTTCACAGATAAGTCGTTCACTCTATTATTAGCATTACAGCTGTTTTTATCGCAACTGTTTTACAACTTCTTGCCCGTAATAATAGGACTGTCCATTGGATTGTTAATATTAAGAGATATCCTACCTGCCAAGAATGTCAGACTTAGCGTACTAGTGAAGGCTTTTGCATTCATCAGACATAGACTCTCCTTAAAGTCAAATAGAAACTCGCTAGGAAGTAGCAACTCAGGAGGTAATAATACGAGCGATAACAATGATAATGCCACTCATGGCGACAATGAGAGCAACATTAGTGCCACAGATGAAGGCAACGATGTTGGTATCACAGAAGATGAGAACGGCAACTTGATCAACAGAGAAGATGATGATACGCCTGTACGGCCTCTCGCTTCGCAATTCTTCGATGTTATCAGACGTTGATTACCATGTCTTTCTCTTTTGTTAATTGTCATATATATAAGAATATCAAATCATGCATGCATATAACTAATTTACATATATATATGTATGTTGTAAGTACATTTCGTTTATGCTTATTTATTATTTAAATTATTGTTTTAACGCCTTTCTTCTGTTGACATCCCAATTGTAAATTCTAGCAGTATTGACTTCCATAGTGGTGATATTCGATCTCAAATAATCTAAATCTTCCAACACAGTATCTTTAGAACTTTCGGCAATTGTTAATCTCTGCTTTAGAAGGTCAATGGCTTCTTGTAATGGGTATTCAAGCATGACATTTGCACCGAGCCATAGGTTGACACTGTCTAACTTCTCTGCGTCTATCACAGCAGTGGTATATAATGTATCGTTTAATTCATAATTAACTTCAAGCGTACTCTCTTCGTCATCGTCTTCATCGTCCTCGTCTACGTCAGATTTGTCTTTCTTACTCTTCAAGAACTCACAGATACTCAAAGTCTTTTCGATATCAGGAATCTTGATATTCAAGTTTTTCAATGAATTCCTCTTGCTTTCTTCCATATATTTATATTGCGAGAGTCTATTCTGACACTCTTTTAAAAGGATGTTCAAGTCATCGTCAACAGTGGCACTGGTAGCAGTGATCAAGTCCTCGATCTTGTCTATGAATTTAGCTTGAGGTATACCTCTTGGATTTGTCTCTTTCGTTCTGCGTTACCTCATACGTTAGTAAAAACAATTCATACTTTGTGTAGTCAGTAAAAAGCTTATACATACCTGAATCTATCAACTTGGGCACTCATTTCGGTAATTATAGGTTATCAGTAGGCTGTTCCACAATGTAGAAGATAAGTGATCGTCATATCAACCACACTCTTCTTCCCTCTGATCTTTCACCACCCATCAATCGAAGCCAAAATTTCCAACGCAGGCTGAATGTCGCGTCGATCGACACCAAAAGATAAACTAGACGCACAGCCATGTAATGGCTACTTGGTAATTTCACGACGCGGGAAATTTTTTTAAAATAAATTTCTTTTCACTTGGTACTTGATAAATCTGTTCTATCCTTATCGTAATAAAACTGGTCAATAATTCTTCTACCTAAACTATATCTCACACGCAATGGCAAGAAAGAAGAGTGCTACCAAAAAAGCTAAAGAGCTTGAACAAAAGGCTGGTGGCTTAGGAGCTGCTGTAGCAGGTTCGACTGATGCCCCAGTTTCAAAACCAGCAGCTGAACCTAAACCAATCGAAAAGAAAGCAGACTTCAGCATGGTCGAATCAGAAGATGATGACAACGACGTCGATGAATCTTCCGAAGAAGAAGATGACTACGGTGAGTTAATCACTGAAGACGTTGAAGAAGGTATCAACAAGGTCTTAAATGCCATCAAGACTGGTGATAAATCATTATTTGATAACAATGTTAGATTCTTCGATGATAAGAACAAAGACGGATCAGCAGACTCAAAGCAAAAGGCTGATAAGCCAATCTACTTGAAGGATTACCACAGAATGAACTTATTGGACGGTAATGCCTTTGAGGATGAAAACGGTGAAGAACGTGATTGGAAAGAAGGTGAAAAACCTTATGCCCTTCAACAAAAAGAAGATAAAGATAAGTTATTATCAGAAATCAAAGATGCCTTTAATGGTGGCGATTCGGAAGACGGAAGTGATAACGAAGATGACTTCCTACAAAAGAAGGAAAGAAAGACCAGAATTGATGACGGTTTAGGAGATTTAAAATTACCTGACCCAAATCAGGATGGTGAACAATTTTTACAAGCATATATGGATAAGCATGCTTGGATTGGAGATTCAAAAGATACCAAACATACATTAGAAGAAGATGACGAAGATTTTGACGATGCTGCTGAAAGATTCGAGAATGCTTACAACTTCAGATATGAAGATTCCAATGCCGCTGAGATTATTTCATATGCCAGAACTCAAGCCACTATGAGAAGAGACAAGACAAACAGTAGAAAGAGACAAAGACAAAAGGATAACGAAGAAAAGCAAAAAGATGAAAAGATAACTGAGGATCTCCTGAAGAAGAAGAAGCAAAAGAAGGTCAACGTTATTGTCGATAGATTAAAGCAAATCAAAGAAGCTGTCGGTGAAGAAGTTTCCGATGAAACCATTTCCAAAGTCTTTGGCGATAGTTTATTAACCGATGATTTCGACGATGCCGACTGGGATGCTAAAATGAACGAAATCTTCAACGAACAATATTACGATGCTGATGACGCTAAGCCAGAATGGGGGGATGATGATGAAATCATGGGAGACCTCAAGAAATCCGACAACGATGAGAACGACTCTGAAGAAGAAGTAGAAGAAGAAGAAGGAGAAGAAGAGAAAGAAGAAGTAGAAGAAAAAGAAGTAGAAGTAGAAGAAGAACACAAATCAAAGAAATCAAAGAAGAAAGAAGAGAAATATTCTAAGAAGAAGGAAAAGGAATCTCTTAAAGAAACGGCAGAAAAGATCGTCAAGGCTAACACCCTTCAATTATTACAAGAGGTTGAAGAAGAAAGAGGTAGAGGCAAAGAAAGAGATGTCACCTTCAAATACAGAGATGTTTCACCTGAAACCTTTGGTCTTTCAACTAGAGAAATTCTCCTCGCTGACGATAAAGACTTGAACGAATTCATTGGTATCAAGAAATTCGCTCCTTATAGATCTGATGAATCAAAGATAAAAGACAGAAGAAAGTATGCCAAGAAAAGAAGACTTAAGGAATGGAGAAAACAAGTCTTCCATAATGAAAACGGTCCTCAAGTCGAAGAAGGTGAAGATGAAAATATTGTTAAGATTCCATCTATTGTCAATAAAGGTAATAAGAGTAAGCACCATCATAAAAGCAAGGATCACAGGAAAAAAGTCACCAAATAAAGAAAACCCTTAGGGCAGTGATTTGCGTAGTGCCTTCTATAATTTTAAATAAGCTTACTTGATATTCGTTAATAAACTCGTGTATGATATAAAACATTTGAAACCCACATGGATCGTTATCAAATAAAATGCAAGCTTGAATGACTGTCCTACTAAAGAAGCAAGTAATAGTTCCTGACCCAACCAGGCTAGGTAAATTGACCAATCCAGGAATCTAGAATTGTGCAACAATAGCTCATCTCTAAGCATTGCTTCGGATCTCTGATAACTCATTTAATCAATAAGTAAAGTTGGCATCCCTTGAAGTTGCCGAGGCTCTCCGCACGCGGGGGATCTATAGAATCCAATAAGGGAAGCGGTAGAGAGCATTTGCGGCGAGCACCTGCAAGTGACACCCGCTTCCGCTCTCTTCACATGTGGATGTTATGTAGATATATATATATAACATCTATATACACTCGAATATACTTCAATGTCACCCGCCGATCCGATTGAATAGAGGCACGTACTCAATTATTCCCTAGAGAGACGTCAAATAAATAATTTGAAGTAATTAGGCACCGTGGAGAAAACGTTAAGTGTGTGAATACATCCTTGAATTGTTTTAATGCCATTCTTATCTTTCAAAGTTGTGGTTGCATATCATTTAATTTGATGATATACGGTAGTAGGTATCTAGTCTAATTTAGAAGATTATTGTAATCAGTCTAATATATCAGCCATGGGTTCGGGCTATAATCAACCGCCATGATGAAACAATAAGTGTGCTATAATCTTCTAATAATGATGCATGTAATTGACACCAATTAGGAAACTCGGATGTTAAATCACACAAATAGACTGTGGATTGTTTAATCTTTGTATAGTCTAAAATATGCAGGTATCCCTTTCATTTTCAATTTAATCCGTTTGGGAGATTGGGGTAGACCCTTTCCGGTAGATATTGCAACTCCTTGAAAAGTAAGTTCCGCAGCACCTGGACGATACTTTGTACATATATGTATATATAGGGTATATTTATCCCATGAATTACCTTACGCTAATGATCATATCCGATATTAGTTTATTTGATATATTCAGGTGCTAATTAATTATGAGGTTTTCCAGCATTACTCTAATTGCATCCGCTATATCTTTAGCTGGTGCATCCAATCCAAGAGAGAAATTTGCACGTTTAAGAGGCAGAGCAATTTCTGAAACCTTCAAGAACGGATCTATACCTGCATGTCCTGTCACAGATGTCGATCTCATTGAAGCGCCAAAGAAAAATATCTGGGCTGATTTGGATGAATTTGAAACTCTGGAAGTTTTTGATTTGTTATATCAGACTTTTAATTTGACTCTTTATGAAGATGCTACTCCGTTTGATAATTACTTGATGTGGATTGAGACCCTGCGCCCAAATAAAACCGATGCTCTCTCATACCTTGACAGTAACGGAACAATTCCGGACAAATATGCTAGAGCTGTTATTTTCTTTGGAAGCGATGAAAACATCTCAGACGAATATCCCGATGGTTACTGGGAGAACTTCCAAGTTGGACCATTACCAATTACAAACAAGACCACAGTGGCCACATTAGATTACATTTATACGAAATCAAAGATTGCCTATAATGTTGGTTATAGAGATGATTTTCATTGGTCTAGTGAGACAGATTTCTATACTAGGATATTCACTTCTGATGTCATGTTGCCTGTCTTGTTAGATTTAGTTGGAGACAATATTCAATATTTCAATACAGATAACACTACAGTTGATGCATGGGGAACCGACCCTTTGAACTGGGATGCAGAGACAGGCGCAGTAACTAATTGGGTTACTATCTTCTACAACGACAATGATGCTGAAGAAGTCTTACCAACCGGTGTCATCTTCCAAGCTAATATTACAGGTAGAGACTCTTCGCAGTACACCATTTTGCAGTGGGTTTATAATAACATTGTTTATAACTCGTCTGAAGCATTTAGAGAAGCCTGGGAATCTGATGACTTTGTGAGGCTACCATTGATTGACTATTCCAACCTAACATGGACTTTAGTCGGTAACAATGGTGAGCCTGCCAGACAATTCGATGAAAAGGTGGCACCAATTCTCATTGAACCACAGGGAAAGAGATGGACTTACGATGAGGATCAAAGATACTTCACGTGGATGGACTGGGAGTTTTACATTGCCTGGTCCAGAGATCTGGGTCTAACACTATTCGATATCAAATTTAAGGGAGAAAGAATATTATACGAAGTTGGGCTACAAGAAGCTATTGCTGAATATTCTGGGGACGATCCGTTTCAGGCCCATACGTGTTACCTCGATCGCACTTATGGTTTTGGTAATGAAGCTTATGGGTTGATTCCTGGCTATGATTGTCCAGAAAATGCAGTCTACTTGAACACTACGTGGCATTCATATGGTGCTAATAATTTTCAAAACAACTCGTACTGCCTTTTTGAAAGTGTTGAAGACTACCCGATTTCCAGACATACCGCTTCTAGTTATATATCAGTATCCAAGAATCCAACGTTTAATTTGAGATCAGTTACAACTATTGGTAACTACGATTATAATTTCTCTTATAAATTCTTCTTAGATGGTACTATCGAAATTACAGCTCGTGCTGCAGGTTATATTCAAGGTGCATATTATAACCCTACTACCGGTGATCCGTTTGGCTACAGAATTCATGATGTTCTTTCAGGGTCATTCCACGACCACGTGTTGAACTTCAAAGCTGATTTTGATATTGGTGGAACTTCAAATCGTGTTACCAACACTGCTCTCAGAGCCGTTCAAGTTGAGTATCCATGGGCACCAGGCACACTTTGGGACTCGAAGGTCAGAGAAAGAGAAGTGATCGGAAATGAAGATGACGCTTCTCTTGATTGGCCAGCAAATGGAGCTGGTGTCTTACTCGTCGAGTCAGCTGAACAAAACAATTCATGGGGTAATCCAAGAGCTTATCGTATTGTTCCTGGTTCGTCAAATGTTCATCGTATCTCCAACAATAGTATCATTCTCAATGATAACGGTTATTTTGCTAACCATGACATCTTTTTCACCAAGCATAAGGATTCTGAACCATCTTCCTCTTCTGCTTTCAACGGGGAAGACGTCTTTGACCCACCTGCAAACTTTAAAAATTTTCTTAATGGTGAAAATCTTGATGGTGAAGATGTTGTCTGTTGGTTTAATTTAGGTTTACATCACTTACCAAATACCCAAGATATACCAAATACTATTTTCTCAACAGCTAAGACATCCGTTATGTTCACTCCATTTAACTACTTTGACAGTGAACAATCTCGTGATACCCTTCAACAAATGTTGTATACCTATGACGACGACACCTGGGATTTCAACGACGCTTCAATTGAAGCAACTTGCGATTATTCTCTTGAACCATTGAACTACGATATGTTCAACTATGAGGGTTTAGAAATTTCTAAGGGAACTACCAACGATCCTTCACCCTAAAGTACTCCAGTTCTCTCTAGCAATAAAACATAAGCAGCCGTTTTTCTTTTTCATATATCTGCATTTTTATAAAATACGTATTATATAACCACCAGCAAGGCATTTCTTTCAACGATTTCCATCCGAGAGGATAAACTCCAGTAAATTTAATTCATCAGACAAAGCTACTCCGGATAAATTTATTCCGGTTCTGCGGCGCGTCTTATTGGGGAAACTGTCTTAATATTTATTTTTTTGGTGAGCCTTGAATTTTTTTTTTGAACCTCATCAAGAAAAATATTTATTTTTCATAGATCCATTTTCGAACATTGCTTACTAAACACCAATTAATATCATAAAATAGCCATCCCAGATTGAAAATTAGAGAATTTATAGACATGGAATACTCAGGTTTGAAAACATTGCACACCCAGCTTCTGCTTTTGGGTTCCGGAAGCTTGTCACAAGCTTCATCAGTCGACCCAGATTTGATAAAAGTAATTCAACTTTTGATATCTGGACAATATTATAAAATATGTAGTGTTGAACCATTAAAAAGCGCTGTTTTTCAACATCAGCCGTTAGTTGAGCTATCCAACAGACTTCTCACTGGTGACTTGAATCTATATCAATATGTCAATGCCATCTCAGAGTCGATTTCAGACTCATTATCTGCATTACCCTTAGAGGAAAAAAATATATATGGCTTAGCAGTAGCTGTTTTATTTCTCCAAATGTTTGTTCAAACAAATTTTACCGGGCCACAATTACCATTTGATAACGAAAGTGGAGTTCAGGAATTAGGATTCCTTAATATCGTTATACAGCACTCTATCGGCAACCAAGAATTTGCTGCTGCTTTACAAAGGGAAGCTATCACTCTGTTATCAACATCTGGTCAACAGCCTTACCAATTTGTCCAATCGCCAATATTCTTGATCCTCAGTTTGAGATTGTTTGAACTTTTGAGTGGATCTTCTGTATCATTATTGAGTCACGATACGTCTTCAAAGTGTGACGATATTGCAGATGAAGTCCACGTAGCTCCAATTAACAAGGAAACAGATATCAGCGCGGCATCTATATATTGGTGGAGATCCAGAGCCCTCCAGGTTCAACAATCTTTACTCCCGGAAGAAAGTGCCATTTTGCTTTCTCTCTCATTTGCATTACTCACTTCTTCAACCATTGGCGCTTTTATAGACTCCGAGAATGTCAACTCTGAAACTAACCAAGCTCTTTTGGTTGTATTCCATTTAGAATCTGCTAAGAACGGCTTGGTCGCAGATTCTGAAACTCAAGTTGTAGAATCATTAGCCAAGGCCAAAAAGGTCTCTGGTTTGAATTTTATTCTTACAGGTTGCAAAGCTAAAAGAACAAAGTATCAAAGGACTGCCGTTGCCGCACTAGCAATTTTAGCCAAGAGTCAAGACTCGATGTTATCATTCTCAAACGGTGAGTTAACAGGAAGTCCTCAAGATGTCAAATTAGAGAGTGATCTTCTACTTGAGAAACCAGAATTCGATAATATTGGCGATGCTGATGCTTTTGCTGAAGCATCCGAAGGTGATGAAGTCAAAAGAATAAAGATCGACTACTCCAATTATGACGATAACGGCGAAGATCAAGAGAAGAAATTATTACCAGTTGCCCTGAGTGAAGACTTGATCCCAGATATCCTCAGAACTATGAATCCAAATGAACAGCCTGCATTGTCTAATTTAGACAATGTTCAGTTATTATTGAGACTGGAAGCAATCAGAGTCAACAATCCTATGGATAACCTTTTGATCAATGAGGAGTTAATAGCTTTGGTTATCCGTGTGTTATTCTCTCCAAACGGTACTGTTAATTGGCTCGTCTACTCTAGAGCATTATGGTTGAGATCACTTTTGGAGACGAAAAGTGCAAGAACTGTCGAAAGAGGTGTGTTGCAACTGTACTCGTTAGTCGAAGAATTAGGTATTGACTCGGATAAAACTTCAAGATTATTTCCAAAGACTGAAGATGAAATCAATTTCCCTTCAGAGATTACGGATTTCTCGATTTCTGATGACAAAGTATTGATTAATGCTGTCAGATCTAAGTTTATCTACCAATTACCTATGATGGCCCGTTGGAGTATGGATGAAACATTGGCTGAAAAGCTTGTCGAGTTGGGATCTTTGAAATCCGCTCTTGAAATCTATGAAAGATTACAAGACTGGACTGGTGCAGCTTTATGTTATGGATCAACAGGTGATCACGAGAAGGCTGAAGAGTTGATTAGAAGAAGATTGAGTGAAAATCCAAACGATGCTAGAGCATTATCTATCCTTGGTGATGTCAAACAGGATCCATCATTATGGGAGAAGAGTTGGGAAGTTGGAAGATATGCCAATGCTAAGAGATCATTATCAAAATACTACTATAACCCACCAAAGGATTCTGGTAGATCTAGAAATTACGAACTAACTATCAGTCATATGTATGACTGCTTAAAGGCAAATCCTTTAAGTTTTGAGAACTGGTATTTTTACGGTTGTGTTGGTCTCGAAGTTGAAAACTATGAGTTGGCTGGTGAAGCGTTCACCAGATGTGTCACCATGGACGAGACTTCTTCATACTCGTGGTCGAATTTAGCATCTGCCTTGTTGAAAATGGACAAGACCCAAGAGGCCTTCCATGCCTTGAAGAAAGCTGTCAATGCAGGTGAAGAGACAAAGAAGTCGTGGAAGATCTGGGAGAATTATCTTATTGTTGCTGTTAAATTAGGGCAATGGGATGATGTTTTGAATGCCTCTAGAACATTACTAAATGTGAAGAAAGAAATCCAAGGTGAAGGTTCATTAGATATACCAATCTTAGAGAAACTAGCCAATCTTTTAGTCAAAGATCCTTTCCAAGAGAACGTCAGAGAAACCCATTTTGAGAGAACATGTATCGACTTTATCTGTAATATGGTTCCCACCGTGGTTACTTCATCAGCTACATGTTGGAGAATCATTGCCAAGGTTAATCTTTGGAGAAAGAAACCATGGTTAGCGTTGGAAGATTATGAAAAGGCGTACAGAGCTGTTGTCAATTCGCATGAGTTAAGTACCAACGAGGAAGTTTGGAATGATGCGGTTGAAACTTGTGTAGATTTGGTATCTGCGTATGAGAACTTTGGTGAACTTCCTGGCAAGCACGGGGCTGGCGATGTCATTTGTAAAGACTGGAAGTTTAAATCTAAATCCTCTGTTAGATCTTTGATGTCGAAGGGTAAAGCATCTTGGGAGTATACTGATGGTTGGGAAAAACTGTTACAGTTGAAAGAAGAAGTTATGAATAATTAATATCTTTGTTATAGTGTATTTTTTAATGAATGTTGAAATATATAGAATCATATATCATCAAAGTAAAACCGATAAAGATCTTAAATAAAAACATCGATGATATGATATCAAGCCTTTTTGTTGAGTTTTCTACGCTTCACCTTTCTGATTTCAGGAGAAATTTTAGACTTGACCACCCCTTCGGTAATTTGTTGGTATGATTCCTCATAATCTTGCTTGTGGGCCAAAGCTTCGCTGTAGTCTTTGTCTAATGACAAGATATCGATGATCTTTCTCTTTATTGTTGCCCAATACTTTGGAATCATTTTCAACCCTCTCCAGGTGCCAAATATGGATGAAAGTTTGTCAATATATACCAGGACATTACTGACTGCGTACCTACTTGCATCTGAATATTCAAACCTTAATCCCCACACAAAGCCATAAATTATCAACGAGTATAGCGATCTTGTCATATATGTCTCAAAGATCAAGCAACCAATGACTGCCAAATCGACATGAGCTGCAAAAGACAAAACCGGATATTCAATATAGCTGAGGAAAGGAAGCAAAGCACTCGACAATTGAGTATCAGGATACTTCTCCAGAACGAAGTAATTACCAACATTCAAAAGTGAGTAAGAGGCAAAAGGAAGTAACTTCAAAAAATTCTCTGGAGAGACCAACCATAAAACTGCATAAATCAGTAAATGGGTATTCTCCGATTTCAGAATATCAGCCAGTGGGACTCGAAATAGACTATCTTTTGTACCATACCACCCTTCATTTTGGTCATTGACTGCCTCTTTACTGGCAGAGTAATTCTTGTATACAACTATAGAGTAAGTGGCAATGGTACTATATAAAACTAATAAATACCATGGGATGCCACAGACTTGTTCATTGGCTTTATAGCAACAGTAAGAGAAAGTTGAGACCAATGTTATGATATGGGACAAAATCCAGGTAAACTGTAGGTAGTCAGAAGGTAAGATCATATGCATATTGTTATACAAGTAATCTTCGGCTTTTGAGTATTGTAATTTGAAGCTATTTCTTATGTTATCGTCACGGATAACAATACACACCATTGTAGCACTTCAGTCGATGAAAACGCTATATATCTACACTGATAAGCAAAATAAGGTTCTTGGATGGAATATAGAATGTATTCAGATATAAACAAGTATGTACAAGAAGAATAAACTGACATCCAAAAGAATAAATATATAGGTATGTGATTCTAAACTTTGTGATTCTGAAAAATCCCAGCGCTACTCGGAGTGATAACTATTTGAGTGGAATTCTATATTTTCCACGAAAAGGATATTCTAGTAAACATCTTCACAAAAAATTGACTTCCAGATTCTTCTTCTTCGGGGGAGGATTTAACCATGCCATGGTTGATCGAAGATGGTAGCTATCTAATTCTTCTTTTTGTGCTGTGAGCCGTCCTCAAGCAACGGAGATTCATCGGAGCTACTTTCTCTTCTGAATTCTGCGGGGGCATCCTTCGCATGATGGCCAATTAAGCCCTTAAGTTTCTCTGGGATATCCTCAAACGCTAAATCATCGGGTGTCAAGCTTGCACTTTCACCTTTCTCTGCCAGAATGTCTTCAATGGTAATACGGTCGTCGGAGAAAATCTAAATATCAGAATTATTATAAGTTAGTAAGGGATTCCTATTAAGCCCAGCTAAATTTTATGTAGAGTAGCTTATTGCCCGGTTTAACATACCTTTAGATGATCTGCGATCAAGTGTCTGTTATTACAGCCTGGACATTTGATCAGTACTGTACCACCTGTGTATGCTTGCTTGGACATACTATGACTCGATCTAGTGTCACATTTTTTACATGTGAAGGCGATCATAAGCATAGGTTTGTCTACTTTGATTTGCCCTATCGGCACTGAGTTTTCCTTCGAAGATGAGTTGAAACGTATCTGTTGTACTAGCCTGGATGTAGGATACGTTATTTGAGGAATAATTATACTGGCTAATCTTCTAGAGGATAGCATTTTGCCGCTATTCAAAGCCGATGCCTTGGAGGCTCTGACGAGTAAACTTCTTGGTAACATCGCCCCTTACTTTATGAATCTACTGATATATTCTAGTCTAACCTAGTTGAATACAGAAGCCTATAAAGTAACAAGGAAATAGATATATTACTCCATTATTACTTCAGTCGAAGTAAAGGCGTAAATAAAAATTACTTTTCACTTTTGACTTTAGCTCGCTTCCTGCATGTAGAAAAAAAAATAATAAAAAAAATTTGATGTACGAGATATGAGACATATGAGACAGCTTCTGTAGAGTGATTAATAGCTAAAAGAACAACGTCTGACACACTAAGAGACAAATACCACCAATTCGGCACATTATAAGGTATGAAGCTGAAGTTTGGAGTATTATGTTGTAGAAGAGTGGGACTCTCTACGTTTTCCCCTGTGATACGAAGAGAATTTCACCACTCAAATATCACCTATTCTAGACATAGAAGTAGGAACGGCTTGTCCCAAGAGTTTGACGAGTATGAAAACGAAGATGACGAAGTGATGGGTACTCTTGATGAAGAAGAACTTCTTGAAGAGTTCAAAAGAGAAGGACCAATCAAAGGGGAGAAAGAATGGAAGAAGACATATTCGGAGTCTCTCATGAACATTGAGAAGAATATGTTGAAAACGTTAAGTGATGAACTTCAGACGAATATGCACAAGGTCAAAAGTTATAACAAAGAAAAGAGCACCACACCTTTAGATAGAATACGATTTCAGTTCAACAAAAATAAGATGGTGATAGAAGATTTTTACCCAAAGGATGCGTTATCCCACTCGATCGTGAAATATCTTGGAACGAGTTCAGCAACAGAATATCAGAAAAAATTGCTTTCACTGGCCTCTTCCGGTCTTAGTACAGTGGCTGCTGGACATCAAGGTAACGGTAAAACGATGGGGTTGATAACACATGCCTTGCTGCTCAAGAGAAAGAAGGCTAGAGGACCAGGTATAACAAGTTTAATAATTGTCAAGTCAAATGAGATGTGTATCAGATACCAGCAGATAATATCGGAGATTTATTCCATGATGCCAGATAACATAAGGGAACGTGTAAAGATACCACAAATAGCCCAGTTCCTATATAGATCAACCGAGGAAGAAGAATCTGAGCAGAATTATCTATTAGGTGAATACCCGAACTCTCATGTCCTAGTGACCACACCACATAGACTTCTTGATATACTATCCACTAGAGGTATGGATTTTGTCAAGATCAGAAGTCTTCCATTCATTGCCGTGGATGATTTTGATTCAATAGTTGGAAACCCAGATAATTTGTTGAACAAAGGCAAAAGGACTCTCCCAATAGTCCAGTTGCTCGACTACGTCTTGAAATTGCAAGATTACAACCGTTCGCATAACGAGCCACACCCACAATTGATATTCACGGCCTCTACAGATTCAGATGTAGCCATTTTGGAAAATCTGAGATCAAAGGAATGGTTTGACTGGGACAGGTTTGTTCAAGTCGGTGCTTTTGAAGAAGAAGGTGAGATGCCTATCCATGTATCCATTCCCGAAAACGTAGGTGTAAGTACTGTACTTGTAGCTCCTATTTTGAAGGAGGGGAAGAACAAGCTGAAGTTCAATCTTTACGATATGGAAACATTCAAGTATGGAAGTGATCTAAGAATCTGGCAGGAGAAGTTATTCAGATCTGATGGAAATGATCAAACATATGCCAAACACAGAAATATGAAAAGATCGGAGATGACCAAAGAGCTGAGAATCGGTGAGTTTGAGATCTTGGTCCATGGATTCACCAAACTAATGAAGAAAAGAAAGTTGAGTCTTAAGGACAAGAAGATATTAGTCGTGTATCCAGATGAAGTAAACGACAGATTCGTCCAAACTAAATTCTCAGAGATAAGCAAGCAAAAATCCAAAATATTCGACATCAACACAGATCTAGACTTCTTCTCAACTGATAGCAATAATTCCGATGCACAAGAGGACAATGTTCCAGCAAATATTCTATTGATAAAAACAAGTATATTGAAAGGTCTGTGTTTTAAAAATTTGAATACCATAGTTTGTCTTGGTATTGATTGTTTAAAGACGCCATCCCATTTCGTTACCATTGGTGGTAGATTTAGAGACAAATCTGGATTAATTGTTGATAAAAATGGAGAATTCCTTAGTGCTGATAGAAAACAGGTTCTGGATGAGGAAAAGGAAGCCGCTTCAATTGAGATTGAAGAAGATGAAGAAGATGAAGATTACCTGGATTACGACGAAGTGTTAATCGATGATGCCCAAGACCAAGAGGCACAAGTAGTACCTACACAGGAACAAGATGACCAGATTGTTGGAGCTGAGAATAAGATATACCTTTTACAATCCAAATTAGATTTTGATTTAGTGGAAAGAAATTACCTTGAAAGAATGTACATAAAGAGCGGATTAGTCCGTCAATTCAAGAGTATCGGCGTCACAGAATCAGATTTCGATAAGGATGCTTACGATGCTGAGTTTTCCACGTCAGAATTCGAATTTAAGGATTACTGATATGAGAGAGAAATAACGAAATATATATATATATGTAATATTAGTCTTGTAAATAGATACATTAAAATTAATTATACATTGGCTTGTTTATGAATAGACAGAGAGATACGATCCTCAAATATTCCATCACATTTTGTTACTTAGTTGTCATTAATGGCTGTAAGAAGTTTATTGAGAGCCTCCTCTTTCATCTTTTCTATGTTTTGTTTGTCAACTGCAGTTGAGTCCTCTCCCAGATCATTATTATCTTCTTCTGATCCGATAGATATAGGTTTCATCTTTGGATTCACTTCGTCATGAATCAACATCTTAATTTTAGTCTCGACATTCTCACAAGTCTGCTTTATTTTCTCCACCACGGCATAGTCCTCGCTTATCTTTTCCTCTATCTTTAAGATAAGACTTTCTCTTGACTGATGCAATCTATAGCTGTTCAACAAATGGTGTAAATTGATCAGTATTATCCTAATATTTTCAATCTTTTCGTATGCGTAAGCGGGATTCTTCGCAAGGATGCCAATAAACTCTAGAAAATTCAAGAGTAGGGACTTGGTCATTTTTTTAAGTTCTTCTATTGTCTCCTTGGTAAATATCTCTTCGTCGTCCTCATCGTCGCCAGCTGCTGCTGCTTCACCATCATTACTATTAGGTGAACCTTCACTTGGAGTACTCTTGAATCTTTCACTATCGTACAATTGAGTGACACCAGACTCCTTCAATGTCACGAACTTATCTCTGAAGTTCCATATATCACCAAAGGATCTATAAGTGGGTCTCTCTGGTGGGTTTGGGGGCACAAGGAATCGGAGGTCTTTCTTTTCGGCTATTGATTCCTTACTCTCACCTTGTTTGATTAGGATATCCACCTTTCGCACATTTTCATCGGTAAAGAATTTAACGTATGGAGGTGGTGGTGGATACAATGACGATATCAGTGACTCCTCTGGGTCCTGTTCTTGGTTCGACATCTCGTTGTTTTATGTATAGAAGTTAACAACAAGAATCCCGTCCTCTATAACACGCACATCCTTCACTTCTCTTCCCCAAGAAGCACTCTTAAAAGACGAAACCCATTTCTCAAAACGACCCCGTCGACCTATGCGTCGATGGAGCGTCGCTTGTCGCAGAGTTGTTGATTACAAAGATGAGAAAGAAGAGAATAATATATGGGAGATATAGAGGTAGGTAGGTAGAAGCTTACCTAGAACCTCCTCTTCCTGGTGCCAATTGAATAATTTACTCTAGGGGCAATATACTAGAATGTCTGAAGATAGAATGGATGTAGATGTTCCAGGTAAGTACTAATCCTTGTCGATTCTGCCGTATCTGTTTGGGTGAAACCCAAGATCGCTGATCTACCAAAACCACGATTACTAACCAACTCATTTTTGAATAGTGGAACAAGATGTCGGTGAGGTGCCATCTAAAGAGGTTAAACCGAAGAAGAAGAGATTTGAAGTCAAGAAATGGACTGCGGTTGCTTACTGGTCTTGGGATCAAAGTAATGAAACATGTGCAATTTGTAGAAATCATTTGATGGAGCCATGTATAGAATGTACGGGAATTTCTCAACCTCAGTGTGGTAGAGCCACAGGTACATGTAACCATACATTCCATGTTCATTGTATCTCCAAATGGATTCAATCGAGAAGTGTTTGTCCTTTGGATAATTCAGATTGGCAATATAGAACATCAGAGTAACTTTCTCAGATTGTTAATTCTAAAAATTAATTGGGTATATTATATTGTCGGCTACTTATTTTGTTTAATGTCTTTATTTTTGTTTCTTCTCTCTATCTCATCATGGTCATATTAGATCATACGTAGTTTCTAATCGTTCAATGAAATAAATTAAAAAGGTGTAGATTAATTACTAAGCTATAAAACGGTTCAATTTCAAATATGTACATAAACTGGAAAAGTTCAGCTGTGGGTGGGGAGGTTTTCATGTTTTGGCATTATGGGCTAGTCTCAAGCATCTTGAAAAACTTTCTATTCCTTGGGAACGATCCAATGACACTCAAGTCCAGGATATAGCTTTGTAATTGTTCAATGGCTTTGGATAAAGAATCATTCTCCCAAACCTCGACAAAGAAAACGTACCTCCATGGACTGACGATACTTGGACGAGTGGTAATTGTTTGTAAATTAAGGTTGTTTTGCTTGAAGATCTGTAATATATCACAGAGACTACCAAAATTATCATTATTTCTGATAACAAAACATATTAAGGACATTCTTCTATCTTCAACTTCTTCCGAGACTATACTCGAGGTCAAATCCAGTTGAGGCAAATCAGTTTTGCCCAGGATCAAAAATCTTGTGGTATTGCCGTTGGAATCTTCTATCTCTGACGATTGTATTGGAACGTTATGAATTTCAGAAGCGGTGGAACTGGCTATGGCGGCTGTGGTCTCTCTTTCTGAGCCTGTCAACTTTGCAACTATTTCAACGGCTTTGGAAGTAGAACTCGTATCGATTCGTTGAATCTTGATATCGTTATCCAACTCATGGTTATTCAGGAATTTGTTGCACTGAGACCATACTTGAGGATGGGAATATATCTTGGTTATCTTGGAAATATCAGAAGAGTAAGTTATAAAATTATGATGAATTGATACAAATTGTTCAGCAATAACTTTAAAATCAGGGGTATCTTTGGCATTTGGCTCTTCGTCATTTAATCTCTTCAACAATTTAGTCTCGTTGATGTACCAGTCTCTGAAAAGGTCATAACTTAGCACTACCTGGCCATTAGAAGAGTTTTCAAAAGGCACTACTGAATAATCGCACTGGTTCAACGATATACTTTTAAAACACGATCCAATAGAAGGCTGAGGCAAATACTCCACGGATACTTCCGCTGTGCTATACTGTTCAAATTGTTGCTTAGAAGCCTATTTTTTTCCGAGTTGGGTGTGCGTTAGTAGGAGTTTTGGATTCTTCATGGCTTATAACGAAGCAGTGGCTTGATACTTTTTCATATCATGGTGCAGGTTACTTACTTGATGCGAATAGGTTCCTGGAGGACCCAAATATGCCACTCTGATAGTCTGAGTCATATCCTTATGTGGTGTATACAGGCAGCACAAGCTCTAGTATACTTTCAATGCATATATAACCAATCTAGTAGCAGATGTATCTCTTGTAGTGAATGAGCCATGCTTTCACGCAAAAGCTCACTGAATCCATGCTCGCCGTGCCCCACAACGAGGGGCAACGACGCGTCGAAGGGCCCGGACGGGGTTTCGCCAGAGCCACTGGGACCCCATTAGTAACATGTTTTAATATGATTAATGTAATCGAAGTACCTATATGGGCTCATTTATCTACTACCAGCCTATAACTCCGAGGAACTGAAGACTTTAGCTATATTTAATGTCATTGGAAAGAGAGCTCACCTTTGTGGAGCTATACTACTACTATGAGACTCAGTACTACAAACATCCGCAATATTCGGTTTACGGTGAATATTCATTGGATTTAACCTTACCCTTGTTGTACAGGGCGTTGAAGCTGATGATAGAGACATATCCCCAACTGTCGCTTCAAGTGTTCAAGAAAGGTGATAAGAAAAAGGATTTGAGATTGACCTATCTCGATCATTATTACTTCAAATCCGTTGTTCAAACACTAGACTCTGAAAAATCTCGGTTGCCCATCAATGAATTACTTCAAAGCATATCTACTGAACCTTTTGAGTATTTCTTACCTGATAAGCCATTGTGGGGTCTGACTTTGATCGGATCAAATAAGATCATATTCCACTGTGAACATATCTTGTTTGACGGAATGTCGGGTTTCAATTTTCATAAAATACTGAGAGACTCCTTAAATACCGTATTATTTCAAGATGAAAAATTGGGCAATAGTGCTGAGGGACTTACCGATAGTGAGGTCTATGATAAGGAGTTATTTTCAATCAATAACAAGCTGGTCGATAAAGTCCCTGTTCAGACTACGGACGTTGTTAAATATGACTTTTCATTAAGGTTTTTCTTTCAAACTGTTTATTCTATGTTTCTACCCAAATTACTCAAGAGAACCCTTATGAATATTGGTCTGTTGTTCAAAAAACGGGTTCCATTTTACCACAATTTCAAATTCGATACTTATGAAGCAGGTCCAGCTATTAAGGCTACTAAGATGGACAAAAACGTCGTTGGTCCCTCGATTTTATTAAAGATCCCCAACGATGACCTTAAAAAGCTTATTAACAAATGTCGTTCCGAAAACGTCAAAATAACGGCATTATTGACGTCTGTCTTTCAATTATGTGCTCTACCCTTGACAAAGGAAAAAGATGTCAGTAACTTGATCCCTGTAGATATCAGAAGATACACAAGGCCTGAATCTCCATATAAACCAGACATGCCCCAGTTAGACTTGGGATTATACGTATCGGGAATAGAATTTGACAACCCATCAGCTGGTCGTCTTTACCCTGATTCATTCTCCTCTTTGTATGACTATAAGCTAGGTTCATCTAGTCTCGGTAATTTCAAGTTCAATTGGAATCTTGCCAGAGATTTCCAAAAGAAGTTTGAAGAATCCATAGACGACTCGCCTTACTTATTTGGAATGTTGAAGAGTATGGATGTTGAAGATATAGTCAAGGAGAGCACAGGTCTTGATCATGTTGTTGCCTTTGTCCTTTCGAACTTGAAACAAATGAGACAATCCAATAACAAGAATGGCGAGCCAAACAAGTGCCAAATTGTAGATATGGTCTTTAGTCAGCCTTCTACTCCGGTTTCAGGTTGTTACACTTTTAATGCCGTTAGTACCGATGTGAAAGGTATGAATATTGCCGTTACTACTTACGCTGGATTTGATAACGAACTTAAACATTTTGAAGAGTTATTTCCGATTATTATGGATGGTATTCTGAAACATTTTTGATTCTAAATATTGTATTACTAATTACTTTACTATTGTATAACTAACTTGAATAATATACTGAATTTATTACTAAAAGTCGTTATATATCTATCTATATACAGCCTAAAATGTTTCTTTTTTTTTGTCAAACTCAGTTCTCTAAACTTTGAGATAACTCAATAAGTGCAGTCATATCAAATGTAGCCCCTCCGTGGTTGAACGCTTCGACCAACTTTAACCTTTGTTTACTAGCCTCGGACATAGTATTGGCAAGTCCACCATAAAATCTTTGAATATTCAACAATAACAATTGAGATTCTTGCATGGTAATGTTGGATTCCATCTCTACTTGACCATTCATTAAGATGACATCCTTGGAATCGGCCAATTCGGAATGGAACATTATGGTGGTATGTGGTCTAGCAAATTCCTTATGTAATTTGTATTCGGCCAAAGAAGTGAATATACAATGAGTAGTATGTGGGCCTGCAAAATTCCATTGAACAAAATGCATCTCCATTGGTGTACCGCTTCCTTCACCTACAGCCGATGGATCTATTTCGGCTTCTAATTTAGGTAACGGAAGAACAAAAGTTGGGTTTTTCTTGGCTGTAGAAATGATCCTTTGGAAAGCAATAGTAGGAACAACGGCACTTAACAGATTTTCCTTTGCTTGAAATCTCAATCTCCATAAATATTCAATCTCCTTGAGTCCTAAATCTTTCATTTTGTCTAGCTTCACAAAGTCGTCGAGAACTTTATATGGTGCTTTTTCTTGTGCAGCATCAATAGGACCTAAGTTCTTGCTTTTCTTACCTTTTATAGCATTGGTGAATTGAACAGCTTTCTCATAATCTTCAAGCTCTTTCAAAGGATCGATCTTAGTCATTTCCTTCTTCTGGGCATCAATTGTATCCTTAAGTTTCACTATAAGTTCTTCGTGGTCCTTGACACCTTCTTGAGCAGCTCTGGATTGAAGCTTTTCTTTATATCTACTCAAGACATCTTTTTCAATAGCGGCTTTGGATTGAACGAAACGAATGGATGAGACCCTTGCGAATCTCTTGAAAGTGATTGATGATGTTCCAGCGACATTTTTGCCGGGAAGCATGTTACTAAGAGAGTTTCTTAACATATTTGGGTAATATCAAGAGTTATCGAGTTCGTGAGTGTCTAACTACAATTGTCTAGAGGATATATTAGTCTACAATTTTCACTTGCAAATTAAATTAGACCGTTCCATTTCCAAAACCCAAAAGAGGCGATCGATCTGCACGAAAAGTCGATCGTCCGGAATTATCGACGATCTGCAACATCTTTGACAAGTGGTAGATTCATGACTTGTCTGGTACAATTGGATTCCATCCATCCGTACAGTTGACGTATCTTTATGGCCTCTATTGGGCAAATAGATTTTACGAGTTGAGGGATAGAAAAAAAAAGTCCGTTTTATTATCGGTTTATTAAATAATTATACAATAGAAAGCAAGTATTATACTATCCTACCCACTAAACATTCTTTGATGTTAACATCAAAAAGTTCAGCTGGGCTGAGATCTCGGCACATAACTCCTCGTTACTGATCTGGTAAGCATCAAATGCTTTAAAGTGAATCTTTAAATCACATAAGAAAAATTTCATATTTTTCCATTGTAATAATTCAAAGTCAAAACTTAAAACATCTATAAGACCAGGTCCATATAATCTTGCTCTTTCATCTGTGATTTTTTGCTCGAGGCTAATAGCCCAAGGATCCAACTTTGGAACGTTACTATGGATGAATAATACATCTGGTACCTCTGTGACTTCTCCGGATGTCTCTAAATTTCTTCTCCAGATGTTGTAGTCTCCAACAGGATCATATTGACCCATGGCGGCACCGACGTATTCATCATCCATGTATCTTCCGAGGGATTTCACAAACTTCTTGACTTGGTAAAATGGTTTACGCAAAACAACAGCAGCTGCAATGAATGTTTCTTTATCACCTTCACCATCCGAACCTTGAGAAAACAATCTATAAAAATATTCAGGTCCGTATAAGTTGTAATATAAGGCAAGGTACATCGTCTTTATATGCTTAGACTTAGAAAACATGATTTGACCACTCTCACTTGATGGATCAGGTATAGCACCTTTCAATTGATGTAAAGGTATTCCGAGATCCTCTGGGGAATTTGGAATGACTTGATCACCATATTCAGAGAACCCATACGAAGATCTATGTTTTTCATCGAGGGCTATATCTACAATATCGTAAAAATATGGTGAGGTGGCTCTTTTCCAAAAATCTGGCCAAATGATCAAACCATGACTCTTGAAAGGATCAGAATGAAATAGGAAGTCTGGTGCCTTTGTTGGAATATTATCAGCATCTAAAAGTAAAACATTCTCAAAACTGGATAAGATTAATGCCAATGATTTATATTGATAACCTTCAAATGAAAACTGACCCATAATCTCTTCGCCTAATACCCTTGGTAAGTAGACACATTTGGCATTTAAAGCTGGGAAGACTTTAGAACATAATTCCAATTCGTATTCTTCAAGACTCGGTATGAAGACTTCGACTGGTAAATGAGAACCAAGACCTCTAAGAGTCTTAATCGATAATAAAGTCAACCAGTTGAATTTTCCTCCACCAACGTATACTATACCATTTCCTTTGTATAAACCTGGTGGTAAATAATTTGGCAGATCTCTTGTCACAGCATTATGAGATTTCTTCATCGAGTCAATTTCAGAGTCTGTAAGTTGTAAGAATTGTTTCAAATATTCAAGTGTTAAAGGTGGGCCCTCGTCCATTGACTCATAACCTGCATGATAAATTCTTTCTTCTGAAGCATAGTTGTCTAAAGGTGGGATATCTGGTTTACCAAGCCTTAAAATACCAAAGGTATGCTTGTAGAAATCCCTTGCCGACTGAAGTTGGGCTCCCACCGGATCTTCTGGTTTATTTCTATTGATAAATTTAAGCTTCGACTTGTCTTCTTCTGATAAAAGCTCTTCGTGATCCTCGTTCTTGTGTGGGTTGTTCTTTTTCAATAGATAACTGGCCGAAACTTTCTTGTGGGGGCGAATCTTTTCATCAGGGATGGTCACTAACCCAGATTTTTGACTCAATGCACCACTACCGTTGTTAAAGACAAAAAATGTCAGTAGGACAAGTATTGTTCCCGCTACAAGATACAACTGTGTCCTTTTCTGCGAGTGAAATATTCTCTTCAACTTTGAAATCATCTGATATAAGTGGATATAAGTGGCAATTTTGGAGCGAATGTTATCGATACTTATGTGTCAGATAGCAGGCACACGAAGAACTAAATTCCCCCTACCAAAGATGACAATATATATATATGACCGCTCTCCAAGGTGTGTGATCCCCCCAAAGGGTGAAACGATTCTGGGAGGCCTAATTAATATTTATTATTCATGCCACCTGCCGCTGTGCGAGCCCAAAAGAACACAAAAGGAGCCAAGGTGGCTGTCTGCCTCGCGTCGTCTCGCGTCGGCCTTTTTTTTGTGTTTTTTTCTTAGGCTTGCCTTGCGTCGATCTGCGTCGGCGTGGTTTTGTGGGGCTGTGCTGTGGGACTTCTTTCCCTCACCCGTGCACCACTTTTGATGGGGGTAGTGATGCGATCTTGTCAAACGCATTATTAGGCCTAGAACTTTTACGCGTCTGCCTCTTTGATCTGAATTGCCCATATCTCTGGTCATACCGTACTGATTCTCTCTATACAACTTGGCTTGAAACCGGAAGCAGAAATCAAACATGGCAATTGCTAAAGGTCTTCAAAAGCTGGACTTCAACCGCCAAATCCTGTCGTCGGTGGAGGAAGCCCTATCTACAAAAGACTTGATCTCCAATTTATCGGATCTACATGATAAATTAAGCGCTTTGGATCAGGATGATATCGACTTGAGCTCTGTAGACTCGGTCAAGGATGACCTGATCAACAAGAAGTTGATTAGACATAAAAATCCGGGTGTCCAGATTTATACAGCTTGTTGTCTCTCTGATATACTAAGAATCTACGCCCCAGATGCCCCATATAACGCAAGTCAATTATCAGATTTATTCAAACTTTTCTTCCATCAATTCCAATACTTGAATGATGTCGAAAATGGATACCATCACCAATATCTGTACCTCTTAACAAGGTTGGCAGAAGTAAGATCTATTGTACTGATCACAGATCTACCAAACTCGGATAAGTTAATCGAAGCCCTTTTCCAAATCTTTTACGATTTGGCGATTAAATCAAGTTCAAAGTCAAGCAGACATGAAAACAGTCTTTTCAATGAGAGACTTGAACCTTTAATCTGCGATATCCTAAGTGAGGTGATTACAGAGTCTCCTTCAATTCCCGTGGAGACTTTGAAATTGATCTTAAATAGATTTCTTGCCAATACAAAAGTCATGAAGGCAAATCCATCTTCTAAGAAACTTACCTCTGTTCCTGGATTCAATTTCAGTTTGAATATATGTAAGTTGAATGCAGACAGAATGGCCAGATTAATTACTCAAGTCTTCTCAGAAGTCATTTACGAAGGTGAAAAGGAAGACAAAGAAAATAGAGGTATTGACTACGACGAGGATAGCGATGATGAGAGTTTTGATGAAACTAACCACCAAAAGAGAAGAAACCTGCAAAGTTCAAGTACGCTGGACCAGTTGAAGAAACTACACACACTTTCAATTGAATTATGGAAATATGTCCCTGAAGTTTTAGCCTCTGTTATGGGTCTTACAGAAGACGAACTAGAAGCTGATGATGAAAGAATCAGAGCCGCTGCTACTGAAACTATTGGTGAAATGCTTGCTATACGACCACCCAAATTGAATTTTGTCACTGTTCATCAATCGACTTATTCAAGTTGGATGAAAAAACCACTCGATAAATCACCCTTTGTACGTATTGCTTGGGTGAAGACGGCTTCTAAGATTTTGAAGGCAAGAACTGATATTGCTGCAGACATTACCAATAGACTCGCTAAGACTTTAGTAGATAACGATGAAAGAACAAGATTGACTACGTGCAAGGAGTTCTCTACCATACCAGTTGATGTATTTGTATCGAATGTCGCAAATGAAAGTATTATGAATACATTATCGCAATTGACAAGAGAAAAGAATGCAGAAATTAGATCTGCTAATTTGAACTTCTTGGGAAACCTTTACAATTTGTCATTTGATCAGTTATACAAGGGTGATTCAATGGTTGATAAATTGATTGGATGGATCCCAGAGACTATTCTCAATTTGGTGTACATCAATGATAAATCCATAAACGCCCAAGTTAACTTCATTGTGATTGAGAAGTTATTGCTTTACTCTACAACGTCCCCAAGTAAAAGGGTTCACAGATTATTGACATTGATGAGTCATCTAGATGAAAGGGCCAAGAGATCGTTTTTGTCAATTGTAAAGAGACAACAAACTTTTGCCGATACCTTGAACCAATGTATCAAGGTTTCCATATTATACGATGGTGGTAAATGTGAATCGCCCGAACTGTTGAGATCCAAAATTGAAAATGTCGTAACATGGCTCTCTGCGACCATGCCAGTTGAATTTAGTCCAGATACCTGTCTCAAACATTTCTTCCTGTTGAACAACAGGAGATTCTTTCAACTGATTCAAATGTGTACCTCTCCCGATGCAGATTACAAGATAATCGAGAATTCAATCAAGGAGTTATTGTCTAGATTACAAGATCCTAAAAACTACAAAATTGACAATTCTCCACTTTCCTTCACCTCTGCTGAAATGATAAATACTGTCAAATTATTGCTCTACAGATCTGCCGTTTTCATCTTCAACAAGGATATCATTGCTGAAATTCTTAAAATCAACAATGAACTTTCAAATCCGCTAAATCAAACAGCTCAAGAAGCACTTCAACAGATTTCTTCTATTATACCCGGAGTTTTGAAATCCAATATCTCACAGATGATTGGATCCATCACCAATTACAAATCGAAGAAGAATATAGCGAAGGATTTGAAAACCGTTTACCATTTTGTCCAAAGCTTCCCAGATTCAGAACAGGCTTCTAAAGGGGCCGAAGAGGAGAAATACAATAACAGCTTGAAGGAGATTATATTGAAAGGTACTCCATCCGAATCCAAATATGCCATTCGGATCCTTAATTTGACCAATTTGAAAGAACATGCCTTTGATGATATCATTGAAGAGATTTGGCCGCTCGATCTCGAGTCTCCTAAGTTTAATACTCATCTGTCTATAATTGCCGAGTTATTCTCTTTGTATCCAACGGTAATGGAAGATAAATCGCTTGAACTGAGTTCGATGTTAGCCTCTCAAGTATTGCTTAAGAATAGAACCGTTGGGAAGATCAATGAAGATGGAACTGAATCGGTTGATGATATGGATATTTGGATCTCGGATGGAGAATTAGAGACATCGTCCGAATATAAAGATTGTAATTCTAAAGTGGCAGCATTGAGGATATACGTCAATTGGTTAATAGCCGTGAAAGATGACTCGAACCATGAAAAAGTAGCAGAACCAATTTTCAAATTGTTGGCTTCATTAGTCGGTAATGGAGGTGAACTGCTATCATCAAGGGCAGAAACATGGCCCACTCCAAGAGAATTTCAATCTAGATTACGGCTCGAGGCTGGTCTTAAGATCTTAAAACTGGCTAAGTTCCCGGAGTATAACATCTTGATCCAACCACAGTTAATCAATAGACTAGTACTGTTGATCCAAGATGAAAATGAAACCGTTAGAGTCAATTTCAGCAATAAACTGAAGAAATACCTCACTTTGAATATCATTTCCGAAAGATTCTTGCCATTATTTTTCTATTTTGCTCATGAACCAAATCTTTCTTTGAAGAATGACTGTAGAACGTGGGTAAGATCCATATTCCGTAGACATTTACAAGATAGTACAACAGCGACAAATGAATCCAGTTTATCCTCGTCTAAACTGATCAAATTTGAGAAATCCTTTGTTCGTTTCTTGCACATGCTAGCTCACCATCAAGAGTTTGTCGAGTTGGTCGAAGAGATAAGTATCTCTTCCTCGGATAGGGATAAGAAGGATAAAGCCACGATCAAAGTATGTGATTTTGCATTGACTTATATAACATTTGCCCTCGACTTGATAGCAACCTCTGAAAATATCTCATTGATATATTACCTCACTTCGAGGATCAAGCAATATCATGATACTTTGAACCCTGAAAAGTCCGAAAATCTGTACATTATTTCAGACTTGACTCAACTCAAGATCAAATCCATGACCACCCAAAAGAATTGGAATTTAACGACTTGGCCAGGAAAATTATCACTCAGTGCCGATCTATTCAAATCGAACAAGGATGGAAAGGAATTACACTCGATTGCAACTCATAGTTATATCCCTGAATCAATCCACAAGGATATCCTTGAATTGATCAAAGATCACAATAAATCCATAATCCAAGACGGTCCAGCGTTGAAGAAGAAGCTGAGTAGACCTTCTGTTGAAAAGCCGGCCGCTACAAAAACCGCCCCAAAGGCAAAGAAAATGAAAATATCGAAGTCAAAACGTCCAACTCCATCTGATGATGATGAAGATGATGACGATGATGGTGAAGAAGATGATGAAGATGATGATGATGACGTTGACGACATTGATGATGGTGTTAGTAGTATGGATGAAGTACCATCGTCGCCTCCTTCCTCTCACACGGCAGCAACTATTGAGGAACAAGATGATGAAGAAGACATAGTATCTTCACGTCCAAAAAGAAACGTCAAACGCGTTAAATACAACCGTTAATCGCTATCTATTTATCTATCTATATATTCGTGTATTTGTGTCTTTGCGTAGCTCAACCCCGTGTTTTTTACTTCTTATTATCGTAATTATGAAAAATACATTGCTAGAATTCTATATATTAAAAAGTTACAAACTCTTCTTTTAGGGGGGGTTAGAGGGATGGAATACCATTGACACGATTATTGTTATTATTCCGTTTTCAAAAACTGTAATAATGCATCATGGCCTTTGGCTCTCATCAACCTCTTAATCATCAATAGCTCCTTCAGCTCGTCCTTGTCGATCTCTTCTTTTTCAACTTTGATCTCATCTTCAACGAGATCCAACAGGCCACGTAGATTGATCTCCCTTCGTTGTGGGGTGATCAGATCGCGTTGGCTTAGCCTGCATATAGACTCGATATAACTCTTCATCTCACCATCGATTGAAGTTATTATCTTGGAATTTTCACGGTCGATAGATTCGATCTCTTCTTGTCTTTTTATGTTAGAATTCTCGATAAAGTCCAACATTATGCTACGCTCTTTGATCCTATAGGTTTTAAACTTGGATTTTTTTAACTTACTCAATTCTCGTCCCATGGGGTAATTGATTCCGGTTTCTGTGTTTTCCCATCCAGATAAATAAGCAGGCTCGGGCAATTCAACGACTAAACTTTCTGAAATCATCGAAGAATCATTCATCATTGAATCACCATCATCATTCTCAGATTCATTGATTATATCAATCATATCATCTGCATCCGTGGTAAACCCACGAGACATATCCACTTCAACTACTGGCTGTCTTTTCAATTTTCTCTTAGATTTCACAAATCCATCGACATGGTTGGGACATTTCCATTTCGTACCTATTGTCTTTGCTCCAGTCAATGGAGGTGATACACAATCAATATGCCATGACAATGGACAATAATCACATGCCGTTATAGTCTTCCCTTCGAGACCCGATCCTCCACATTTATGACAGAAATAAGGCTTACCATCCTTGTCATAGATATTATCTGGATCGAGTTCGGTTGATTTGATCTGTTTGTAAGATTTAACAGGTTTTAAATTGTTATCCTGATATTCACCAAATGGACCTGTATGAACACCCTCGAATATTTCTCTTATTTTCTTTGGTAAGGTAAAAGCCCTTGGATTTCTCATTTCTGCTTGATTCAAAAGTTTACTAAATATCCCCACGTTATATTTGGGAGTCTTATTTGTCTTTGCCAAACATTCACGACAAAACCATGAATCAGATGGTAAGTTATCTTCATCTATTGGAGGATCACAACATAAGAAATGGAAAGATTTAGGGCATCCTTCACAACACAAGAATATCCCTGGGTATCCACAAGACGAGCAAAAATCCTCGTTCATTATTGTTGAGTCACCTGTTGTTTCCTTACTGTTAATATCATTTTTATTACTATTACCATCAGTGGCCAAAAGACTTTGTAAAAATAGGTTTTCTTTCTTCTTAGGTGAACCTTTCACCCTTTTGTTTGTCTTCTTTGTAGTAGTTTCATCTTGTCTTCTCTTTGTTGGGGTTGACGGTACCGATCCCTCATTTTTCTCACCTTTCGTGTTCGTATGGCCATTTGCCTCTGCTTCCTCTTCTTCTGAGCCTGGTTTGGGGATTGATTTATGCGTTTTATCTGTGGATTCTCTAAGGTCACTCGGTTTGACAAGTCCATCTGATCTCTGTGTGTTTAAATGTAATCTATAATTGGTCTCGATATTCATCGAATCATTTTCCGAATCGTCTGTAAGTGAGGTACTAACTTCTCTTTGACCATTTTTGACAAAAGGAGAAGCCGATCTTATTTGTCTAGGTCTATCAGATTCATTAGAATTAAGTGATGATAGAGATGGCGAGGACGATATCTGTGATAGCTTCGATTTCTTAATATATTCTTTCTTCAACTTATCTGGTGGTGGTAATTCCAACGGCTGGCCTGTGACCCCCGGCAAGGGATCCGCAAGGGGAGGTTCTTCGAATTGAGAAGGATCACGTAAAATATAGGGATTTAACTGATTGTAGTCTGCACTGTCTGTATTATTAATCATAGTCATCTTTTTGTCTTCCGTTTTCTTAGCAATCTGTGAAGAATCGGTGAGTTTCGAAACGTCATCGTGATTATAACCCCATGGATTTTCAATCTCCATCTTCATCAATCTTGTACCATTAATCGCAGCCTTTCTCGTGGATTTCTGTCTCCTTGAGGTATCTGGGGTGGTTTCAGTTGAAGATTGTGAACCTTCTAACGATCCACTATTGTTGTCATTATCCTTGAGTTGATCTGATGTACCTTCGGAAGTTGATCTCTCGTCGCCATTTCGTAGACTATCCACGGGAGTTTTGCTTCTACCTCTCGACGAAACCATGATCAGGAGACTGTTATTATTTGTTTCCTATTATGTACAATGGCTTCTTCTGGTCTTGTTCCTTTTTCTACTGCAAGATCCAGGAAGGGGAAAAGTAACATATAACTTTAGAAGAGGAAAATAGGAAACAAGAAAAGAAAAAGTGACAGGAAAGGTCTGAAACGTTGCTCAAAATATCTTTTGTTTTTCGTGATGATTTTGAGAAACGCAATTTCTTCGTGTTAAGGGGAGGAATAGAGCAAAATATAAAATTAAAAGTACATGACTTTCAATAACTACAAAAGGGTCTAAGTGATTACAGGTATTGTATTTTTCCAATAGTAGAGATATAAAATTATTAAGTAGAAACAGGGAACATAAAACCAAATAAAAACCAAATAAAAACCGTCAAAAGGAAAGAAAACAAAGATTTCTTTTCCCTTTTATGTCTTTTACTTTTTTGTTTGATTTCAGGGGGTCATTCAAAATTCATTTTAATTTAACGTCAGAGGTTGAACCTAAGCCTTCTTAGCGGACTTCTTCTTGTTAGCGGCCTTTAATGGTTTAGCTAAGACTTCTAAGATAGATTCATCTTCGATTTTCTTATCGGTATCAACAGATTCGATATCGAAGGAAGGAGCGGCAAATTTGATGTTACCGTTTTTGGTAATGGCAACGGTGGTAAAGAATTGGGCAATGTATTCACCTTCTTTTTCTTGAACAACATCGTAAGCGTTCATAACTTGATGGTTAACACATTCTTGGAAACCCATTTTCTTTGTTGGTTCAGAAAAGGATCTAATGGCAAATGGGTAGGTTGGGGCTTTTTCCTTGGCTTCATTTAAGACGGTTCTAGCAGCCTTTAATTTCAAAGCGTAACTTGAACCGGTTAATTTATAGATAGAAGTTCTGGTTTCGGCATCTTTAACTTTACCTTCACCGGAAGAGATTAAGATATCAAGACCATAAACTTGACCATCTTCGAATTTGAAAGATTCAACACCGGCTCTATGAGTTTCATTTGGATTTAAGATGATTTCCTTTGGACCATTTAAAGTATCCTTTTCTTGATTGTGAGATAACATACCTTCTAAGGCATTAACACCGTAAACCTTGGAGATTTTATCAACAACGGTGGTAACATCCCAGTTTCTGTTACCGGCAGATAAAGTTCTAATGGCGGCTTCTGAGGCATAATGAGCGGCGGCTAATAAATCAGCAACACGACCAGTTGGTTTACCTTCACCAACGAAAACGGTTTCAGCGGCGATGGAAGCAAAACCATCGACATGAGCACCTAATTGGATCTTGACTAAATCACCTTGTTTCAATTCAAAGTTAAAAGCTTCTGATTCATTGATTGGGGATAAATGAGCAGCGATGTTGTTTGGAGAAACGGTGGTTGGGAAGGCAATACCCTTTGGAATCTTTGAAGTCTTTTTATTGTTGTAAATTTCAGATAATTTTTCTTCTAAAACGGAATCACCAAAGACACATAAGTCGTAGACTTTAGCACCTGGGATACATTTAGCCTTGACAGCAGCTAAGGCAAAAGCAGCGATTTCACCAGCGGTTCTGTATTTTTGAACAACGTCAGAGTTGTTGATTGAGTTATCGACTTTTAAAGTTAAAGTTAGTAAAAAAAAAGCCAATGGAAAAAAATTATTTCAAGCTGTCAAATGTATAGAGAGAGAGAGAGATGTAGAAGAAGACATACCTTTAGTAGTGGAAGACATTGTGTTAATATGGAGTAGTAGGAAAGGGGAAGTATATGAGATAGGTTGACCAGGTAGGGGAGTAGGTTATAGATATAAAATAGCCAGTACCAACCCCCACCGCCACCACTAGCACCACCAGCACCACCAGCACCAGCAGCACCAGTACCTACGAACCCACCCACGCACAGTCGCACACCAACTCTCGCTCTCTCTCGCTCTCTTGCAATTGCACGCCCGTAGCTCTTGGGAAGCGCGAAAATTTTTCTGAGTAGCCTGGGGGCATGGTTTTAGTCTGTGGTGGGAGCTGGAGGGGTGCGGGGTGTGAGTTGGCATGGGCGTGAGTGGGCGTGGGCATGGGTTAAAAGGTGTGGGTGTGCACGGGTTTGGTATGAGTAGGGATTAAGAGGCAAGCTGTGGTGATACCTCCGTGCACTGGTAGGGGGTGTGGTGCACGGACGTGTCCCAAAGCGGTAATCGGTGAGTGCGCGGTAATCTCTACGCTGGACCTGGACGATGCTGTTTTTTTGTTTTTTTTTGGTACTTTTCTTTTCACTATTAGTCATTCCTACAAATTACCTTACACTCTTCTTTTCTTGTATCTGTTCAACTCATCAATACCTTTATTAGCACTATCCAAAATGTTAAGAGGTTTCCGTTTTTTCTCCTCTTCTTCAGTGAAGAAAGTGGCCGCTGATAAATCTAGATTCGTACCATCAAATGGTTTCTACCCAAAGGGTTATCAAGTTGGTGCTCTTGCATCTGGTGCCAAAAAATCTGGTGCTTTAGATCTGTCCATCTTATACTCTGAAACACCAGCTTCTGCTGCTGCCGTGTTTACCACAAACAAATTCAAAGCTGCTCCCGTATTGGCTTCCAAGGATGTCTTAGAAAGACATGAAGGTGCCAATATCCATTCCATCGTAGTTAATAGTGGTTGTGCCAATGCCGTAACAGGTGAAGGTGGTCTTAAAGATTCCTATTTAATGATGTCTCAAGTAGATAAATCATTCCAACTCAATTCTACTTCATCAGACTTACCCTCCACTTTGGTAATGTCAACAGGTGTTATTGGTCAAAGATTAAATATGGAAAAGATTATCCCCGGTATTACTAAATTATCTTCAAATGGTTTAGGATCAGATCATGACCACTGGTTATCATGTGCCAAGGGTATAATGACAACTGATACTTTCCCTAAATTAGTTTCTAAGAAATTCGAAATCAACGGTATAGAATACTCTTTAGCAGGTTTAGCAAAAGGTGCAGGTATGATTTGTCCCAATATGGCTACCCTATTAGGATTTTTCGTTACCGATGCCCCCGTTGAACCAAAGGCTTTACAAAAAATATTAACCTATTCAACCGATCGTTCATTCAATTGTATATCTGTTGATGGTGACATGTCCACAAATGATACAATTACTGCTTTGGCAAATGGTGCAGCTGGTGGTGAATTAATTACAGAATCATCTCCAAGTTATGAATTATTGGAAAAGGAAATCACCTCATTTGCCAAAGAATTGGCTCAATTAGTTGTTCGTGATGGTGAAGGTGCCACTAAGTTCATTACTTTGAACATTAAGGATGCTTTATCCTACTCAGATGCTAAGACAGTTGCCAATGCAATTGCCAATTCTGCCCTTTTCAAGACTGCTATGTTTGGTCAAGATGCTAATTGGGGTCGTATACTCTGTGCAACAGGTTACGCAGGTGTTGAAGTAAACCCATTAGAGACAAATGTTACATTGAACGCATTAGACGGTGGCAAAGATTTAAAGCTCTTGGTTAACGGTGAGCCTGAAAACGTCGATGAGGATCGTGCTTCTGTATTACTAAAACCAGAAGAAATTCAATTTACCATCGATTTAGGTACAGGCGGTGGTTCAAGTTGTGAATTCTGGACTTGTGATATGAGTCATGAATACGTCACCATCAACGGTGATTACAGATCCTAGATAGACATAACTGTAGAAAAGTAATATATATATATTAATAAAAAAAAATCGACCTCTATATCGACCTCAAAAATATCGACGCGCCATCGACGAGACAATTTCTCACGGCGAGTCGAGATTGACAGAGGGGAGACGAGAGACTTTTGTTTGACCCACACTGGTATTCTTATCACTATCGTGTATTTCATGTATATATATATCCAATAACTATTAATACATCTTACTAGTGTCGCACATTAATCTATCCCGTCGCACTGGATACAGTATATATCCGCTTATATCAATCCAGGATGTTCAATGGTCAACAACAAGGTCAGGGCCAAGGCCAAGGCCAAGGTCAAGGTCAAGGTCAAGGTCAACAACCCACCCAAGGAAGTGCCGGTGCTGGTGCTGGTGCTAGTGCTAGTGCTGGTGCTGGCAATGGTACTGGGAATCCCCCTCCACAACGAAACATTCAAGCTTTTTTGCAACAGCTGATAACTATGGATGCCCAACAAAGACAAAGGTATTTCACTCAGTACCCTCAACTTCAAATGATCCTACAACAGTATGAACAGCAGAGAAGACAGAGAATGGCTCAATTCCAACAAAGTCAAGGTCAGCAACCGCCCGCTCCCCAAGGTCAACATCAACAGCAACAGCAGCAGCAAGCACCTCCTGCTGCTCCACAGCAACAGCAGAATTCAGGTCCTGCAATGAACATGAGACCCAATCAAGCTGGTATGATGCATCAACAACAACAACCCATTGTTCCACCTCAACAGCAGCAACAACCAAATATGAATTATATGAACCCCAATGGAACTCCTGTAATGAACATGCAAATGCAACAGAGGATGCAACAACAATTGCAGCAACAGCAGCAGCAACAACATCAACATCAACAACAACAACAACAACAACGTCCACCTCAGCAGATGGCTCCTGGAGTACCAGTCTCAACTCCCAATCCAATGCCCCAACCTGCTCCAAAGAGAAGTAAAAAGAAGAAGTCAGTAGCTGAAAATACCATGAGACAAGCCCAAGTTCCTGTACAAGGTCATACGATGGGTCTTCAGCAACAACAACTTTCTCAAGCTCAAATACAGGCTCAACTTCAAGCCGCTCAAATTCAAAGATCCCAAGGTCAACAACCTCCTATCGCCGTAGGTCAACAACCGCCAAAAATGATGCCAATGCAAAACGGTGGTATGCCTCCACAAGGTGGTCGTATGCCACTTCCTCCACAGCAACAACAGCAACATTTAGTTCCTCAAAAGCCTCCTGTACCTCAGATTCCACCTCCTGAACAAATCAATGGTATCAATTATTGGTCGAGTTATTTGGAGAGAGAATCAAAGCCTGTAGCTACAAACATATTGATGTATGAACAAATTATTGATCGTGATATTAATTATTTGAATGCATTAGAAGAAGAGAAAACTGATGTAGGTGAAACAAATCTTATGAATCGTTTGATAAACGAAGTGAAATTCTATAATACGGTACGTGATTCGAGATTTAAAATTATTCAAGATAAAGAATCAGGAGGTCATTCAGAAAGTATTTGGGGTGAAGGTTATCAAGGTTATGGTAATGGATTTACTGACAGACAAAAGACTCAATTAATATTACCCGACCAGGCAAAAAGATTCACCAAATATCATCCTAAATATGTAGGTCCCGAAGAGACTATGGCTCAAGCTAATAGACCAGAAGAATTAGTTCCAATCAGATTAGAATTCGATTTAGAAAGAGATAAGTTCAGATTAACAGATACATTTCTATGGAATTTGAATGAAAATACTATAAGCGTTGAAGAATTAGTTCATACAATCGCAGATGATTTCAAATTCAAAAACGACTCACATTATAATACCCTTGTACAGAGTATTAGGGAACAATTGAATGAATATCACCCAATGATTTTCCCCAAGGCTTCATCGAAGAATAAAGTAGTAGACCTTAGAATTCCCATCAAATTGGATATAACTATCGGTAATAATAGATTAACCGATAGATTCGAATGGGATGTCATCAATTCAGAAAGTGATCCCGAAGAGTTTGCCAAAGTGTTATGTGAAGAGATGTCATTACCTGGTGAATTCATAAGTGCTGTATCTCATTCAATTAGAGAACAAACTCAAATATTTGTAAGGGCTTTGTATATGATTGGATATAAATTTGATGGGTCTCCAGTGGATGGTGACGAAGTCAGAAGATTCATTGGACCAACTTTGGATCCAGCGAGTGTTGTTCGTCCCAGATATTTATTAGCCGATTGGTCTACTTCATTAGCAGAGGTCAATTTCACCGAAAGTGAAAGATTGGACAAGGAAAGAGAAAGAGAGGCCAGACGTAAGAGAAGAGGCCAACAAAGAGTTGGACGTAGAGGTGGTGCTGTATTGCCTGATTTAACCGATGTTCCAAAGACTTTCAGAACCCCCATTGTATCTAGTGTGTTTGTTGGTGGTGTGAATATCAATACCCCAACAGATGGATTTGTCGAGACTCTATTGGGTGTTGAAATACCAAAGGAACAAATTGAAGCATTTGAAGACTTCAAAGAAAAGGAAAGACTCAATGCTATCAAGAAACAAGAAGAAGCGTTACAAAGACAAAATATGCCACAAACGGGATTTTACGGTGAAGGCGATAACGGTAGAGTACAAGTTGTAAGTAATGACTATAACCGCTTCGTCGTGAGTATCAAGTATAAATAGTGTATAAATAAGTAATAAAAAGCAACTTACTAAGAGCAGTCTAGTATCCCGAAACCCCAACCGAAGCCACGCGTTGTTTCAATATACTCTTGTACCTTAAAAAAAAGCGTATATGGATAGACTTTGGTTGGGAATAGTTCTATATAAAGTTGAGTTCTTCAAAGAGTGAACTTTACGATCAGAAAGGGGCCACTCGCAATCCGTGTTTTCCTGAACTCCACAATTGACAATTGCTTTGGGAATGAAGTGCATTGAAAAGCTTAGAACAATAGAGCGTAAGCTCATGCAAGTATCGTGATAAATGAGCTTCTGCATACAAGCGAACTGTTTGGATTTTGTCCCCACTCAATAAAAGCTCGCAAATCCCAAACTTTAAACTTTTCAGGTAATAGATAAACACGAAATTAGTAGTGAATCTCTCACAGAAATAGCGAAATTGGCGGAAATTAAACAACGAGGATACTGAATTCAGAAATAATTCATAACTCCATCCCCTATTTCAGTTTGAAATAAGCTTCAACTATTGAAGCGCTACCTCAGTACTAATTTGCGCATAACTACCCTATAGAATCCCAATTCCACAGGAATAATCAATTCACTTTTTTCGTTAGCTTATGGCGTAAATAAATAAACGTTTAAGCGCGTACCTATTTATCGATTTCGGGTCAACCAGGTACAACTATACTGTTTTAGAGTCAACAGAACGATTTATTTAACATAATTCGGATACCTCCGTCAATGGAATAACTTTAAAGATATTCACATGTAATAGGTATCCGATTTAGTGACTTTTCAACTGCGGCTTATCGCACTGAAAGCAAATAGTAGATCTATCTTGTGGGTGTTTCAAACGGTTCAAATCCTTATTGCGGTGTGGATGCATGCGCGCATACACAAATTGCATCGTCGTAAGTAGCTTGGTAACTTTATTGTGGTCAAGAGGGCAATCAAGGAGCCTAACTCATCCATTCACTTTTGAAACATGTTGAAAGAAAGCGTGGCGCTGATATCGTTGTACCGTTTTGGCGATTCATGGTAGTATATGCAGAATCATCGCAAATCTCTTTAAAGAGCTACCAACGATCAAATTTACGAAGCTTGGCATATAGACGTTGTATTAGCTCCCAGGTACAATATAGACTATTGTATTCCAATTCCATAATTTTTTTCGTTCATCAACGGCGGAATCGATAAGCCCCTGTCTCTACCCCGATAATCTGTTGTAAAACAACCTTCTCGTCCCGTCATCGCCCTGTTGTCAGCTGCATACAATGATGCGCACCCTTAATTTCAGGCTTTCTTTTCTAAGGGCTAATAACACAGAGAAAAATCATAAGCAATCTCAGATTTTCGTGTCAGAAATCTTAGAACTGACAATAATTTGACGTTTGGTTCACCGGCTAAAACTCTTAGACTTCAGATTACTATATTAGGTTTTCCATCCTTTAATCACATATAATCGGCAAAGACCTGAAGAACTATTCTAAAACGGAAAATAATACGCTGAAAATGATCGAAAATGCAAAATGCGTCTAAAAGTGAAATTTCGGAAATAGGTGCATCAATATATGCACATAGCCATAACATATTGTCCGAGATAAAAACCCTATTCGACAATTACAAATAGACAATACCCAACACGTTGGTATGGCCAAGAAGTGTTTCTAAGGTTCTAATGCAACGGAATTGGGGATGCTGAGTCTACATTGTCTATCAGTAAAAGCCGAAATAATCCTCTTTCAAAGCAAAATCAGACGAATTTCTAATGCGGAATACTTTCTTGTCAACTGCAAATCCAATTTCAGTGTGCACTTTGTGTTACATGGGTCCCCTATCCCCCTTCTCCTCTACCAAATTTCCAACGTATAGCAATCCTTCTTTAGATTTATCGAGTCACATTTTCTTACAACACATATTGTGTATCATATACTTAACTGTGCACATTTTGTTCTACCAATTCTACTATTAATCCCTTCAAGCAATTATAAACTCGGCTCACCCAAATAAGCAGCACATGTCTCAAATCATGAGGTTGTGATATTATTTCTGAGTACCTTTGACTAATGTCGCAAAGTTGGAAAATGACTGATACGATGAAACAGGGCGATATTATTGATAATGAAGTGCATGCAGAGAGACCATTTTGATTTCCTCTGGGATGAAATCGGTAGTGATTCTTGCATGGGAATTCGTATTTTGAAGTCCCCTCGTGTTTTCTCTATGAACAAGGAATGTGATTAGTATCTCTTACTTATTTTCTATCTATTGACGATGGGTAGCTACAGCTACCCTAGAAAACCGATGTTCAAGAATATGGGCAAATCGGCAAGGGACCTAGGGCATTTGAGCGTTGGTCAAAAGGAGATAAATGTCCCTATCTGTATATCATCACTGATGATTATTTAGTCCCTTTCTCAATACGGAAATTCTTCTTTGGGATATTACATGGTGTGTGTGAAGTCATTTACCTACCATGTATATATATATATATATGCAAGAATAAAAAGCAATTTCAGTTACATGTCGAAGATTACCAAATGCATTATCCTCAAAGCATTTGCATATATATTCTTCGTATAATCCTCAGGTTGGAACGATTTATTTTCACAGTAGTATGCAGTTAGCTATTACTCAAGTTGAACACACTTTGCCATGAACTTAAAGAAGTTTTTATTCTTTTCTGCTGTTGGTCAATTGGCCAGCAGTATCAAGAGTGTTTCAGCGGCTGTTACGGCAACGGAAGGTGTTATTGAAGTGGGAATTGTCAAGTCTCAAGATTTGGCCGAGACAGCATGTCTCTTTACTGGATACTCTTCAAATCCAGGTTTTGATGTAACGATTTATTCTTTCGGTAGTAGTGATAATAGTGCTGGTTATTTGACCAATCCTTCCTATTATGCTTCGTTATATACCACTGCTCCAATCTACCTTTCTACATCCGGAGTGGAGGAAATATCCTATCTATATGCCCGAGATGCTACAACTGATGGACCATATGGCCTCCCAGCTGCCGATGTCGCATTTTCTACATATGAATATACTGGTTACTTTTATGCCACAGAAACCGGTCTATATGGTTTCAAAGTGGATTCCGCAAATAACGGTGTTATGATCTGGATTGGTAATGGTGCTTTTGATTGTTGTACTGGAGATATTTCTTCTGATGCAGTCGATGACTACATTGTATTCATTGTAAGTGGAAGTACCACCAATGTCATTGCACCTTACTCTTATGTCTACCTCACAGCTGGCGATTATTATCCTATAAGAATGGTTTATGTCAATACCGCTGCTACTTGGGGTAATTTCGTAGTGCAATATGAATCTCCAAGTGGTACAGTGTCAGAAGATTGGACGGGTCATATTTATCAAATGGTATCACAGGCTGGTGCTGTTTGTAGCTCAACTGTGAGTACGGTCGAAACTACTACAACAATTACTTGGACTGGTTCCGGTACCACCTCATATTGGACACAAATCACAACAGTTAGCGGTGATGCCACGCTTATCGAATCAGAATTAGTCATAGAGATTCCATATAGTACTACAACTTCTCCATGGACAGGTTCAGATACCACCACCACCACCAGCCCTTATGTTTATACTTCAAGTGGTGTTGTTTATACCTCTTCAGAGGTTCTTGTCTTGACCCCAGAAGCTATCACTACAATTCCATGGACAGGATCTACCACATTGACCACAACCGGTATTATCACTGTTGTTTCAGGAAGCTCATCATACACAACAACAGGTGAAATCGTTGAAACCCCAGACGCCAAAACCACCATTCCTTGGACTGGATCTGGAACAACAACCACAACTGGTATTATCACTGTTGTTAGCGGAAGTTCGACATACACAACAACAGGCGAACTTATCAAGACACCTGAAGATGTTACCACACTCCCATGGACTGGATCAAGTACTTTGACCACCACAGGTGAATTTACCTATACTTCTGACGGTACTGTTTATTCTACAACTGGGGAACTTGTCTTGACTCCAGAAGCTATCACTACAATCCCATGGACAGGATCTACCACATTGACCACAACCGGTATTATCACTGTTGTTTCAGGAAGCTCATCATACACAACAACAGGTGAAATCGTTGAAACCCCAGACGCCAAAACCACAACTCCATGGACAGGATCTACCACATTGACCACCACCGGATTGATCACGTACTCTTCTGATGGTACAGTTTACACCACCACGGGTGAAATTGTCAAGACACCAGAAGAAGTTACTACTATTCCATGGACTGGAACTACCACATTGACCACTACCGGATTGATCACGTACTCTTCTGATGGTACAGTTTACACCACCACGGGTGAAATTGTTAAGACACCAGAAGAAGTTACTACAATTCCATGGACTGGAACTTTTACTACTACAACTTTTGGACCAATCACTTATACCTCAGATGGTACAGTCTACACCACCACAGGTGAAATTGTTAAGACACCAGAAGATGTTACTACAATTCCATGGACTGGAACTACCACATTGACCACCACCGGATTGATCACGTACTCTTCTGATGGTACAGTCTACACCACCACAGGTGAAATTGTTAAGACACCAGAAGATGTTACTACCATTCCATGGACTGGAACTACCACATTGACCACCACCGGATTGTTCACGTACTCTTCTGATGGTACAGTTTACACCACCACAGGTGAGATTGTTGAGACTCCAGAAGCTATCACCACAATCCCATGGACTGGAACTTTTACTACTACAATTATTGGACCAATCACTTATACTTCAGATGGTCAAGTCTATACCACCACAGGTGAAATTGTTAAGACACCAGAAGATGTTACTACTATTCCATGGACTGGAACTACCACATTGACTACCACCGGATTGATCACGTACTCTTCAGATGGTACAGTCTACACCACCACAGGTGAAATTGTCAAGACACCAGAAGATGTTACTACCATTCCATGGACTGGAACTTTTACTACTACAACTGTTGGACCAATCACTTATACCTCAGATGGTACAGTCTACACCACCACAGGTGAGATTGTTGAGACTCCAGAAGCTATCACCACAATCCCATGGACTGGAACTTTTACTACTACAATTATTGGACCAATCACTTATACTTCAGATGGTCAAGTCTATACCACAAAAGGTGAGATTGTTGAGACTCCATACTCAACTTCGACTATTGCTGGGTCAATTGCTGCCACTTTCACTTCTAATGGTTTAGTCTATGTTGAAACTCCCACTTCGGAATCTGTTGTCTATGTTACTGTTATTGTGGAATGTTCTTCTTCTACAACTTACACATCTGAAACAGTTTATTCCAACACCAACGGCGGATCACTTGTGACTTCCACAGTTGTTGTCATTGGCGAACCTTCGACTAATCCAACTTTGGTTTCCTCTACAGCTACGAGCACTTCTTCTGCATCTGCTGCAATTACGACTTATGAAGGTACTGCTAACAAGTTGGATGGCAAATCATCATCTTTCTTGTTTGCTATTTGTGCGTTAATGTTATTATCTTAGATGTAGTCTAGTCGTCGAGCTTTTCGCTACGGTGTGACCATTTTCTTTTGTTGCATGGCGTCTCCATGCATTTAGACAAACTTTGACTTCAAAGTTCCTGTCTTATTCTTTTATACGTTCTGTTATAATGTGTATTTACATAGTATTTCATTTGCAATCAATACGAGTTCAGTCTCAAAAAAGAGACCATTTCCCGTATTTCTTCTGCTGTGATTTTGGATGCAAGTAATTGCAACGTTAATTAATAGATATCACTTTAACAAAGTACCAATTTGAAATATTTCAAAACATTTTGAGCCTGCCAGCTAGCGCTTAGGCAGAAGCTTAGCAGCCCCTCAGCGATTGCGAAGCATCCTACAAATCTCATGTATTTCAACACCTTCTACTTCGGAGCAATTCAATCGGCCATTCACCCTCACGGATACTAGTTCCATCACTCTTAAAGATACATAAGGAAAGGAAATACACACCGGACAAGTAAATCTACGTAGGTATATAATATGTATTGTGAAAATACTCCAGGCGAACGAAACCAGCCCAGCTCGACGCCACCGACTTTAAGTATGACCTCGCCACATATTCTGCTTCGCCTCGCTTCAAACCAGCGGCGAGTGGAATTCATTTTGTACGCACGCTAGACTTTTAATTCAAATTAACTGATACGATACATCTATTGTTTCTCTGATTATGATATTATCGTATCTTTATTTTCTGTAGGTATAGAACTATTACTTTGTGGCATCAAATGGTGAACCCAAAGTATACGAGTGTATGTATAAAAAGGTTTATGAACTCTTTTTTCTCCTCTTTTTCTCCTGTTACTCTTTGCCCCCTTCTCGTTCCGGTACAGAGAGGATAAAAGGAAAGTGAAGAAGAAGTGTATCAAAAGGATAGACGAATACTTTTGCAAGAGATCTTTTCAAAATCTGACGATATGATATATGTTAGCATATGATTCTGTATCGCTTGCCTCAAATCTCACTTCAATCAATTTCGATTGTCCTGCTTTTGTACCCTTCCTTTTTTCTGTGTAAATCGTTCAAGGTACTAACAAGTGTCCGGCTTTAGTTAAACTCTGCGATGAATAACGATGACGTTGAATTACAGGATATCTCTCAAAGAAGTCAAGATGAGTCTCAGAATCTGTTGATGTCCTCCTTCAATGATCTGCAAGGCTCTGAAAATGAAATAAACAATGATGTCGTAGTTGAATCATCATCATCATTATCATCATCGACATCCGCGTTGATGGATGAAAGTGATAATAGATTGTTAGATAGACCATTAGAAAGATCAAATGATATGATTGCACAACATATAGAAGAAAATATGAGACGTGTACCTGTGGACAGAATCAATAATGGGAGCTCATCCTCCTCTTCCGATCCAAATGGTGACAATCTTGAATCAAATAACGCAAATGACAATAACCCAAATTACAATAATAATGATACTAGTGATAATAATGTAGATCACATTTCCAACGATGGCAGTGGATCCCGTTTACAAGATTTCTTATCAAACAATCTAGTATCAAGATCGATAACCAATACAATCCGTAACGCACCAATTTTAAGATACCTCAACCATAATTACAATCCTTTATCGAATCAAGTACATGCACATCCTTATGGAGCTTCAAATGATGGTGTATTTGGTAATTTATCGGCCAAACCAAGCGTCGCTCAAGATATCAATAACAACGCAACTTTACCCACTTATGATGAAGCAGCATCTGATCCAACTCCTCCTTACTGGGAAGCTTCAATAATGGCAGGTTATGAGGATGAAATTTTTGTGGATGGTTTACCAGTAGGCAATGTGCTCAATCTATTGTGGAATATCGTTGTTTCGGTGTCGTTTCAATTTATTGGGTTTGTGATTACTTATCTTTTACATACATCCCATGCCGCAAAAGAAGGTTCACGTGCTGGACTTGGTATAACTTTGATAAATTTAGGTTATTCTTCCATCCCAATGAATTTTGGGTCTGGAGATAATGTACAAGAGGATAAATTCGAACCAAATCAACCAAATTCTTATGATGTTTCGTCTTCTAATACTTTGGAGGGTACAATGGATGAATACACAAGTAATTTAAACTCAAATTCTATCACTTCTAATGATGATGCAAGTTCATCTTTATCAAGCAGTCCCATTTTGGCATATACTTCGATTGCCCTTGGTATATTCATTACAATCAAGGCTATTATTGATTATCATAAGGCAAGACGTACGGAGAGAAGTATAGTCCAGGCAGTCTCTAACCCTGCAGAACAAGTGTAATAAATTGTTTATAGAATTTTCAATCCCACTTGTGATGATAATGGTCTCTATATGTCTTGGTTATGTCTTGGTTATGTTATGTTATGTTATTTATTTGTATAATTTAATGATACTTTTTATTATTGAACTCTTTATCACTATTACATAGTTGAAAGTTTTAAATACATTTGTGAGGTTTCTTTCTCATTATATCTTGATGGATCAACCTAATACAACAAGAATCTTTTCATAAATCGTAAATACAATACCACCACTTAAGATCAATCTACCTAATCTTGGGGTAGCACCTTTCCAGAAAGTCATCAATCCTTCTTCTTTGAAAATCTTGATAAAGCAATTGTAAGTCGAAGAATAAATCTTATCGGCACCAAGTGATTGCATACGAGTCTTGACTGTATCTATTGGCATCGTAGTATATACGGTAACAACACCTGCAAAGGCACCCAAAGCAAAGGTCAATTGTGAACTCAGTGGCTCATTTGGTTTTGTACCTGTGGCTTGTTGTAAGAAAGTCTTGATAGAATTATACGAGCCTAATCTGACAGCAGAATTAGCACCTTGTCTCATGGCAACTGGTAATAAACCAGCGTATAAACCTTTGAAACCTAAATCTTGAATCAATTTGAAAGTACCACCAACACCATTCTGATATTTTGGCTTGATACTCTGCTTATCGTCGATCATAGCCGTCTTTATGGCCTCAGCTGGTGTTACGGCAACAACAGATTCTAATAACCCAGCACCAAGACCAGCTAGAACACCTCTAGGACCAGACAATTTACCATCTTTATCACTCAGTAGACGCTTGATGTAATCGAATCCAAGAAAACGTACAGATGCCTTTGCCGTATTACCAACTACAAAAGCAGGGCATCCAACATATAATGCAGATATTCCCTGGGTCTTAGCTATAGTAGATATAAGAACAAGGGGGTTACGTGACATCTTCGAAGATTTATCGACTAATTGTAAACGAGTTTTGGCAAATTCAAATGGATATGTCACTATACCTTCAACAGCACCGGCTACACCACCCGCTATGAACGATTTCATTGGATCTGGGCCATTCTTATGTGTTTCTTTATTAGAACTCATCTTTACCCTTTGGTTGTGTGTGTGTGTGTGCGTATGAGTATCTCTGAGTTCAAATATGGGGTTCACTTGTTGACTCCTAATATATGACTCCATCGAAAAAAAAAAATTCAAGAGAAAAAGTTGAAAAATCTCAGACCCTGCGAAAGTTGAAAGGTGCGTCATTGTACAATAACGAGCAACGCCGATAAGATAAGATAAGAAACTAGCGTGTTTTAATAGGTTACAATTACATTGACAAAGGTATGGGATGGTATATCACCTATTTAGGTATATGCAGATAGAGTTATATATATGAATTGTGCAAAATCGGAGTTGGAATTGAATGAGTGTGTGACGAAGGGAAAGAGTGAATTATAATCGGGTAATAGAAGTGATAGTTGAGGATTCTCTTTATGAACCATTTTGACCAGTGACTTCTATATCTTTATCTTCATTCAGATGTGGAAGTTGAGCGAATCGTTGGGCAATAGAAGTAATAGCTGAGGGTTCTCTTTATGAACCATTTTGACCAGTGACTTCTATATCTTTATCTTCATTCAGATGTGGAAGTTGAGCGAATCGTTGGGCAATAGAAGTAATAGCTGAGGGTTCTCTTTATGAACCATTTTGACCAGTGACTTCTTTATTTTTTACCAGGATTTCAACCCTATTGGGGGATGATGAGAATTTAAAAGTGAGAGGCATATTTATTCGGCATCACTTTCATTATCAACGTCTTCAAAATCCATATTATCAAAGACATCTTCATCATCTATTTCCCCATTAGTAACAGAAGTAATAGCTGAGGGCCCAGAGATCTTCTCCGAACCATTTACACCAGTGACTCCATTATTATTAGATCCAAACGCAACGTCATCCATTTCGACATCTTCATCGATAAAGTCATCAAATTCAGAACTTTCATCACCTTCATCATCTTCATCATCCATATCTTCTTGATTTTGTCTTTCTTTCAATTTTTGATAATAGTCTTCAAGTGCTATTTTTTCTTCTTTTTCTTCTGTTGATGCAAAGAAATCATAAGCCGGTTCTGCTTTGACTTCATTAGAAGAAGAGTCGAGATTATCATTATCGGATTCTCTCTTAACCTTTTCATCCGAGGTATTATGATTATTAGCGGTATTGCTAACTTCACCTTCACGATTGGTAGGTTCTTCGCCGTCTTCTAATTTGACTTCTTCCTCTTCTTCTAAATGGCCCAATTCTGCATGACCAACAGTACTTTGTACATGCCAATCCGGTAGTGCATTTTGAGCCAATCTTGCATTTTTCAACTCCCTTTCTTTCTTTTCGTTTTCCGACGCTTCATCTTCTGCTGTGATATTAACGTGGATAGTTGCCTGGGATCTCTTTGCTGCATTCTGCAAAGATTCTGACATCTTAAAGAAGGAGTTCTTATTCTTACCAATCTTATTTGAGACTGTGTAAGTTGCTGTTGATGAAGATTGAGCAGGGATAGATTTTATCAATGAAGTTTCGAAATTATTATCTTCGATATTCATACTATCGATTCTCTTTAAGGATTCAATTATACCTTGTAAATCTTTCATCAATTTTTCAAGTTTTTCTTGACCTTCTTTGGCCTCTTTATCTGAATTGTCTTCAACTAAAGAACTAGAACAAGCCGCACATATAAACTCGGTTCTATCTTCATTAACTAAAGCAGAGGCATCGATCAAAGAATATCTTGCACCACAAACGGGGCAAACATAACCTTGAACATCATTTGATTTTGCAAATTGTTTTTTGACATCTCTCACAATACAATGGATTTTCCATTTTATGGAATCAATTGCTTCAATGTGATGGATGTAAAAATAAGTTCTATTACCATATTTACTTCCCACGTCTTCCTTTTGGATGTAGGCAACAACGAGCCTATCCTCTAATAGAGGATTAATACAGCTTCTAAAAGTCTTTTTATTCATAGAGACTAATTTGGCCAAATCATCTTCAAAAAGAACAGAATGGAAAAGTAATGCGTCCACAATTAAAACGCATTGATATGGATAGAAAGTTCTAGTGACCGTCCTAATTAAATGCTTGATTTGGTCGTCCATTTTTTTTTTTTGAGGAGATAGAAATATAAATCAAGTGGCAGGTCCGATCGAAGAAAGAACGAATGAATATACTATCTATAGAATGTAGGGGATTTCCTTATATATTAATGATGAGATCAGAACAGAACATGTTTATGCAAGATCGATCGCAATCGGTAAGAGATTTCAGAAATTTAAATGTTCTGTTCTTGTTACGCCATAATGATGCGAGAGCTAGAGCTAGAGCCAGAGCGACGGGGCGAAAGAGGCTGGTGTATTAACAGACATGTGCACGGGTTTCGCAGATATCTGTGCCAATTTATAGTTTGAAACAGAATATTCCCCAATATTTGACAAAAATGTGGCGCGCGCCGGTGTGGCGCAGTAATGATTAAACTTGATAAACGGTTTTCAGTTTTGTACCATCAAGTGATCCCGTGGCCCAGTTGGTTAAGGCGTGGTGCTAATAACGCCAAGATCCCCGGTTCGATCCCGGGCGGGATCATTTAATATTTTATTTTTTTATATATCGCGAAATTCCCTGTGCTTCTTCTTTATTATGAGAAATTGCTTGTCCGCGGGATCGTCTCTTTTTTTGTTTCTCTCGCCAACTCGCCTGTAGGAAAAGAAAAATGTACGCCTGAATTATTTCTTCAGCTTTTTTTTTCACCGCGGAGTGTATCGTGAGAAAAGAAAATCCCACAGGAAAGTCTCACGGGCTCTAAGTTCCTCAGTACCGCGGAAGTGGGTTCGGTGGATAGATACTGAAATACTATAGATGCGTATGGGTACCTTACCTAGATATATATGAGTAAACTAATTAGTTACAATCATTTAAACTCTTTTTTGAAAAGTGGTCTAGAAGAGACCAGTTCTAGGATCATAAATACCTAGTTACAAGGGTGGAAGAACGCTTTTTATATCATAGAACTCTGCACAACATTAAGTGATGTTCTAAAATTAGTAGTACTTTATCTTCAAATTTAAATTTTGACAGTAAATTGTTAAACATTGAATGTTTTTCTGAGGTAAAGATAAAAACTATTGACACTGAACTGATTCGTGAGTATGATTACAACCGTGGATGCAGATCATCATACTTGGTGATCTCAGCCAGAAGCGATGGATTAAAATCTCCTTGCAATTAAGGTTGAAACAGAATCTCTATTCAATACGAGAAAGTATATACGTCATTCTACCGAGACTAGTTATATCTTCTTTCGAAAGTTCGAAACAGGAAAATACTCCACTACTCTCATATATATTTCCGGGAACCATTGAGTAATATCCCTTCTCCCTTACTTGAAAGAGACACACCAGCTCCCACAGCTGTGCCTTACTCTCACATACTCCGAGATTATTACTCCGATAAAGTACAAAACGAGATAAAGCCAAGAAGAATTTCCCGATTGGGAAAGATAAATTACTCACAGAATTTTTGCATTTTTCTGAAACAAGAATACAGAACAGATAATGTATAATTATTAAAGGGAGGGGGAGGAATATGTCTTTATAGATTTGATATTATTATCATTATTATCATTATTATTATTATTAATATTACTAATACTATTATCACCATCATCATCTTGATCTCTTATATTTCTATTCACCGATACCCCTCCACCATACACCTGATTTATTATGGGATTAGGGATCTTGGAACCTAAAGATGACGTCCTTGACGTCACAGGTACCATTGTAATGATTGCAAATAGACATGCAACAGAGCAATCAACATTGGTAACAGATAATCATCCCCATCAAAAGGAAGAAAAAGACCAAAATAACACAAATAACCATTTGGCCTCGGAATTGCATTCCATTACAACTTTGAAAACTACAAAGAGAGGTGTGATTTTATACCCTCAACCTCATGATGATCCAAACGACCCTTTAAATTGGCCTTTGTGGAGAAGGGACTTGGCCTTAGTCGCCGTTGGATGGCATTCATTCGTTGGTGGTGGTCAAACATCAATTTTAGCTGCCGGATTAACTGAAATGTCTCATGAATTTCATAAATCACCATCCCAAATTGCTTACCTTGTTGGTGGCTTCATGTTAGCATTTGGTTTTGGTTCTCTATTTGCAGCACCAACGGCTGTATTATACGGGAAAAGAATCGTCTATTTAGTTGGTATACTCGTATCATTTGCAGGTGCTCTTTGGGGAGCTAATGCTCATAGTTTTGGCTCATTAGTCGGTGCTCGTGTACTCATGGGTCTCTCCTTCAGTGTTGTCGAGTCCTTACCTTCAGCTACGGTGGCTGAAATTTATTTTGCACATGAAAGAGCTTATAGACTAGGTTTATATACAATGTTATTATTAGGTGGTAAGAATTTAATCCCACTATTGGCTGCTTTTGTCTTCCAGAATTTGGACAGAAGTTGGTTATTCTATATCGTTGCCATCATCTGTGCAATTGATTTTTTCTTAATTTACTTTTGCGCCCCAGAGACGTTTTGGGATAGAACTCCAATCCCAAATAAAAAATCACAGCTGGAAACAGAAGCTGCAAGAGAAGCTTATAAAGAACTACACAAAGATAGAGATCCTCATCCATTTGATGATGTGAACTCTGTTCAAACTCCTCACCTTCACAGGGCAAATTCGTTTGCTATGAGAAAACCATCATTTGGTGGTTCCATCGATTCTTCTCACAATGAAATCATGGAGCCACAGGGACCCGTTGTTGCTTTGATCCAAGAAAAGGGAAGTAGAAAGACTTCAACGGTTGATGATGAATCTAGGCTACCTCAAAGAAAGTCTTATGTTCAACAGTTGGCTGTATTATCGGGACGCCACACAAAGGATAAATGGTGGATGGTGTTTTTAAGACCTTTTGTCTTGATTATCTATCCCCCCATTTTATTCGCAGCATTCATGTATGCATTTGCCATTGTTTGGTTGATTATGATCTCTTTGGCATTATCACATATATTTACTACAGCTCCTTACGACTATACTCCTGCTGTGATTGGATTATTTTACGTCTCACCTTTTGTAGCTGGTATCTTGGGTTCTTCTATTGCCGGTAAAGCTTCTGATTTCTTCATTTCTAAAATGGTCAAGAGAAACAATGGTATATATGAACCCGAATTCAGATTAATTATGTTCATTCCGGTAGCGCTATCGATTACCATTGGTTTAATGGGTTTTGGTTGGTCAGCTGAAAATACCGATTTATGGATTGTTCCCGTTGTATTTTTCGGAATCATGTCATTTGGTTGTTTGGTATCTTCAACCACTACAATTACGTATGCTATTGATTGTTATAAAATGTTTGCAGCAGAGGCATTAGTTACGTTAAATTTCACCAAGAATCTTATTGGTTTCCTCTTTGCCTTGTTCAACAATTCCTTCATCGATACTAAAGGTGCTAAGACTGCTTTTCTGACCTATGGAGGTATTCAGTTGTTCTTATGTTTGATGGCTATTCCTTTGTACTTTTATGGTAAGCGTGCTAGATCATGGACCGACAGACATGAATTCATGAAGTTCTTGTACGTTCACGAAGATGATCAAGAGGAAGAAGAAGAACTAACTGAACCAGAAGAAGAAAAATCCCCGTCAGAAAATGCAGCTGATCATACTGAAGGTGACTCAACTTCTATAGACAATGATAGAGAGAGAAAACAAGGTTGATCATTTGTGATTAACCATACTAGATGTTCCAACTTTCATTTTTACTTTTTTTCCCCCTTATTTTTCAAATTTTATACTTTTTTAATTTACACAATACGTTTAGTTGTGCCCTAAAATATATATACATATACGTTAATTGATTGATTCTTGTTTTCTTGCACTATAAATTCATATCCGTTAGGCTCTTCTTGACAAAAATAACCAAGAAAGCGGTTTTTTATTTTGTAACAATGTAAGCTGTGGAAGAGCCTCGGTTTTTATTGTATCTGTGATAGCCATAAAAAAAATCAGAAAAGGCCACAGGCATATGAGACTCACTATATATCGCTTTTTTTTTTCGCCGATCCCCTATAAAGAGTAGTAGTGCTATATGACTGCTCAAGGATATATAATCTATACAATTAGAATACACATCCGGAATGGTGACCAACATAGGCATGTCCAATTCCAAAGAGAGCCATCACCCCAGTATAGCCGCCAATAATAGGAAAAGCGCACAATCAATGAAAGGGAGAACAAAACACGCCTGCGATAAATGTAGATCCCGTAAGATCAAATGTCAATTTGTAGATGAAAAAACTGGAAAATTAACGGAAGTAACGGATCAAGATATCAAAGAGGGTAAGGTTTCGTGTAAGTACTGCTTGAAGCTGGAAAAGGTTTGTACATTTGAGAAAAGCCACAAGACTAGAAGCAGGGGAAAGAAGAAGTTGGTCGAAGAACAAAAGGAGAAGGAAAAGCATCAACAAAGTGGCATACTTCTTTATAACCACCCACCAAGTACAAATACAATACAGCAACCAAAACCACCATTACAACCCGTATTGACCAATATAGTTAGCGGCGTCAACACGGGCATACTTAACAACAATATCAATGATAACACTATTTCGGGTAATAATTCTACATCGACCCAAATACCTATCGTAACGCCTCTAACTTCCACTACATTCAATGAACGGGCAAATGTGCCTGTTATACCCCCACATGATCGTGCGATTCCATACGGCGAAGAGAATCATGTATCAATATCTCAACTTCAGGATAAGATTAAGGGACTTTTCGAATGTTCAGGAACCAATTCAAATTTCGATCCATTCGAAGCCATTAATCCCGAAGCAGAGAATGTTAACCCAATATGGTACGATGGAACTACAATAGAACCATCAGTTAGTGTTTCAAGTACTCCAAGGTCATTTTGGGCGCCTTCAATGCCTTCGGATAATAGATTGATTGAACCTACACCGGAGGAAATTGATAAATTTCACATCACATTCTTTGAAGAAAATACTTATATCTCTGAGATTGTATTTAAGACTAAGTATTTGAATAACCTCAAGTTAAAAGACCCATATGCAATGTGCTTGGCCTATATGATCTGGGCTTATGCTTCATTTTCAACCGAGGACTATTATCATCGTAGTGATGGATATTACTTTGAAGCCAAGAGAAGGGCTTCTGAATTATTATCAACCGATAAATATATCCCACATAGCTCTTCGAATATGATTGAATTAGTCCAATACTTTCTCATCTGTGGTGATCACGATTTGAAACATGGTAGAACAGCAAGTTCAAGTCTGTCCATTGCTTCAGCGATTAGATTTTCACAAATGTTAGGTTACGATAGAATTGATGATAACAGTTCTTTTAGAAGCGATAACTTATTATTGGACAATAGACAGATCAGCAAATCCACCAGTACAAACAGTGAAAATCAATCACCAAGTGTACTGGATAATATGGATGGATTAAATACTTATACAGATGATGCTTTAACGTTTGTTTACAACATTTTCAGCACGGATGAAAATATCAATAGAGAAGCAGTACAGGAAAGAGAAGAATATGAGGAGTATCTCTTGATGGAAGAAAAACGAAGAACTTATTGGAAAGTTTTTTGTATAGACAAATATTATACAATTGGTACGGGGTTACCAAGTGGTATAAGTAACAAAGTTTCGATCAGATGTAGATTACCACACACCGCAAGCTTGGATTTATTTCATAAGAGTCCTTTCAAAGCACCAGAATTACAAGATCAAGCACCTTTCTTGCACGATGCACTGGAAAGAATCAAAAGAGGTGAGATTTTATACCATGTTAGTACATCTGGTGCTCAATCAATGTTTCTTTATTTTTGTGAAGATGTCATTATATGGTGTAAAGAGATTCACTCACCTCTCCACGATAAGGCTATTTTTACAATGGAAGGGTTAAGAAAGGTATTGGATCAATATGAGAAGCATTTTAAAGATTTACAACTGTTGAAAAATCTATTCAAGCCATATACCGATGAAGCATACGTTAATTATACCACCATTACATTCAAGATCATTCATTTGACGATGTTACATGCTATAATTGCTATTTTCACGAAGATCTTGAAGGAAAATAACGGTGTTTTACCACAAAAGGAGATGTATGATATTCATTCTAGAATTAGATTACAGTGCTGTAATTTAACATCGCATTCTTTGACTGAACTGAGGAGTAAAAACTCGAAAAAATTACTTGTTTCAGATACTTTCTTCTTCTTCACTACTCATCAGGTGATCAAATCGTCTATTCAATTGATTGTCAATTCTAATGACTCTTTGAATAGGGAGTTGAGCATTGTCGAGAAACAAAGCTTTAACAATTTGCTGAACAATCTATTCAAAGTTATTGAGATTTTTGAGTCTTTAAAGACTAGATCGAATATCATGACAAAGATGGTCTTGTATTATACCAAAAGATTAGAAAAATTTTATAATAAGAGTTATGACACTGGATTTTTCAACGATATTCTTGGGTTTTGAGACCCAAAAAAACACAAGGAAATGGGAGTATCCAACGGCGGATTAGATACATATAGATCGATGTACGTATAAATAAATTAATAAATATATATATATACTCTTGAATATATACTCGTACAAATTCCGACATTACTCCGTGAAATATTTCGGAGTAAAGTGAAGAGGGGGAGGAGTTCAAGAAAATCTCGTTAAAACTCGGGCGGAGTTTTTCGTTCGGATGGAAACTGAAAATTTCCAGATGCGGTCGAGTCTTGTGGTTTATTATCTCCAATTTATTTTATTTTATTTCTTAACTCTTTCCCTTATCAATGGGGAAAGTACGTACCCCTTCGTTAGACAGGCAACATTTCAAGGATTCCGAGGATATTATTGAAATCAAAGCTACTCGATATATATGTGATCGAGAAGTCAGAGTTCAACCAACTCCGCTCAAATCACTTCTATTTTTATCGTTAGTAGAAGCGAGTGAAAATTACGTCTCATGAGTTTTGGAAAGGAACAAATAGACCCGCCTTGAACACGCCATTTGAGGCATATATATATGATCTAGGTATATATCTAGTATTTGCATGCAGATTATTGGAAAAGTCCACTATCACCGTATAGGGCTGGGCGAGATACAAACGAACAGGCCATCGAAATGAAATGTTTACACGAACGTAAGTAGTCCGAGCGCGGTTTATAGTTAAAAGATTACAAGCATCTTATGGTGTTACGTATTGTGTAATGTATATGGTCTATGGGTAAATTATCACCAGTAAATCCACATAAATAGTTTCAGCTAAACATCCATCTAGATCGTAGAGTCGCATAAGCTACTACTATTACCCAAGAGAAGACCACCTGTTTTGGCGCCGGTCATACAACTGGCCCAACATTGCCAGCCGTGTGAGGGGTAAGTGAAATAAGGATCTCCTCTATTTGTAGTAAGTAGTAGCCTAGACTATCAGGGTTGAAATCGTGCTTAAAATTTGAAATTTAAAATTCACGGTGGCCGCGCTCACCGCCATAAGTTGATTTATCCGCCGTATTGTCTGCGAGCAAAAAGACACGAAAATGCCTCAGGGAATCCAGCTGGCGATGTGTGGTGGGATTTCGGACTAACTGAAGCTGAGTTTTGCTCTTTTAAGCTCACTCCATTTAAGTGTCCCCTCGACTAGCGCCGAACACGCACCCCCTCGTGTTTCTACACTTGGACAACTTCATCATACCTGTATTCTTCTCTATCCCTCTCTATCTCTCCTCTATAAACGCAGCGGGCATCCTCCGGCGCCCAACCCGTCACACGTCCTCAGTTGTCCCTCACACACGTAACATAAAGGGAGCGGTACCGCTGTTTCCCCACCCCTACCCGGGTTGCTACGGGTGTACAATAGCTTGTGCACCCAAACAGCCCCGCTTACCTCAGCAGAAAAGTATTTTTGCTGCAAAAGAAAAGAGCTTTTGTGGGTTTTTCCTTAAGGTAGTTTGATCCAAATCATGTCTTTAGCTACTGATATATATATATATATGCAAACGAGTTTCCTCTTGAAGAACAAAGAGACTTGGTTTTTCATTGTCATTAATATTTTTATTTTTTTTATTAGTTTTTCACTTAATCTGAACTATCAAGATGTTTTCCCGTATCGCTCGTTCTAATACAAAGACATTACCAAGATCGTTCATCAGATTTCAATCTGTTGTAACTGATTCTTCTGTTTCTCATATCCATTCACATACAATTAAGACCCCAGTTGGTTTTGATGCCTCTTCTACAGTCACCCCAAAGACTACAAGATTATCAGTTGAAGGTCCAATCGAATGTGATTTACAAGGTTTCCACGTTTTAAACTCCCCACTTTTCAACAAGGGTTCTGCTTTTACATCGGAAGAAAGAGATGCATTTGGTTTAAATGGTTTATTACCACCTGTTATAAATACATTGGACGAACAATGTGATAGAGCTTATCAACAATTAAAATATTTAAAGACCCCATTGGCTAAAAACGATTTCTGTACTTCTATGAGATTACAGAATAAAGTCCTCTTTTACGAATTAGTCAGAAGACATATTAGAGAGTTAATTCCAATTATATATACTCCAACAGAAGGTGATGCTATCGCTGCTTACTCCCATAGATTTAGAAAACCAGAAGGTTGTTTCTTAGATATCACCCAACCTGATGCCATTGACGAAAGATTGGCCCAATTCGGTGAAGGTAAAGATATCGATTACGTTGTCGTTTCAGACGGTGAAGGTATCTTAGGTATTGGTGATCAAGGTGTTGGTGGTGTCAGAATCACAATTTCTAAAGCCGCTCTTATGACCTTATGTGCCGGTGTTCACCCAGGTAGAATCATGTCTGTTGTCCTTGATGTTGGTACCAACAATGAAAGTCTTTTAAATGACGAATTATACATGGGTAACAGATTCCCAAGAGTTAGAGGCGAAGAATACGATGCCTTTATGGATAAATTCATCACTGCATTAAAGAACAGATTCCCAGCTGCTGTCTTACATTTTGAAGATTTTGGTGTTACTACTGCTAGACCAGTTTTGGAAAGATATAAGAACCAATTACCTTGTTTCAATGATGATATCCAAGGTACAGGTGCCGTTGTTATGGCTTCAATGGTTGCTGCTTTGAGAATCACAAAGCAGAACTTATTAGATACTGATATCATTATCTATGGTGCTGGTTCCGCTGGTTTAGGTATTGCCGATCAAATTGTCAACCATATGGTCACCCATGGTGCCACTCCAGAAGAAGCTAGATCCAAGATCCATTGTATGGATAGACGTGGTCTTATCTTAGATAACATGACTAAAGATAGTACTCCAACTCAACATTTATACTCTGATCCAGCATCTGAATGGGAAGGTATTGACACCACCAATTTAGTCGAAGTCGTCAGAAAAGTCAAACCAACTGCTTTAGTCGGTTGTTCTACACAAGCAAGTGCTTTCACCGAATCTGTCATCAAAGAAATGTACAAACATAACCCAAGACCAATGATTTTCCCATTGTCTAACCCAACAAGATTACACGAATGTGTTCCAGAAGATGCCATGAAATGGACTAACAACGATGCTTTAATCGCTACCGGTTCTCCATTCAAACCAGTTGGTGACTACGTTATCAGTGAAAACAACAATTGTTTCACCTTCCCAGGTATTGGTCTCGGTGCCGTTTTATCAAGAGCCAGTGTTATCTCAGATACTATGATCTCCGCTGCCGTTGATCAATTAGCCATTGATTCTCCAGGTGTTAAAGATGTTAAGAAAGGTTTATTAGCTCCATTAGAAGTCATCGATGAAACTTCTGCTAAAGTTGCCACCGCCGTCATCTTACAAGCTAAGAAAGAAGGTGTCTCAAGAGTTGAGGATGAAGATGCCCCAGATGGTGGTAAGGTTGTCATCCCAGAAACCTTCGACGAATGTTTGAAATGGGTTAAATCACAAATGTGGAAACCAGTATATAGACCAATGGTCAAAGTTGAACATGTCGATTCCATCCATACCCATCAATACTAGATCCTTTTAGTGTTTTAGTCAAGAAAGTGGTATAGAGAAAAAGTTTTTTTTTTTTATTACATTTTATTTATTCACAGAATAGATAGTTGTTTGTTGTGTTTCCGTTTCGTATTCCATTGCCTTTTGTGTCCTTACCTTTTCTTTCACTGCATACCTTTATCACCCACCCACCTACACCCATTCTAATATTGCATTTGAGTTTCGTCTTTTCAATTTTTTATGATATATTATTCATTTTTAATCTTTTAGTTGCGCATATATATTTTTTATAGACTTGATTTTTTATTCCTATACAAATCAAAATAATAATCAATACATCATATTTAATTCAGACTTCATTGACTCTTCCTTTGTTCTACCAATTTTCCTGAGTAATCAAAAATGAAACGGTATCGTCAAAGTATCCATACTTATCTGGATTCTTTTCGTACAATACACATATTTCGAGAATCTCAAAAGCTCTAGAGTTCGGTATCAATCTGCCGTATTTTTCTAATCCAAGAATCAACAGCTCAATCACCTTGATGAATGCAACTTCGTTCAAATTCGTGGATGTACTGGTACGATTGATTAAAGCCTTATGCACGGCATTGGCCCTCTTAGAGCTTTGATGTCTACCTATCTTGATCAATTCCTGAATCCTAGGGTTAATCTTGATGATATCCTCCCATAGTTGTAAATAACGATTCGAAAGGAAAGATCCAGTGAATCTGATGGCCTCTGAGATAGTCGAACACGCACCAATAACAAGGTGCAAATTGTCACTATTCAAATCGCTCGATAAAACGGGCCACTGAGACGCTATGACGGGTAAAAGATGTTTCTTCGAAGTCCCCAGGATTGGAATAATTTTAGATGATATCCTTTGAATCTGAAGTTGAAGCCTTGTAGATTTGTGCTTTGACAATCTATCCCCATAGGTCATTATTCTTTGAAGCATCAAGTACAGATCATACGTGATTGGTGAATCCCATATCTCTTTCTTTTCTTCCTCATCGTTGCGCCCATCACCGGCTTGAGAGTCAACGGCTTCGCTGAAAAGATCCGAGTCATCGTCATCATCGTCATCACTGTCTTCATCATCACTGTCTACTACTTCTTTGATTCTCTTTTTCAGTTGCCTCGAGTTGAAATCCTCAGAAATCTCCTCGGGAATATCCAAATCTCTATTATTTCCTCTCACAAGATCAACCACTTGATCCATAGATTTCATACCCCAAGGTTCATAACTCAAAACGTTTTCATCATCATTTTGCTTTGCCAACTGATCAAAATCATAACCTACAAAATACTCCTTCAGAATGGAATCAACAACGCCATTGAAAACAGCAAAAAACCCTTCACATAAAGCAGAGTAACCATGGTACAAATCCAATAGGGTGAACATAGTAGTTATGATATCTCCCAACTGAGTGAGAATATCTAAACCACCTATTTGAATCAATACGAGTAAAACCATTGGAGTCCTGGGCGTAATGGAATCTCCAGTCAATCTTACAGAAAGCGAATCAATCAGATAATCGCAATTGTCAAATATTAAGTCATGTATGGAACCATCATAACAGTTTTTGGCAATTTCTAGCGCACATTTTTGTGCTTCAATTCTGATCAGAGAATTACTAGATGCCAAGGAATCAACCACAGGGTAAACATAATCAATCAGCTCTTGTTTAAAATCAGAACTCAAGACTTGGGATGCATATGCGATAGACCTAAGAGCTATCACCGAGGATTTGATAATTGCTTCTGAATCTTGCTGTTTTGAGAGACATACATCCAATATTTCAGAAGCTGAGTTCAAATACGTATAGACGTTGTTTTGGATCTCAACTTGTAAGTTCCCGTTGTCAATCTCCTCATCAAAATATTCGTCATCTTCATCACTGAATTGCAAATACTCATCCATCTCATCATCGTTATTTCCAGCCTTGATAGCGTTGAACTTTCCTTCTTTGATAGATATATGTCCAGATCTGGAAATCACGGAACTCATCCAGATCAAGACAGATTTCTCAATCAAAGTATTGGAATTAGAATTGTCAACAAGAACTTCATCATTTAGCATTTGCGTCAAGAGAGAATTAGTGATGCTTATGTGACCTAATGTCGTCAATAACGACACTATCCCCTCTTCTACATCTTTATCAAATATCCTATCAAAAATCCGAGAGTTATTCTCACCTTCAATTTCCTCAAATTGATTGTTGGAATAATTCTTCGACACAAGTAACATATCCTTTTCTATAGATTCTCCACTAATTGTATTTGAAACGATTATCTTTGTCTCTTTATTGGACTTTTGTAGAAGTGCAACAAGCTCATTACGAAGTCTATTTATAAGTCTCTCGATGATAAACTCAGATGAACCACCACCAAAACTGGATATGACTTGCAGCATTGAAGATATATTATTGATGAGGTCAAGCATCTTTTCCGCAGTAGACATACTGAAAACTGTAGGTATCTTATCAATCCAACTATTCAGCGATGATAATAGTAAATCTTGGAAATCTTCCTGATGACTTGTGAGGTAAACGAATCCAGATATCCTGTCTATCTTATCAACATTGAATATCTTAGAAAGAGTTTCAATGACCATTGGAAGTAATATATGCAAAGTTTGGTAATTGTTTTCGACAATTTTCTCGAGGAACAATGATAGAGTATCACGAACTTTCGACTTGGTTAAATCGACATCTACTATGAATTTGAAAGCTTTTTTTACCTGATACGAAGTTGCACGCAACCAACTGGAATCTCTATGAATCTTTTCTGATTTGTTTGTATCCAACGGGATCTCAACTGTGATACCACCATCGTAGTCATTTGTAAGCAGCTTGTTATCCTTGTCGCCTTCAGATACCTTGCGGGCCAAGTCTTCAAGGTTGGAGACATCTTCAAGTTCAAATCTTTTCTTTGGTATAACTTTAAGATCATTGTCATTGAATACGAATGTGAATAATGTACTAAGTAACTCAAAACCTTTTGCAACGACATTGTAGTTTACCCTTTGACCATTTCTATTGGAGAATAACTTGGCTATGGTAGAAACATTTCCTGGTAACATGAACGAAAGGATTTCACCATCGTGGAAACCCTTGTAAAGACTATCAAGAGTTTCCAAAACCAGCAACTGAGCCTCAACATTTGAATGCAATTTCAACGTTATTTCAAGTAACACGGAAACCATATGACCCAGCGCAGGCAAATTTGAGGTATCTGTCAGAAATGTATCTAATACCGTTTCACCTTGATTTTCAAGGGCAAAATACAGGCTGTTCAAACACTTTAAGCCATTGAAAGTAGTTTCCTCCGAGTTTTTGAGATGCTGGTCGTTAGAACTTTCTTTAACTCTGCTGTTAGGGGGTCCACCTATAAGGAAAGTTATCAATTGTAAAAGTTGCGAAGCCAATGGAGTAGGCAAACTTCCGTTACACGACCAAAAAGATCGTATCAGCACATTAATTATGGAAAGGATATGTTCCAATTCTGCATCCTTTAAAGATGGTCTCTTGAGTAATTGTGCAATGGGAACAAAAATGTAATCTGCCAAAGAACTGGGAAGATCCGCAGATAAACTTTCACTTTTCAAGGCATTGTTGAAATTTGCGATTTGGGTTTTCAACTCCGTATCTAGAGCCTTTAGAGACTCAACCAGCTCCAACGAAGAAAATAAACCATCTTCGGAGAAGGCTATCTTGGAGAGATCCACGCAATAGGGTTTAATCTGATATGGTAGTTAGTAAGTCTGATCTCGGAATTGATATTTATCGTAGTCGCAGTGCAAGGTATACTCACTTCTTTGAAGGTCGACGCAACGGCCTGATCAACCTTGCTGTAGTCCATATGTGTGGATGTTCCTTCAGGGGTGTAAGTCTGATATATACAAGTCTGTTAGTACTTCCTCCACTGGACAATTGCTGCTATTGTCAAATGCCACCATTCGATTGTATATGTATATAATCGCCATAATCTCCATCTCATCCATGTCCAAGCACAGCCCTAAATTGTAGAGAGAAAAGAGGTGCCAGGTGTAGACAGGTTACCCGCACGTCAAAAAAGTTTGTTCGAAAATTTTTCACGCTTTGGCCCTTTCGATGATGGTGAAATATACTTTTATTATACTTGATCTTTACCACTTTTCTTTGTATGTATCCTTTGTAATTGTTATTAAATATTATCTAACTCAATCAAACATTATAATCCGTATGTATACCACTACTTTTAAAAAGCTCACATGAAGTACTTTATCCCACTCTCTTGGTTTATCACTTCTCCTCACTTATTTCAATCGGTTTAAGGTATGGTGTATATGGATGGATATATTGAATATACCACATCTTTGTATTTCCACCTTGATTTCCCTTTACAGACCTGAAATAGATTCATTTCTATTTAGTTTCAAATATAGTACCCTTTCTATCAAACGAACGTTTTGTATGACTTAGAAAGCTATGCTGGAAATTGAGTTTTAGTCTTATATTAGTTTTGCTGATAATATCTTTTAAATTGAAAGATACTGTTTGTAAGATTGACCTATGGGACGCTTAATACTCCAGTATAGAGAGATACTTACTGTTTATATGCTCGAGTCTAGTTTCTTTTGCATATATCACACATATCTCTGGCTCATGACTCCCTGGGAGTGGATACTCATGTAGCTTTATTTATTTTCTTTGTCAGTATGTCATTCTTGTTGACATATAGACATGATTATGAAATAAATAAATTTCATACTAACACCTTAGTTATTATAGACAAAAATGACTAGAACCTCCGTCTTAGCTGATGCCTTAAACGCTATTAACAACGCCGAAAAGACCGGTAAAAGACAAGTCTTAATTAGACCATCTTCCAAGGTTATCATCAAATTCTTACAAGTTATGCAAAAGCACAGTATGTATTAATTACACTCTCCTTTAACTATCTCTCTCAATGTTTTTCAAGCAAGTTGTTCAATGGTTTAACTCTCTCAAATGTTCATATATATGTTTTCTCTTTTTTTCAGTTTTTCTTTTTAACCTCCTTTCTTTTATCACCGAAATGATAACTGGATGGCCTGTCGGGTCTTTGATTAAATTCAAATTCAATTCTGTCTCTTGCTGTCTTTTAAGTTTTCGGAAGAATCAATCGGTGGGAACGATTTCTTACACAATGTTGAGACATTTTCATTCTCTCTAATTGTTTACTTTTCCTCCACATCTCACTTTATTACATAAAGTTGACGAGAGTTAGACCCTTTATTATAACAACGTTTGCACGAAAATTATTGTTGAGATTTTCATCATTTCGTCACCGTTATGAAATAATTTACTAACTATTATTAACCTTTTTGAATTACAGACTACATTGGTGAATTCGAATACATTGATGATCACAGATCTGGTAAGATTGTTATCCAATTAACCGGTAGATTAAACAAATGTGGTGTCATTCAACCAAGATTCAACGTTAAGATTGGTGACATCGAAAGATGGACTGATAACTTATTACCAGCTAGACAATTTGGTTACGTTATCTTAACCACTTCCGCTGGTATTATGGATCACGAAGAAGCTAGAAGAAAGCATGTTTCCGGTAAGATCTTAGGTTTTGTCTACTAGATCATGTACCTTACGCCTCCAAGTCTCCATAACTGTATATTTATTTAATTTTTAATTTAGTTTAGTTTCGTCTAACTTAATACTAAAAGCTATTGGTTTTAATTGTTTTATATTATCCTTCACCAAGTATACATATATGTATCTATATTAAGTCAAGTAAACCGCAGCCTGCCAGATGTTGCGCTTCCCAAGAGCCGACGCGTCGAGGCATCTCCGCTTCGAGCAAATGCCCGCCCATTCGCTCTTAATTTTGGGCAAAACTGTGGAGTCACACAAGTAGCTGCATATCTTGGGTGATATCTAGACCTGTCAATTGATCACTTGTCAAAGCAGTATCATAAAGCCTATTGCCAAAAAGTACATTTATTAAAACTGGGGTGTTATAGCAAGCCTATACTTCTCCTTTACGCATCGCTCATATTCCCTTCGCTTCCCCTTTCTATCCTTTTTGTATTCGACTCAACTTTACCGCTTCCCAATTTGAAGAACCGGTCTTTAACGACGCACGATGAAACGTTTGAACTTCTTTGGAAGAGAAAGAAGACAATCTGCAACAAGAAGGACAAGGCCAACTTTGACAAATGATACATTACAAAACTCGAGTTTCTTAAGACTACCTCCCGAGGTGATATTACTTATAGTTGGTTATTTGACACGAAGATCTAAAGTGTCGTTATCTGAGACGTGCGTATATATGAATGTACTACTAGATAAGGAACTGTTATTCAGGTATATCCATATAAAATCGCTCAATATGCTCGTCAGTTTTACCAAGATGATTCAAAGATCGGAGAGAAAAATGGGCAACTATGTCGAAAACTTATCCCTATACAGACCATCCCCAGATAACAGGACAACCGCAAACGATAGAAAGCTTTCGTATAGTTATGTCGGCAATGACAAAGAATACGAAGCATCATATGTGGATATATTGATGGATCTGATGAAATATTTACCAAATCTAAGACATTTGGTATTGGAGGAAGTACCCCCAAGGTTTAACTTCCCAGCGGCAACGGCGATGTGTAAAAAAATAGATCAATTATCTACACAACCAAAGAGTTTCAAAAATGATGATTCTAAATTAAGTTACGCACAGTTGGTAGAACAGAATTCTTTGCGTGAATTAACTATCATTTCAGAGCTAGGCTGGGCTATTGCTTTGAGGTCTAATTTACTTTGGAGTTTTGGAGCTATCAAATCTCTTTGCTTACAAAGTATGGTCGTTGATTCAACATCACTATCTAATGTCAAATGCCTTTATGATTGTAAGACTGAAAGTTTTGTGAAGCAGGAAACTTCAAACTCATATCACTCTTCTATATCCTATCTCATTCTAGACTCTTGCTCAATCGATCCTGGGGCATATGCTTATCTGGAGAATTACTTCTGTAGAGTTGAACACCTAATATTGTATAATTTACGACACATCAAGGATTTAGAGTTGATTGATTATTTCCCAAGATTGAAAAGAATCGAAATTGATCTTGCCTCAAAGGCATTTTCCACCGCTTCGGCGAATCAAAATAGACAACTGGATCCATTTTTCCAGTCTCTTTATTCGAATCCAAGGATCAAAGAGATAAAACTCTTCCCAGTTTCCCTTGATAGATGGAAATTGAAGAAAACTGAGGATTAGATTAATGGAATCCAATTGCAAATAGACGCACATACTATACTCTGTTTATTTAGCAAGTCCACAATCACTCTATTTATTTATTTATTATTTATTTATTAATTAATCATTTATACCATATTTGTAGTTACTCTCTAAACTCTCAATATAGCATAAATACGGCGAAGGTAAATGCACCCAGTGAAAAATAGTAGATTGCTTGTTTAGCACCGATCATTGAATTGGATGACACTCAAGAAATCAATTGAGGTAAATCATAAGTTAGTAAACTAAAACACAATAAAACAATGTGCAACAACACAAACAATAATAATAATATACTTACCATTACTCCAAATAAAAGCTCTTGACGGAGGTTGTACCACTACTTCAGTAGGCCTTGGAACAACCTTCACTTTGATTGGCTCTTGAACCTGTGAACCATCGACATTGAAGATCTTGTAAGTAGATACCATATCCTTGGGTGTTAAACCAACATATTTGCCCTGTGAAACAACGGCACCAGAACTAATCAATTTACTTGCAATAGATGATGGTAAACCTTTGGATACATCAAGATTTGCATAAATCTCTTCACAAATAACAGATTTGGTGCCTGGTGACTTTCTAGATCCAAATTTACCCTTCTTGGGTGGTTGCGGATCTCTGACCACTGATAACTGGGTTCTAAAAGTTTCAAAATCGGGTAGAATTAAGGCATTCCCGTCTTTATCATAATCGACTAATCCATAGTTATTTGATTCTTGTGCAAATTCATAAACCAATCCACCTGCAAATGTATGTGTCATCTGGGCCGAGTACAAACATGGAACCTCTTTGAAGGATCTCGGTAGAACTTCATTGCAGCCATACTCAGATAAGAACAATGGCTTCCCATAATCTTTGTAATCATTGACCAAGACATTGTAACCACTTGTGAAAAATGTTTGATCTCCACACCATTGATATGAATTAACTCCATAAAAATCCACCTGTTCTGAAGCAGAAGTATACGAACACTCCAAATACTTGGCTAAAGAAGTTCTGAAATGTAAATCGTCCGCAGCAGAGTAGCCAACCGGCACTTTTCTCAATGAATTATAACTAATATAATCCTTCATATCTCTAATTAAAGCTTTAATATAAACAGGTGAATTCTTTCCTGATAAATGATCATTGACAATTTCATTTCCGGCAAAGAAGGCAAGTGTATTATTATAACGTGAAAACTTATGAACAACTTTGAAAACATGGTCAAGATATTCCTTGTTATAGCTTATCCAAGGTTCATATCTATTCAAGTGCTGATTCTCCAATGGTGAATTAACATCGAGAACCAAATAAATACCAGCAGCGGCTAACAAAGTCATACATTTGTCATGGTCCAGATCAGGATTGACCGAGTAGATCCTGATTGTGTTTATACCCAATCTCTGGAAGAGATATATATCACGAGCACACTTGTTAACATCCGATAAAGGATCACTCAACTTGTTTACCGCCGATGAGCCACCTGGTTGATAATCGACTCCTTTTATAAAGAACTGTATAGGTTTATAATAATTAGTAATTTAGTTCCAATCAATCACAGAAATCCATCTACAAATGGTTTATACAAACTGGTTTATTCGTAACAGAATCATAAAAGTACTTGTCCTTGATAATAATCGGATTTACGTTGGCAAATATACAGTTGAGCCAAAAAGACCAAAATAGAAGTAATTCAAACACGTTCAACTTGCATTGTATAGGGGACATCATAATGATTTAATTGATACCTTTGGGGGCTATACGGGTTTTGGTAATTAAGCAGTTGATTCAAACAGAAATGATTCTTGGTCAAAAAGAAATGGTAAAGGCATAGGTATATAGACAAGACAGAAAACACAAAATAAACTCCTGAAGGAATCCTTTTGTTGTAAAGATCTAGCACGTGATTCGCTTGCGTTTTCAATTTACTTCATTTACCAACTTTATTTTCTAGATCATAGTTAAGATATTTTTAGGAATTTATATATAGTTTGTAAGTAATTTAAAACACGGTTATAATTATAGATAGACGGAAATCAAATGAATATATAGTCATAGAGTAAATCATTGGAAAACTTCATCGAGGAAACCTTCTTCTTCGGCTAAATGTTTAGCCTTGGAACCAGCAGCAACTGAAGCAGATGGATCACGACCACAGTAACGTAATCTATGCGATAAATCGGCTTCTCTAAGAACGGTTTCAACTCTTGGGGCAACATAAGAGTAAGCACCCATGTTCAATGGTTCTTCTTGACACCATACCAAGTCTTCCATTGATGTGTATTGAGTTAATGCTTCTTTCAATTGGGAGAATGGGAATGGATGAAGTTGTTCAATCTTAATGAAAGCTGTGGTGGTATCATTAAGAGCAGCACGTCTCTTGTGTAAAGCAGTGTAAACTTGACCAGAACATAAGACAACCTTCTTGATTTCTTCTCTTTGGCCAATGGCCTTACCTAATTCAACATCTTCGATAATCCATGGGAAATGTTCAGTTTCAACGAATTCTTCGATTGATGATCTGGCCAAAGGATGACGTAATAAGGATTTAGAGAAGAACATAATCAATGGTTTTCTAAATTGTCTATGCATTTGACGTCTTATGAAATGGAAAATAGATGCAGGAGTTGATGGATAAACAACTTGAATGTTACAATCTTGATGTTGTCTATCTAATTTATCTTGAGATGGGTAATATCTTGGATCTTCATTACCTAATAATAAGTAACGTTCAAGACGACCAGAGGAATGTTCTGGACCTTGACCATCATAACCATGAGGTAATGAAATAACAACACCAGATCTTTGTTTCCATTTGGATTCACCAGCAGCGATAAATTGATCAATAATAACTTGAGCAGTATTGGCAAAATCACCAAATTGAGCTTCCCATTGAACATAAGCATCTGGGGAGGTTAATGAATAACCATATTCGAAACCCATAACACCATATTCAGATAATGAAGAGTTAGAGATGACGAAATCACCTTGAGTTTCACTTAAATGTTTTAATGGAACATATATGGATTCATTCTTTTGATCGTGTAAAACGGCATGTCTTTGAGAGAAAGTACCTCTTTCAACATCTTGACCAGAAACTCTGACGTGATAACCTTCTAAGGCTAATGAACCATAGGCTAAAGCTTCACCAGTAGCCCAATCAATACCTTCACCGGTTTCAATGGACTTTAATCTTTGACCCAAAATACGTTTCAAATTACGGTGTAAGTTGAAATCATCTGGAACAGTAGAGATTTGAGTACCAACGTGATTAAAAGTTTCCTTAGAGATAGCAGTTGGTAAATGTGGTAAGTTTTCAGTGGCCAATTCCCTTGGTGACTTGAAGCCTTCCCATGGAGTGGTTAACCATTCTCTTGAAGTTGGGACATATTCTTTTGATTTGGTGAAGGATTCTTCTAATGTATTCCAAACCCATTTCTTATGTTCTTCGATATCTTCGGTGGTGAAAGTACCATCGGCTAATAATTTTTCAATATAGATGTCCAAGACTTGTTTCTTTTGAGCAATCTTTTGGTACATTAATGGTTGAGTGAAAGCAGGTTGATCAGTTTCATTATGACCGTATTTTCTGTAACCAACAACGTCTAAGATAACATCGGAATGGAAAGTAGCTCTATATTCAGCGGCTAAGTTGAACATAAATACAACAGATTCGACATCATCGGCGTTAACATGGAAGATTGGAGCATTGATGGATTTAGCAATATCTGATGGATAAGGAGTGGATCTTGAGAATCTTGGATCGGTGGTGAAACCAATTTGATTGTTAACAATGACATGGATGGTACCACCGGTAGAGTAAGCTGGTAAAGCATGGAAACCCATGGTTTCATAAACAACACCTTGACCTGCAAAAGCAGCATCACCATGTAATAAGACACCAATGGCTTTTTGGAATTCACCAACGTCATTCTTGTAATGTTGGATGGCACGAGTTCTACCCAAGACAACTGGATCTTCGGCTTCTAAATGAGATGGATTAGCAACAATAGATAGATTGACAGTTTTACCGGAAGTAGTTGGTCTAACGTAATTCATACCTAAATGATATTTAACATCACCAGAACCTTCATCGAATTCTTTAGAACCGGTGAATTCAGAAAAGATTGATTCATTTGGTTTTCTAACAACGTTTGACAACATGTTCAATCTACCTCTATGTGGCATACCGATGACAACGTCTTCGACACCTAATTCGACGGCGGTATCAATCATTGCCTTTAAACCTGGAACAACGGATTCGGCACCTTCTAAACCAAATCTCTTATCATTTGGAAATTTAGTAGATAAGAAGTTTTCAAAAGAACAAGCCCAGATAACTCTATCCAAGATTTGTCTCTTTTCATCGGTAGAAAATTTGAAAGGAGTTGGGATTTCAATCTTTGATCTTAACCAATCACATCTTTCTCTTGAAGGGATATGAACGTATTCAACACCGTATGATGAACAGTAAATTTGTTCACATTTAGCAATGATTTCTTTTAATTTCAAAGCGGTTTTACCATCTTCGTTAAATAAAGGTAAAATACCTGGACCTAAAGTGATTTCTTTTTCCAAGTCGGCTTCTGTAAAGCCGTAGTACTCTAATGTTAATTCCTTTGGTAAAGCTTGAGATTTATCATCACCGAATGAGATTCCTAATGGATCGATATGAGCCTTTTGGTGACCTCTAACTTGGTAAGCTCTAACCAATAGTTGAGCTTTCAAATGGACAATGATATCTTCGGAGGCAATATTAGCAGAAGGAACTAAATTTGGAATACCACCTTCTGGTTGTGGGATTAAAGTTGGTGGGGCGATATAAGCAGAAGAAGCTGGCATCTTGCCGTTCATATTCTTGAAATAAGCATCCCATGAAACGTGGACGGATTTTGGGTCTTTTGACCAAGCTTCATACATTTCATCGATATAATTGGCATTATTTGTTTGTAAAAAAGTATCGAAACCACCGGATGCAAATGATCTTGATAGCTTCGTTGATCTCAAGAGACGAGCTCTTGGTAAGTTTCTGGCAAAAGATTTTAACATCTTGATATTGATGTGATTTCAATCAATTGGATACAACGGGAAGAAGTTAAAACTACGGGGTAATACACAAAGAGCAATAAGAAATAAAATTTAACAAAGAAAAGAAACAGGGCAAGATAAAAATGTAAATATTCCAACTATACCTTAAACCAACTAACAAACAACCCAAAACCTCTCTCTCTGTCTCTGTCTCTTTGCTCCTTTCTTACTGGGTGGCTCACTCAAACTGTGCCTCTGGTTGAATTTTTTTTCGCCTTTTCTCCTTTTTTGAAGGCGATTATTTCATTTTTTTACTATTTACAAGTATATAGTTAGTGGTATGATAATGAACCTTTACTTCTGAATGATATGGTTATGTGTATTTGAGGTATATATGTATATACAAAATATACGGTAAAAACAAGGATTTAATGGGCTCAGTTATACCAGTTGCTGTTTGTCGAGCCGGGGCAGGTCGAAGTGTGGAGGACAGAGGTAGTCCGCCTCCGTCTCCGATTCTTAGCTGGGGGCCCGAGATGTCAGCAGCGAATGCGCCGCTCTTATTGGCTCTGGGAGGGGGTTTCCGCGCAGGACCCCGGAGACTGGGTGCGCAGCTTCCTCTTCGGGCGTTTCCGCGCAGCGGTATGGGCGGAAACACGGGACCGTGTGCCGGATTGGGCAATGTTGGGAAGTTTCCAGACACGCCCCTACACCACCACGGGTTTAGTTGTAAGCTCTCTTACATTCTCACACCCTCACACCGCTATAGCCGCGTAGATAAGAGGCAATCTGAAGGGTAAATAAATAATATGGAGTAAATAAAAATATAGGCACAATTAAGGAAGGCGAAGAGACGGAATACAGGGGGTAAACGTATACACTCTGTCAATATTAAAGAGGCATAAAGGGCAGGTACTTCTTCCAATTAGACCACTTTTCAGATTTAACACATACCGACAATTGTTTCTTTAAAGGGAATTTTTTTTTCCCGCCTGTCGTTGAATAAGGTACGCCCCATCTCTAATTACTGTAGCGTAACATGTCCGATAGTGCTCTTATCAGCCAAATTTTAAAACAGGCAAACTCGGAGGAAAAGGCAAAAGTAGACCTGTTACTTGCCACACCCGGGGAATCTGGTGCTACCCCAATGATGTCACCTGCTCATACGAACAACTTAAAGGAAGAATTGAAGTATGGTTCAGACACAGAAGAAGACCACGAAAGTATTCAAAGATCACAAAAGGCAGATACCGCCTATCATTACAGATGCTTCCAAAGGTACCTCAACCAATGTGGTATCTTTAGTGAAACCAAGCCGCGAGATCTTGATCATAGGAATGTCAATTCAATAGGTAACGATGATTCGCATATTTCGCATGATCATGCTCGTAATTACGACCTTTACCCCAGCGCATCCGATTCAGAATTTGAAGATGAAAATATGTACAGCTTCGAAAGCGAGGAAGCTGCTGACATGATGAACTTTGAAGCTATAGCCATGGGAAACATTATCGAATCACCTATCGACTCTCCTATAGAATTTGGTGGTATGCTGATCAATAACGGTATTGAATCAGCCGACGAACAATTAGAAGAAGATCACGAGGAAGAAGAAGAAGAAGAAGAAGAAGAGGAATCTGATGATCATGAAGACGATGATGGAGAGCTGGCTGATTTTTTCGCTAGGTTATCCTCAAATGGTGATGATCCCGATCAGTTTTATTGGGCTTATGAATTTCTCAATAAAAAAGATGGGATTAAGAAGGATAGCTTTGGACAGGTCTTCGATTTCAAATTGGATCCGATTTATCGCATTCAGGAGAACAGTGACTTCAAATTGGAAACTATGTATCTTAACCAGCATAAATTATACCAAAATGCTATAATAGGAGGATCTGATTTTGATGTGAATGAAAACCCAGTTGGGAATACCTCGAAATTACCTCAAAATTCGAACGAAACCTTTTACAAATTCGAAAATTCCAATAAGGAATTCAACGTTAGGGATGAAACTAGAATTGACAACGATAGCGATGACAATGGGAACACTGAATCTCCAAATAAAAACGTTTTTGGATTCCTTGATTTAGACTCCGATCTATTCAATATAAAGCTATTCGATCAACCCGCAAACAAATTGAATGGTGCTATAAGTTTAGGTTCTAAACATGAGGCTAATCTACGTTTGAATTATGGTGAAGTTTACAAGAATAATCTGTTGGCCACATCACAAGTTTATGGATACTTAATATACGCTACTTATGAAAGCATTCAATTCCTGCCCATTGAACTCGCAAATCAAGAGTCCAGGAAAGGATATATAGACGAAGATCCATTGTATGAGATCAATTTTATCACGAGCATAACTACTCTTCAGAGAAGAGCAAGTTCTATAGATCCTTACCTTACCCACCGTATAAATTACATAAAAGTTGGTACATTGTTAGGTGAAGAGGTGTTAGGTATTGCCTTTGACGATGGAAGAATTATACTATACCGCATGAGAGAGTTGCACGAGGTAATCATGAAGTTACAAAAATCAAAGCATCCACCTCCTTATTCTAGTCCATATTCAAAATACACAACTCTTCTGGAATTGAAACTGAAATCATCGGTATGGGGCTTAGATTTCCATGGCGACATAGTTGCTACCAGCGATAATAGCCACAGAGTAACCCTTTTCCATCTCGATAAGGACAAGCCAAGTAATTATTACAAAATTATATCGAGAGAACTCATGCATAACATTCCATCGATTAGTCTTTTGAAAGACGAAAATCCACAAAATCCACAGGAAAGATTCGTCAGTGCTACCACAATATTTGGTGAAATCGTTATCATGAAATTCAAACTGAAGAAAAACTTATCGGACTCAAATGAGGTTGTCAAGAGACCTACAATTGAAAGTAGGTATCTTATCGACGAAGCAGGTTGGACAACAGAGTTTGTCAACCTGAATAACTTCAAAACGGTATCGAATTTCAAAGAGCTAACCGGGAATTTATTCATAGATCAACAGAGTCTTATACCCAAGAAGATCTTAAATAATAGTAAAGCACTGGATATTGAATCTGATCCATGTAGCTCAAGTCACATGGGATTTGCCGCTTATTTACAAGAGTTTAAGATTACAACCTTGTCTAGGAGCAATATTTTATTGGGTCATGGTAACAAGTCCGAACTTGGAACTACCGATAATAAATCCAGTAGATCTGCCCAGTCGACAACTAAGAAATACCGTAGATTGAAGAAATTTTACGACGATTATTATGTAGAGAGGCAACAGAACAACAAGAAGAGTTTCAAGTCTTTGAATGGGAAATCATATTGGGAACCGATCCCCACGGTGAAGTTTAATGATCACATGTTATTCGTGACATCTGCATCCAAGATGCATCTGTTTAGGCCAAATAGATTGATCTTGAATGCTTCAACTCCACAAAAAGTGTTCGACTTGAATAGTTTCGGGGGTCATCTTACGGACGTTCATAGTGATGCGCATCATATGAACAGAATGTCCTTGAGTATTCATATTCCTCAATTGAACTGTATGGTTGTAGCATCTCAAATGGGTCTTATTACGATCATAAGATTGACAAAACATAGAGGTTGTGCAGCCTTTAGACAAGAATTTGTACTACCTGATACACCAGGGCTACAATCATCAACTTATGGATATAATGCATCCGAGGCTGGAGTTACTGGGTTATCATACTATCAAAACACAGATGGTAAAGTATTGTTATTCATTACCACTGTGAATGTCAAACTTTGTACATATGAATTATCAAGTGACTTGAATAAGAAAGTGAAATTACTTACAACTTATAAAGGTGTCTTTTGAATGATGTAGCTTATCTATGTAAAATTGTATACTGAATGAAATCATATAAACTTCCAAAAGGAGTAAAAATGTTTACTGAGCGAATGAAATTGAGATGTATCAACAAAGCTTCAAGGGTACTAGATTAGAAACACGTTGACAACTTCCAAAGATAGTAAAGAGAAGGAAACCCTTTTTGAACACAATACGATACGACGATAAGAATCTGTGCTTTGAAAATATTTATATTGAAACGATATCTACAATCGCGTTTAGGTGAATGAATAATGCAACTATCATAATTCATGATAACCGGAATAAGCATAACTCTCAAAGTAATTAGTCCAAATAGAGAATACTACATCGAATGAGACGGAAACATACAAACCAAAGGAGGGAAAAGTGTATCTAAAAGGTAGAACGATCTAAAGGGACCAAAGTAATCCTACATCATCAAGGCGTACAAACGCGCCGTACCTTCCTAAACGCTCTCAGAACCAAAAACCACACGCGTTCAATGAATTTGAAAGGGGAAATTCTTTGACCAATTTCGTGCCTCTTACCGTGGTTCGAGCATTCACGAACAATGCGAGATTTTCAAGGGAGATTTTTTATAGAGGCAGGGAATTAATAATCTGACCGTGACTAGGGTTTTTATGCATTCGCCTTGTGGGACCCCCCCTCCTCTATCCAATTATCGTTTCGCCTTCTGTGAGTACATTAGTCGTTCTAAATTAGGTGCGTTGATTTGAAAAGTTCTCTGTTTCCCTTTTCATTGTGATTTCATGTGGGCATATGTGAAAATATGTGATTTATACGAGATCTGGCGTCGTTATATATGATAAGAGAGCAGATCAATCAAGAATCATGAATGATTAATTATAAACACTTGAAACAAATTTTAGAGAGAAAAAGAAGGTAAATGAATTTATAAATGCGTTTGTAAAGGTTGAATTAAAATTTCTAAGCTATGTAAAAAATTAATGGGTAATAAATAAATAATTGTAAAAGAAAAAAAAAAAGATTAAAAGAGACCATCATATTTTCTTAAAAATAATCCCAAATTCCATAGATGATCCAATTGGAAGTAATTAATACATAAGAACAATGCTAAAATATTCGTCCATTTGTTTGGCTGAACTTTTTTTCTTTATTAGAGAAGATGAATTGATTGATTGTGGTTTAATGTAACGTTAAATCGTTAAATTTAACAGCTGACTAAGTCGACAACTTCTAATTTAACAGCGGAACATTGACCACCGATGGATTCATCGTATAAGTTGTAGAAAGTACCAGATAAACATTGGTAGAAAGTGGTAGAGTTACCGATAGCTAAGTAACCATCTTCAGAGACGGACCAACCGGCAGCGTAGATGGCACCGGCTTGTGGTGGTGGACCATCAAATTGGAATTGTCTGTTAGCAACAATAGAACCAATTCTTCCCTTAGCATCCTTTAAGATACCGTCTTCTAAGACTAATGATAAAGCATCGTCGGAAGCACAGGCAACTTCAACATCTGGTAAATCAGTGGCTGAGGCATCAGAAGAGGCAGCGGTAGAAGCTTGGACTTGTCCGTCAGCGATTTGAGTAGCACCAGATTTGGTAGCAGTAGCAGTAGAAGCTTGGATTTGACCATCAGCAATTTGGGAAGCAACAGCGGCAGTTGAGGTCTTGGTAGTAGCTTGAATTTGACCATCACCAATTTGAGTGACAACAGCAGAAGCGGTCTTGGCAGTGGAAGTGGTAGCTTGGATTTGACCATCACCAATTTGGGTAACGACAGCAGCAGCGGTCTTACCGGTAGAGGTGGTAGCTTGGATTTGACCATCACCAATTTGGGTTACGACAGCAGCAGCGGTCTTACCGGTAGAGGTGGTAGCTTGAATTTGACCATCAGTAATTTGAGTGACAACGGCAGCGGCGGTGGTCTTCTTAGCAGTAGAAGTAGTTTCTTGGATTTGACCGTCGGTGATTTGGGTAACAACAGCAGCGGCGGTGGTCTTAGCGGTGGTCTTCTTAGCAGTAGAAGTAGTTTCTTGGATTTGACCATCGGTAATTTGAGTGACAACGGCAGCGGCGGTCTTGGAGGTGGTCTTAGCGGTAGAAGTGGTTTCTTGGATTTGACCATCGGTAATTTGAGTGACAACATCTCTCTTAGCTAAAGAAGCAGAAGAAGAGGTGGTGATTGGTTCAATGGCAATACCGAAAGTAGATGGGTAATCAGTAATACCACCAGATAAAGTTTGGGATGGAGTTAAAGTGGACCATGGTTCAGATGGAACATAGGCAGCTAAAGAAGCAGTAGCCATTGAGACTAATGATAAAGCGGTTAATCTGTATTGCATTTTGTGTTATGTGAGAATGTGTATAATTTATATGAAATATAAAGCGAATGAGAAGAATTAATCCTAATTGAAGAAAGAAAAGGAAAAGAAAAAAGAAGAAGAAGAAGAATTGGAAACTATAGAAATGAACAGGATATACTACAGGGGGGATTGTTGATGATTTATATAGAACCAAAGGAAGAATTTGCCAAAATCTTGAGTATCTAATTTTAGAACCTAGATTCAAACCGCTGTCTCGCAAGCGCATGTTTGGCGTAAACAAACTGCCCCATCGGGCTAAATTGCGGTGTTGGTTTGACGCACAAGCTGCATCAGCGCGCATATTCTCGCAGATGACCCCTTTCGCTCAAAAGTCGCGTCGTTTGACGTTGAAAGGTGATCGAAGGGGAATGAATTGAAGCATTTGGGGTGGGACTGTATTAACGCGTGCGGATCTTGATCAGTTATCAGAAGATCAATTCAAGGTTATTAGATTACAAATCTATCGATTGAACCATATAGTAGCTCTCTAGCGTCCTAATTCATTCATCGCTTTCCAATTCTTTAAAATGTGACATTTCATAGTAAAACAAAAGGTATTTTTAGCTGGACGGTACAAAAACACAAAAACCTCGACGCGAAAAAGATGAGAAAAAAAGCACAGTATTACTAAGACTCAGCCAGTTTTACTCAGTTTTCGACTTGGTCCGACCCAAGGCGAACGATTCTTCTCGCGATTACTTAATATATATATACCGGTGGGGCACGAACCTGCATCTATTGGATAGTTGGAATGAATAACAGAGAAAGAGAATGTGAGGTGAGTGAAGAAAAAATCATAGTCAGTGTTAACAAGAATGGTAAACAAAAGAGCACAACAACAAGATAAATCGATAACATTCAATTCTGAATACAATAAGATCTACGTATCTCTCTATCTATCCTATCCATTTATATATATATATACATATATAATCAATGTATATATAAACAACCACTAAGCAGCTTGAATACCGTAAAATGTAAATAGATCAACTATTTACTCGTTTAGAAGGAATGCTCCGAGCTTAAAATTGCCTCGAGGAAAGCCTTAGTTTTTTCAAATGCGGAGCAGTGTATCAAGCAAAAAGATTGGGAAATGGAAATGCTATTATTCATTCCGTATTTTATTTTTTTGTCGGCTCCATGACCCGATCAATTGAGTCTTCAATGACTCGCTTATAGTCAAGACTCAACTGTGCCATTGGTAACCAGTACTGCTAAATTTAGACTCGATTATGAACACTGTACAGAAAGCCTTGCTGAAGAAAAAATCAATCACTCAAAAAGCCTAATTATCCACAGTTTGCCGGAATACATTGAGCACTAAGTAATTTCATAAAAAATAAACAAAGCAAATAACTGATTATCGGTGCCATAATAAATAAACTATCCGACAAAAGACAATAATTCTTATTTTTGAACCTATACACTGTCTGTCACCAATAGCCATGGTACAAATTATTACTTAATCCCCTCGGTGAAAAAGGTAACCGCTACTGAGGATCATGAGAAGCTTGGATAATCCCCCCCCATTTCACCTTATCTAATTCGTCAAAGAGCATTCAATTGCTCCCCACCCATCCATCCCCTTTGTATCTAAACAAATTAGTAACTTCCAAGACATATACGTATAAATAGTGTAACCTCCCTAGCCACACGTGAAGAAGAGCTGAAAATAACAGCGCACCATTCAATCACACTATCGCCTTTTTAACCACCCATAATTGGAGCCGGAAACAAATGCGAGAAATTAGTGACAAATTCAGCAATTTTCAAAAATTTAAATCTCTCTTTTCGTCAAATTGATATATTGTTTAACTACTGAGAGAGAGGCTTTGCCATCACATCGCCATTGCCATTGCCATTGCCATTGCCACTAATTTTTGACTTTGCCTCCTTTATTTTCAACATGTTCGAATCTACTCGGAGCAAACAGACAAGAAGATTCAGATATGCTGTGTATAAGCCCACCGGATTGGATCTTTTTGAACCTGTAGGTCAACTATTCATCGCAATTACGACCGACCGAGTGTAGGTGTTTGTTTTTATCCAACTAGCCTGCAGATATCTTGATTTCTCCACACTATCCGAAAAGGAAAAAAAACTTAAAGCATTTATCAACTGATGATGGTCAGGCAAGTTAGGTTGTCCGTTGCGGTCATATTTTCCGGAATACTCCCGGTAATTCACCGTAATGTATCTCAATATGTATACACATTGCCAACCAAACCTTTGGTTATCCTTTTCTTTGTGAGACTGTGATATGATCAACCGCAAATCTCTTTTTACAATTTTAATTTAAGGCGGCTTTTTTTGCTTTAACAACATTGACCAACCAAGGTATCTAGTTAGTCGCACCTGGAAAGCAGATTTTCAGTTAGTTCCATTCCAAAAGTTTATATAGCCAAAACAAAAGTTTTAAGTTGCTATAGACTCTCACTCTCTAAACACAAGCTGCAATAATGAATGAGTACAAGCTAAACCATAAAAAACACTAGTCTCGTCTCGTAGCTATCGTAACAGAAAAACTCGAAAGCCGGTGATCTGCCTCAAGGGAAAAGAAACAAAATAACCCTCCAGGGAACCGGAAACTCAAACTCTAATATACTCTTTCGATCGTCATTGATCTTCTTCAATAAATTACTGGCGATCGTAATCTCCCTGTGTTGTTTGTATTCATCCCTATATATATATATATATATATATACTGATTGGTACCCCCATACTCAACGACCGGAGATCGATGTAATGATGATCTATTCAGTTATCTGCCAATCAATTCAAGCCGTTTCAACGTCTGCGTTATAACCCTGCAAAAAAGTCATTGACAAATTGGGTAATTTTTCTCTGCAGATGTTTCCAATTTGGTCCAAATGACCTGCTTTGAATAAGTATACGGCAGGTTTGAATTATTAATTCTCTGGATGTAGATTGTAAATCCATCCCTTTAAGACCATATATGGATAATCATGATCTGCCTAGCATCAATCAATTCTGACAATCACTTGGCTACAGCGTATGGTATACCACCATCCAATCAGATTAATCCCCCAATTCGACTCCTTATGAAATAAGTGACCGCCTCATCTCCAAGAGTCGATATTAGATGAAATCGTCCCAATTTCACCTTTGTAACCTGCAAATTTTTGAACCAATGGAGTTTCGACCAATATCTGTCTGTCTGTCTGTCTGTCTGTCTGTCTGTCCGTTAAATCACTGTGTCGAAATTGAGTCAAATGGTCATAGCCTTTCCAACATGTCCCACTTTTAATCCCTGCTCTTAAGTCCAAATTGACCTTGGCAACTTTGGATGAAATGGGGACTAAATACCAATTGATCATCACACTAGAGTAACCAAAGACTCTAATTACACTACCATATTGGTTATGGTACGTCGTAAATAATGTAAGCTTGATTTCATACAACTCTGTATCAATTTCAGTTGATTTAGTCCCCCCTTCTCTCGAGATGAAATTGGAACCTGCACATGGAGTAAAAAAAAAGCACACCTACAATTTCCCAAGTATACATATTACTGCAATTATCAATGTTATGACTAAAATTGATACTACTATTATTATAAACTACATAAATATATGTATATCAATCACTCAGAGTAATCACTTGCAGTCTTTGCGTCATCGTCATCATTACCATTTTTACCATTTTTACCATTTCTACCATTTCTACCAACTCCTTTCCCAGTATCGTGATTCCTTTCGTTTTCATGACGAATATATTCATAATTATTCGATATTTCACTCTTTCGATGTAAACTATTCTGGAAATCTTGATTTTGACTCACTAATCCCAACCCCAACTGTTGAGGTTGAGAGGATAAACTACCAATAGGAGGTAATTTTATTCCCTTTGAATTCCCTATATTAGCGGCCTGATTTAAAGGTGGTAATTGAAGTAAACTTTGTGGAGATTCTAAAGTCGCCGATCTTGATCTTGAATGTGATGGGAATGAAGGTAATGGAGGTTGTTGATTGGAACTATGACTTAATGAATGTTGTAATAATGAGTTAGGATGTGAATGAGTTCTTGAATGAGTTAATTGATTATTGAATAAACCATCGGATGTATTTCTATGGCTTAATTCATCATCATGTATCTCAGCATCTGATAATTGTTCTTCTTCATCTGTAACATCTTCATCGACCATCATATCATCTTCATTATGAGATTGCGGTTGTAAATGAGGAGGAGCGGAAAGTTTATAATCGTTGTTATTTTCCAATTTGACTGCTTTACTGAATTGTAATCTTGGTGGAGATGGCATGGGGGATTGATTATTCGAAGTTGTATTGCTTTGATCTCTAGAATTATCGTATTTCTTAACAGGAGACGATAATGACATCAATGACATGATTGCCTCTTGTTCAGCGGTTTGATTTGGTTGCGATGTAGATGTCGAAGATACATTCTTGGTATCTATTGAGATGGAGGGATGTTGTTGGTTGAAAAAATGCGGATTTTTCTGCGGAGAAGATAATGCGGAGACGAGTGCAGTTTCAGCAGAACCTAGTTTGGCATGAGCTATTTCATCCAGCGATAGTCTTTTATTACGAGATTTCTTTGGTGATGAATTTTCACCTGTAGCAGACGAAGAAGAAGATATCCTTATTGGTTGAACTAATCTATCCTCTTGTGATTTCCAAAATGCTTCATATGTAGAATCACTTACATCTAAAGGTTTCCCACTTTCATTGGTCCCTTTTTCCTTTTCTTTTTCCTTCTCCAGCACTTTTTCTAATTCTTCAATTGATTTATTACCCCAACCATTTTGAACTTTCAAAGCTGCATAGTTTAACCTTGCCTTTAAATTCTCACTTATCTCTTTTATCTCAGCATCATTCTTCTTCTTGACTCTATATGGAGATATATTCATGTGCTTCTTTGGAGAACCCGTGAGGTCATTATGGGTATGGTTATTATCATGAAAGATGAAATTTCTCTCTGGGGATTTACTCAGTAAAGTAGTAGAAGTAGCAATTCCATTGCCATTCCCACCATTGACAATCTTGTGTAGTTCAAAAGATCTTTTCTTTAAACTTGGATCATCCGATTGAGCCTGTTGAAACAAAGCATTATTTCTAACTTCGGGTGATTTTAAAAGGTTGTAAAAATCTATACTCTTTCTTTTACTTCCGGGAGTTAAACCATGGCTATGATGATAAGAAGTTGGAGATAATAATGGAGTACCTTCGGGTAAAAGAGTTTGAGGAGTCCTCTCAGGAGTTCTTGGAGGGGCACCCGAGGCATTCAAGGTTTCGAATGAATTCGAATACCTTGCCGATGGAGTGGTTGGAGGATGTAAGAAGTTATCACCAGAATTTCTCTTTAAACTGTTATTGCTGTTATTTGAAGTAGTCATTTCGAAGGAGAACTTGTTATCATTTGGAGTATGCGGAACGGCAAACTTCGAATCATCATTTGATTCATTAGTATCGTCATTATTATTATTATTATTATTATTATTATTATTATCGTCTGTATTTGTATTCGTATTATTGTTATTACTGTTGTTATTATTAGAATCATTGTTATCATTTGGAGATTGGTTATCACTCGTCTGTAAGCCAGATGAAGTACCGGCATGACTAGTCACAGCGGCTGTTGAATTCATCTTGGTGGTCTATAAATAACTAATAATGACAAGAATAATAAAGTGAGTTTTGTTGCCTGAAATGAAATGAGATAAGATAAACCAAAACAAAGGATAGTAATAGCCGTGTATATTCTTTCTCTTTGTTTGTAATTAAAATTTGTTGTAGAATAGTACCAATGATTGAAAGGTGGCAACGTATTATTTCGAGTCAAGATGATATGGTAAACACTATTGATGACAATTTGATAATCGTATATATGTGATACAAATGATACTAAGGAATTTAGTACTCGGAATAAGCTAGCGAGAGGAAGGACGGTAGTCAGTCTAAAACAATCAATTCAATCAAATGACTCCGATAGTTTCTCAACAAACTCGATATAGCAAACCAGATTTGATAATAATACAATCCCAATGATATTGAAACTTGTAAAATTGGAAGCTATATTTGATGTAGGCAATATACTCAATGGGAGAATAAATAACAGATTATAATCAATTAACCTATAATTATTCTATTATTAAAAGTGTATGAGATTTTCGAATTTAGCGATATGTGCGATACGTTCAATTTGATAAACGATAGGATGGATAATAAGCAGAATCTTGAATTGCTATGATGTGATGGGGTATATATATAGAGGTGGATGAAGGGTAAAGGTATATATAACAAATAAAAGGGTAATTAAAAATTGACTGTTTGTTCCCTCCTTCGCTTCCTGTGTTTATTTTTGTTTTGTTTTCTTTCCACTCTCAACGCTAAACAACACGGCAGTGGCGCGTGTGGGCCCGCGTGGGGTGGGATGGTTTTAGTCGCACGTTATCAATGACTTTTGTTGTATTATATTATATTTTATTTTATTTTATTTTATTATAGACTTTATCATACTAAATGTTGACTACAAATCCATAGAGTGGCCTTCTATACTATCTTCTCCTTCTCCATTGGCTTCATCGTCTTCCACAATGGTAGCTCTCTTTTTCTTCTTTTCCTTGCCCTCTTCACCTTCCTCATCTTCATCATCATCGTCGTCATCGTCATCGTCGTCGTCATCATCATCGTCATCATCATCATCATCATCATCATCATCATCATCATCTGCATCATCATTTCTGTTTTCATTGTCATCATTGTCGTTATCATCATCATCATCTTCCTCATCTTCAGGGTATCCACCCATCTTCTGAACAATTTTATCGACGATTTCATTCCAATCCATCATACCACCCATACCAATTTCACCATAAGAACCAACGACTTTTTCGGTAGGTTTCAAGATTTCAATCCATTTCATCTCTTCATGTATGGTCTTGGCATGTCTCTTAGTTACAGCAGATGTATAAGCAAAACTAACCATAGCTGGTGCTAATAAGATGGGATATTGGGTATTCCATGCTCTAACGACATTGGTTAATAGATTATCACACAACCCCAATGAAATCTTCGAAAGTGTATTAGCAGTCATTGGTGCAATGATTAAGATATCAGCCCATCTTCTCAATTCGATGTGTAAGACAGGATCAGCTCTATTACTCCAACTACTCCACTCATCCTTATCTCTCCAAAGTTGAACATTTGTTGGAAATTCACCTCTAGATACAAAATGCTCGGCTGCTTTTGTCAAGATCAATTGAATCGATACTTTATCCTTATATATCTCTTCCAACTTATGGATTATTAGCCTTGTTTTCTTGATAGATATGGAACCACATGCTCCAAATAGAATATGTAATTTACCATCGTCTTGAGGTAATCTAGCATTAACATTTGCAGCGGTGGTAGCAGAAGCAGCGGGGACAGTTGGAGTTATTGGAGTTGCGGGTATGGCTCCATTATTTGGGAATGGAACGTTATTATTAGCAGTAACAGTGGTAGCAGTAGAAGTAGAAGGCCCACTCAAAGTAGCTTTAGATCCAGCAGGAACAATTGCATGAGGGTAATCTTCAGTAGAAGCCAAAGCTTCAGCGATACTCCTACTTTCATTAGTACTTGATGAACCACTACGTGATCTGGTACTACCTGCATGTCTCAAAGTATCTTCGACAAAAAAATGAGCATGCATCGAAGTAGAAGGTTTGATATTATTAGAAGATGATGAATTTGAATTTGAATTTGAATTTGAATCAGGGGATGATATATTGATATTGTTACTATGATTTAATAGATTTGATTCCTGTATAGCATCTGTTAAATTACTTCCCGATTTTTGTCTAGCAGTTTGAGCGGCAACGGCTGCAATAACAGCTTGAGCCGCAACCCTACCTCTAATATTTGAACTCAAACCTGGGAATGAGATTGGAGAGTGGATAGTACCACCTCCATTATTGTTGTTAAATTGAGAGAAATCTGCCTTATGGGTTGGACTAGTTGGTTTGCTATTCGATCTACTATTAGAAACACTATTATTGTTGCTATTTGTAGAGTTAATCGAATCTTGATTACTACTATTACCATTATTTAATAATAAAGGTGCCGGTTCGGCAATAGTAGCGATGGGATGTTGTAAAATTGGAGGTGGAGAAGGACATCTTAAACTGGATAATGCCAGTATACTTGGAGATTCTGTTAATTCTTCGGCGATTCTTTTCTTTGTTGTAGTTTGAGTCGAATTTGAGTTATGAATGGTTTGTTTCTTATCATTTGAAGATTCTTTATTCGATATTTTGTTTGAATTCGTCGAATTTGTGGTATGATTATTATTTTGGTTGCTATGAGTAAGATTATCCGTCATCGTAGTTGCCTTATGACTATTATTGGTATGAGTAGTATTATTACCACTACCACTTAAATTATTGTTGTTGTTAGAATGAGAGCTATCAGCTGAGAGATTAGGGGAAACGACTTGTTGAGTAGTGGTTACCGAATTTTTCTTCGAAGGTAAAGCGGGACTATTTGAATCAAAAGTAATAGTAGTTTGTCTTCTATTCAAACCTGAATCAGCCTCATTACTACTTTGAACTATTGAGGAGTTTGAAGTGATTGGAGTTGGAGTATTTGAATCGAGTAGAATACTAACTGACACGGGTTGTATTGGTTGATCGGACCCTTCAGATGTATTATTGTTTCGACCCATTGAAAGGAGTATGAATGTTTTATAATCTTTATAAATAAATGAATCAATGAATGCGTTATTATTAGCCTAGCCTATCAAGTGATTTTTTCCTCTCTAATTTTTTGTGATAGAGGGGATGATCGATTTAGTATGAGATGATATAAGACTGAAGAAATGCGAAATGGATAAATAAATGGATGTATTCACAAAACAGAGGATATGAATGAGTATTAGATAGTAAAAATATACTGGTTAATCAAGGGGAAGACCACAGATAAATGCAATAATCGAATTTGTAATTTGTCAAAAAAATACAAAAAAAAAAATGATTCTAGTAAGGAGACCCACCCGTTTGCTTCAAAAAGAATGTAGCACTATTTATTGTTAGGACCGGCGGTGGTCTTTTGGGTTATTATTGAAAGGGGATGCGATTAAGAACCGTTGAATGCACTTGTGTAGCTTTGATTTGGTAATTGTATAAGTATATTCTTCATGTATATATGATACATTCTAAGGGTTGCCCTTGCCCTTGCCCTTGCCTTGTAGGCTGGCCCTCCCCTCCGTTGCCCTGCCTGCCCGTGAGAGAAGAAGAGCAACAGAAACAAAAAACTTTTCTCTGCGCGAATTTCCCCCTGCGACAGATGTGGGTGTTGCGGGCGGTTACGTCATTGTGTGTTTATTAATTGTTGTTGTTGTTGTTGTATATATACATATATATGTCCCTTCACTACTTTCTTCTTCTGCCTACAGAGTTGACGTATTTGCTCTTACCGACTTTCACACCAGAGTTCTTCAAATTATCACTATGGTTACCGGTCACAAATGGCGATATCACATTCTCGGCACTACCACCACCAACCCAATCTTGCAGTAACTTCTCATTCTGTCTCGCTTGCCATTTGGAATCCTTTATAGCTTGTTGATATTCCTTTTGATCTTCTCTTAAAAATATCTCTTGTACACCGGATTTGTGACTATGCTGGAACCCAGCATTTCCCTTTCTCTTCACCCAATTCTTGGATAATGGTGATGAAAGTGAGTATTTATCACCACGTGTATGCCATTCGAAATTGGCCTTCAAATGTGGTGTGACTTTACCAGTTTGTGAATTGATTGAAACGGCACATCTCATCAAAGTAGATCCACCACAACTCGGACAGAAATGCTTTGGAGTTCCATCTTTTGGAACACCAACTAGCCTGAAACACGCATGACATCTTAACATATAATTACGTACCCTCTTGATCTGTAAACCGGTCATCGAATTCAATAAATTGATACCTATTTGTAAAGCGACGTTTTGTACGGCAAAATCACCAGTGGTCAGGGCAACTTTCACTTTTGTCTGTGCTATAGAACCGTCTTTATTTGTGGATTCGATAATATCGTGGGATTTAGCCTTGATCATCTCTTCTAATAAATTATCCTCGGTAATCCATTCTCCATCGTCTTCATCTTCTGAGAATTCTTCCTTAAGTTCATCATCATCTTCTTGATTAGATGCTACTTGTGATATAGGGGTTTCTTCAGTCTTTAGCTCAACAACTTCTTCTTCTGCTTCTACTTCTTGTTCTTGTTCTTGCTCTACTTCATCAACGGTTTTCTTCTTATGTCTCTTACCACCTCTTCTACGTGGTTTCTTGGCTCCTTCTTCAACCTGTGCTGTCTCCTCTACAACATCCTTTGGTTCCTCTACTACTTGCTTTTTAGGCTCAACCGTTTTCTTTGGTTCTTCAGTGACCTTGGCAGGTACCACGGTCCAACCATCATCCTTAACTGGCTTGGCTTCTTTGGTAGTTTTCTTCGTTTCTCTAGGTTCTTTTGGTTCCTTTGGCTGTTGTTGTTCCTTAGGCTCACTTTCTGGAGAAGTGACAGATTTGACCTGTCTCTTTTCACCTGGGTATTTTCTCAATCTCCAGTCTCCATTGTTTAACTCACATTCTATTTCATATGCTAAAGCGATGATATGCAAATCATTTTGTGATAAAACGGTAGAATCACCGGTGAGTCTGGCAAATCTGACGACGAAATTGATACTTTCAGGGGAAGGTTGTCTGACTACCAAGTTATCACCCCAAAGTATCAATTGGTTTCTAACGTGCTCATCTTTTAATTCGTTAAATACTCCAGGTGTGGTGAAAAATCTTTCTGCGTATTGTAATAGGCTCGAAGCTGACTGAGTGATAATAGGACCTGCATCCAAAACAAGGGTGTTCACCCTCTGCTTACCATCGACTACTGACATGGCTGACTATGTAAATGTATCTTGCTATAAGTAACTAGGTGTACAATCAATCCAACCAGGTTTTCAATGAAAATCAAGAAAATATAATCAAAAAAAAAAAATTAAAAAAAATAGAGACGAAAAAAAAAATAAAAAAGAATATCGATAGACGCAAGCCGCAGTCAATCGACCTTAGAAAAAGATATTATGGAGAAGCCCAATGGCGTTTTTCAATTTTGTTTCAGAGAAGTGGATGAGATCATCTGTTGATGTATTAACGTGGAACCTTGATTCATTTGCTCTAGATATCGCTTTCAAACGCAATTGTACTAGAGCGACTTTTGAATCACTTAATACATACATTTATTAAACTTGTTTGAGATGTCAATTGCTGATTTGATCAAGAGAGCAGAAAATGCAATTGCAAAAGGCGATAACCCCACGGCCCTGGATCTTTTGAACAGAGCTATATTGGAGAACCCCAATTCCATTAAATGTTATTTGTTAAGATCTAATATTCAACATACTGCGAACCAAGTGGATTTAGGTTTACAAGATGCCGAACGTGCTTTGCAATTATCGGTCGATGGCGGTAAACGTGAAAATATGGGATTATCATACCTTGAAATTGCCATGATTTATTACAAAGTTAAGCTTTATCATAAAGCTGAGGAATATATCTCAAAAGCAGAAGAGTATAGTAATGCGGATGATGCAAATATAACTATTTGGAAATCAATCATTGCCAAAAAAATCAAGAAAGTTGCGTCTTCAACCGCTGCTACCTCTGCTCCATCGTTCACCAGTTCTTCAACGACTTCACCCACTATTACCCCTTCTTCGTCATTGGCAACTAACACTTCAACTTCGTCTCAAGCTACAATTGAAAAACCTGCTTTGAAGAAATCTGAAAATATTGCCACTAAGGTAACTCCCTTGCCTTCAACACCCGTTCCTCCTAAAACATTGAGAACCGACTGGTTCGATTCTAAATCACTTGTCAATATATCACTATTTGTCAAAAATATACCCAAGGAATCATTAACCGTCGATTTCAAACCATTCTCAGTCAAAGTCGATTCAGACTTATTGCATTACTCATTAAACCCATTATTCAGTGAGATTGACGTTGCTCAATCGTCATATAGGGTCTTTGGCACCAAAGTGGAACTTTACCTCCACAAGAAAGATGATTCCATCAAATGGGCCAATTTGGAATCCAAACAACTAGATGAGGCAACAACAACAGCAGTGATGTCAGAAACAACAACACTACCATCATCAGAAGTAATCGATGTGGTGAAATCATACCCATCATCTTCTAAAAAACATATCGATTGGGACTCATTAGACAAAGAATTAGCCGATGATTTAGAATCCGATTCAAAGGGCAATGAGGATCCCAACGATTTTTTCAAACAAATTTATGCATCAGCCGATGATGATACCAAGAGAGCCATGATGAAGAGTTATGTCGAGAGTAATGGTACCTCGTTATCTACTGACTGGTCAGATGTTTCCAAAGGTAAGGTTGAGACCAGTCCACCTGACGGTATGAGAGCCGTCAAGTATTGATCTCTCTTGTTGTTGTCATCCTTTCACAAAAAATACATTTGCTTTTACTTCATTGCTATATACTTTGCTACTTACTTAGCTACTTACTTAATTAATTAATTCAATTCCATTCCATTCCTATAAAAAATTACACATCAAATTAAAACTAAAAAGTCTCGGTATCCCAGTTCAAAGAAACATCATGGATACTACCATTGTTATTATTATGATTCCCATTCCCAGTTTGCAACTTCAAATCGCCGACGACATTTGATAAATTTTTCGTATTGTTAAACCTTTGTAAATTCTCCTTGTCCTCACTGGTGAACTGCGTCATGGATATCTCAGAGTCGCTTAATAACTCCGGAACCCTTTGATCTTCTTCAATTGAGTTTCGATAAACCACAGGTGAGAAACCAACATTTGTCTTTATACAATTCGACGAGTTCAACAATGGTGTCTTCAACAAGCTTAGTGATTGAGTCCTCACGGGCAGGTATCTACTAGACTTGACGGGGCTTAACCTATCGATCAAATCGCTATTAGTAGATCTTACACTTCTTGTACTCGATTGCAGCGATATATCAGTGGATCTAAAACCTCTGGAGGGGTTTATTGGTGTCATACGGTTATTGTGAGAGCTTGGTAGTATCTCTCTCGAATCAAATGGATCGGATAAGTTATGCCTTATGGTAGAGGAAGGGGCGCTAAAATTTCTTTGTCTTGACGAGGTTGGAGTTTCTCTACTCTTTGGTCTTGTCACTGATCTTTGTTGCACGGGACGTTTAGTTACCTTGGCGCTTCTATTATTATTGTTATTGTTGCTGTTATTACCGTTATTTTTGTTGGCAAACCTTGAAGTTCTGGTGAATCGGGATTTACCCAGTAGATCCGTCTCCAATTGATTCAAGATCTCGAGATAACTCTCACCGTTGATCTTGAATTCATGTCCGTTGTTCTGCAGTTGATAGTTTTTCAACAGTTGACGGATATTGGCGATAGTAGCAGGAATAAACTTCTGTAGTTTATCCCTTTTTTGTTCTTCGAGTTTCAAAATCTTGAATGAATTTCTCTGTAATAGCCTAGATGGGTTCGAAACCGATTTATGTAATTCCTCCTTCTCCAGTATCAGTTCGTTCAATTGTGATATATTCTCCAAGATTGGTTTCAAGTCTTCGATTTTTTGTCGAAGTCTCGTTATTTCCTCATTATGGATATTCAAAAGGTTCTCAGACATCATATATTCATCGTCGATGTAGAACTCTTTGAATTTGAACCTTTCTCTTTCATCAAACATCAAGAGATCCCAATAACCTCTAATTCTATCCCTAGCTCTATCGATAAATTTGGAAATATTCTGCAATTTAAGTGTCTCTAACTCTTTCAAATACTCATCGAAATTTCTGAATGATGTTAGTTTTAAATTCTTGTTTTGCTTGAGGAAGTCAGTGATTTTTTTACTGCTATTATCATCGATTGGTGATAATATAGACCAGTAATCTTCTAATTCACCAAGGTAATTGTTCAATTTTGTTTCTCTACTTGATTTCTCTTTCTGTAAAGAATGAAGATAATTGGTATACTTGGTAATTGTCGAATCTTTCAAACCAATTTTCTTTTTCAGATTATCTCCATCACTTGACCAGGCAAGAACCACTGGATCCTTATCATCGTAATCCAAAAGCTGATACAGATCGTTGATCTCACTAAATATATTGTTCAGCTGGAAAGATCTGTTGTCTAATTCGCTCTGCAAGTTGGCAATTTCGAAGTTCAAATTAGTCAATAAACTGGGTGAAAGATTCTTGAAATTAGATAGACTCAAATTTGTGAGGAAATAGGCGAAGAATTTTTTGTTCTTAGTTTCAATTGGGGTATTAGAGACATCTAAGGATTCATCTTTTGTTGGCAGTTGGTTTATAAACTCTGTTGTTGTTGTTGTTGAGGGGGTATCGTATATTATATTGTGCAAGTTGTGGTATTCTATGGATTTGTTGGATAGTTCGACCAATTTATCCCAAAAGAAGGGTTGCAAATCGGTAAATGAGTTCTCCAATTCATTCATGATCGAAGTCAGACTCGTTGATGGCGTTATAAATTTATCTAGGTCTAGTGAATTCTGCCTCTGATATAGACTCAAAAGATACTGTGAATTTTTGGAAAGATAATTGGAGAGATTGATTTCATCTTTGAATTGTTTGATGATTTCGAATAATATTGAGATTGATTTTATAGAGCTCAAAAGATTTTCGGTCAGTTCCTCTTTGTTGAAAACCGCTTCTCCTAAAGTATTTGTTAAAGACATCTGAAGGGCTGCCAAGGTATGCAGGGAAGCATATTCACAATTACCAACTGTTTGATAAACTGTTTTCAATTCATTTATATCCTTGCTGAGCTTCGAAAAGGTATCATTTAACTTCTCTTCGTAGCTCTTTTCCACCACCGGAGGAGGAGAAGGTATATGAGGTTGATTGTCTTTATTGGTAAGAGTAGTAGCCGTAGTTGTGTCTATATTGTTGCTCGAAGTATCACTGGACAGATTTTGGATGAGCCTTGATAACTTCCCTGGCGATAAATTATTCAGTATTTGTAGTACGTTAGATTCAGTCATTGTTATTCAACCATACGATTGATGAGGTTTGAGAGTCAGGTACACGGCCAAAGGTAGTATAATGTGTTGAAAAAGACCCCAGTTTAAAAAATAATAGACATAATACCCAGTGCCAATCGATGTGTTACAAACAAAGTTTGAATATATTTTAAACAAATAATATTTACCTATTTCCCGATTAGTCACAGCCAACAAACATCTACAACCCGATCGACGCAGATTATTCTCTCCCCGGCCACCGGAGTGAAAGGCGGCGAGTGGCGGACAATAATTTATTTTTTTATTTTGCCCTTTAGTCATCGTGGCACAGTCACAGCCACGGGGAGCTTGCTTGGTTTTTTTTTATCTTCCACCTTTTTCCTATATTTATATTATCTTGTACTTGTACTCGCCACATTATGGGAGGCACCCAAAGCCCGCACTACACTACACTGCTGAATACTACAAGAGGCGACTAAAACCAACACACCATCAGCCACATACTCATCCCGTTTGGGAAACCTTTTCCTTTCTCTTTCTCGGAATTTTGATGTCATAGCCTAGTTGCCGCAATTTTCACTCGTTTCTATGGTATTGAGTTGATATATATATATGTGTACATACGACCAACCACTCAACCTTGACAGATTCTCATGATAATAACTTAAACACACTCATTTTCTTGAAAAAAGACCCTGAACAAAAAGGAAAGAACAAAGACAATTTTCTCGTTTTAGTCATAAATCACACTACTATTCAAAGATAGAAAATTAATAATCAGTTTGATCAGTCAGCCTGCTTTTTTTTTTCTTTCTTCTTTTCTTTACATATTTCTTATATCACTTTCATTCATTCCTCTCTAATTCATTATTCAAATTAGTCTATTATATAGCTTCATTCACAAGCTATAAACTATACATTAATACCAAGATGAGTGACTTCAATATATTGCTTTTACTCCATCCAACAGTGGTTACTGATCAATCTATAGTCGAATCGACAAAGGTTAATCTATTGAACAAATTCCCTCAGGCCAATTTCAACCAACAAGTTATCAATAGATTGGCCAATTCAGACACAAAGATACAAGATTTACAATTGTTTGAATCCCAATTCGATCTTATTTATTATATTGCTCCTTTAGAAGCCGTTTCAAACAAATTTAATAACAATTTAGTAGCTAAATTGTTCAATTTACTCAAGATAAATGGTAAATTTACAGGTCTTATACCAGAAGATTGCTCTATGGATGCTATAATGAATGGATTTATAATAGATGATGAAAATACAGAATGGATCAAACCAAATGTACAAGTTGTGTCTTTAAAGAAAAATAATAATGCTAATACAACAAACACTACAAATGGTGCCGCCCCCGTTGCATTGAAGAAATTACCTACTTTCAAAAAAGCTTCTTCTTCATTACCACAATTTAAAAGAATCTCATCACCTCCACTCATGACAGATTCATCTGAAGGTGATGAAGATAACAACGATGCTTCCTCATTTGAAGAATCGGATAAATTAAAAGAAATGAAATTGACATTTTTCGATGAAGATGAAGACGATCTAATGGATGAAGATGAATTGATCAATGAAGACGAATTGATAAACGAACCGGATTTGATCAACTCTTCTAACATTATTATCCCAATTAGATGTCAAACCACAGATAATGGTAAGAAGAGAAGAAGAGCATGTAAAGATTGTACATGTGGGTTGAAAGAAAAAGAAGATGCCGAAGAAAGACAACAAATAAGTTTACAAGATTCTTTGTTGAGTAACTTGGCAAGATCTGCCAATGACGAAGCTGCTAAGATCGAAGAGAGAATCAAGAGAAAGGAAAGATCCAAATTAGGTACTGAGATCAAATTCACAAGTGAAGAAATCGCAGAGATTGATTTCACAATCGAGGGTAAAACCGGTGGATGTGGTTCATGTGCGCTTGGTGATGCCTTTAGATGTGATGGATGTCCTTTCTTAGGTTTACCTGCTTTCAAGCCAGGTCAAGTCATCTCAATCGATTCATTTGGTGAAGATATCTAAATCAACTTCATCACCGTTATCATTTCATTTTACTTATTTATTCATATCAGAAGCTGGACTTTCTTCTAATTATCGTAAAACATCAATGTCTTAACTTATTCATTAAATATTTATATACCTCTTTAAATCAAAATTCAAAAGAACATGCTTTTTTTCTTTAAAAACTTTTTTCAAATAAATGCATTAATTGTTTTTCTATGTACAATGAAATATGAAGGTATTTATTTACTCTATAATATTCTCGAACAAGTCCAATGATTCGTCTATAAACTCATCGTATTTATACTTTTCCTTAGCCTTCCCGTCATCATGATGATCGATACCACTATTACTATATCTATTTTCAAATGGGTCAAAGCGGTTCTTTTTCTGAAGATGCGGGAATCGTTGAACAATGGTAAATCTATGGAATAACTTCCAGTCTTTTCTCAAAGATTCAAGGTAAACCTGCCACTCATAAAACTCAAAAACTTTTTCATCCCTAGGTGTATTATTGATCAATCTCTCCGTGTTGTAAAAATAACCCGAATCTTGTGCTTTCTTAAGGTAGAATTCTGCACTTTGGATTTGTCCTACCCTTATCAACTGTTGAGCGATTTTCCAGTATACATGTGGCGGGAAATCAAATCTTAGATGCTCATTAATCACCACCGCTTTTGATCCCGTACCTTCTTCCCGTAGGAAATCATGGCTACGTGGGTCCAGAGGCCTGAGCTTGTCAATTTGGAACTCACCAGTCTCAAATTGTTTCACCAATTCCAAAGCACAGCTGATCTCACGATGAACTAAATTGCTCACCAGTAAGTTTAATCCATTGGCAAAACCAGATCCATTGAGTGAAATCTCCCCACAATTAACCTTATCCAAGTATGTCCTCAAGAAATTCAAAGCCAATCCATTCTTCCCCAAGTTGCTCACCGAGTACAACAAGAATAGATTCATGATCTTCGAATCGTGGTTTCTCGAGTTTAAAGGATGATGCACTAAACCTCTTAGAATACTTCTCTCTTCTAGATTGAATTTCATATCCATCTTAGATTCATCCTTATTGTACAGTTGATAATACTCCAGATCACTTTTAAACATCCTCTCCAATTTCTGAACTCTTTCAGTTTCGGCTATGTATTTATCAAATATCAAACTCGTAGTGTATGGATTAGGTTTATACTCTTGTAAAAACCCCCTGAGGATATCAGCAAGGATATTATTGGGAATCATAAGATTATCGATGATGAACTCATCTTTGATATTAGGACGAACGATGAGGTTCTTGGCGATATTATCCAACTCAGACTGACTGCGCAAAGTCTTAATCTTTCTAACATCTTCATGTTTTGAAGTGTTTGGTTTGTCGTATAGCGAATTTGGCTCGTTCAATTGGAATATATAATTGAACAGACCGAATCCATTGATCAATTCGATACCTTCGTTATTTGGGTATAGTGTGATTGCATAACCGATCATAGACTTAACATCTGAGATATCACTTCTGTTTAATATAAGGAAAAAACAATTGATCGCATTGATCTTGATCTTATCGTTGATCTTCCCCTGGCTGGATGAAATGGTTAATATATCCAAGAATTTAATAATCCTGTTCAAATCATTGAACATTACTAGATATCTTAAGATTATAGATATCGATTTGACTAGTTGGTCATGTGACGTTGTTCCCTCCTTGAGCAGGTTTAATACCTCATCAAATATTTGATTATGGTTACTCACATACTTGGGTGAGTATTTGACAACGTTATATTGCATCAACAAGAGAATCCTAGCTGTATTTAAGGAAAGTCTTTCGCTTTGAGTCATTCCTCCAGATCCTTGTTGTTGTTGTTGCATCTTCAAGTCGATGAATTTTTGAGCCATTTCTAACATGTTTCTCTTGATTAAGATGTCTATCAGATAAAACTGAGTCCAAACTGAGTATAAATTGTTGAAATTATAGCATAATTGATCGTAATCGTTTTTGGTATCCCCACAATTGACGAATATCTCAAGTGCATAATTAGTCCTCTTATTGGCCAAATGATATACAAAAGACTTGATCTCTTGTAAATTCTCTGGGAATTTGATCTTCATTTCGATCATCTTGGCAAATACAACCTCAATGGATATACCTTTATCTTCTATAGTCTTATAATAAATCCTCTTATAAATACCATTGGAAAACCGTACGATCTCCTCCTCTATCCCATGGGTTTTCTTGAATTCTTGAATCAGCGGGAAAATATCATATACAACACCATGATTCGATTCTAAGACCCTCATTATCCGTACTTCCAAATTGGAATAGTCTAATGTATAAACATCGTCTTTCATTCTCATCGACCTTTGCATACTACCACTACTACTACTTCTAGTAGATGCATGTGAGAATAGATCATTTGTAAATATACAATCTTTGCTAAGTTCATTGATCGATTTGATCTTGGATTCCCCATTATCTGCGTTCTCCTTGAAATCACGTATATACTCCAAGGTGGTTCCGAATGTCTTTGTATCTTCTTTATCAGCTGCAACTTTATCCGATGTCATTCTAAGACTGTGGTAAGTTTTGAAAGTTCTACTGAGATCATTCCTCACCCGAGTATTCCGAAGTCTTGTCCTTCGTATATATATCATCTTTGAATGTTGACCACCAATATCTTTAATGTGTTTACCTATGATATATACAACGTTTGGATAAGGTTAATGGCAATACAAGTTCATCTTACTACCGTTTGATGCTGAAAAATATATTTTTTTTAATATATTTATTTAGAGGGCTCGAAAGTTTCATTATTTAGTACTGCGCAATTAGTCAAATTGTGTTTCTTTTATCGGCGATTAAACAATTTTTTTTGATTTACTGATATCAATTTCGTTAATAATTAAGCGTTAATTTTTTGTTTATAAAATTAGATATATATAGGTCTATATAGTGACTGGTATTTATTCTTGGGATGATAAGAAATGTTCACAATCTAAAGCAGCCATACAACCGGTACCTGCAGAAGTAATTGCTTGTCTATATTTCTTATCTTGAACATCACCAGCGGCAAAGATACCTGGAATGGAAGTTTGGGCAGTACCTGGAATGGTCTTGATATAACCGGCTTCATCCTTTTCTAATTGATCACCAAATACTGAAGTAGCTGGAGTGTGACCAACAGCATAGAATAAACCATTGACTTTTAATTCACTGATAACATCGGTCTTGACATTCTTAATTTTCAATGATTTTAATAATTTACCATCACCTTGAGCTTCTAATGAAACGGTATCGTATAAGATTTCTAATTTTTCATTGTTTTGAACTCTCTTTTGCATAATAGTAGAAGCACGTAAGAAATCCTTTCTAACGATAAGATAAACTTTTGAACCATACTTGGTTAAGAATAAAGCTTCTTCACAAGCAGAATCACCACCACCAATAACGGCTAATGGGTTGTTTCTGAAAATTGGAACAGCACCATCACAAACGGCACAAGCAGAGATACCTTGTTGCCAGTAGGTTTCTTCACCTGGTAAATTTAATCTCTTAGCAGAGGCACCAGTGGCAATGACAATAGAATCGGTAAGGATTGGTTCTCCATCTTCATCCCATTCGGTCCATAATTTGAAAGGTCTTGAAGAGAAATCAACTTTTGAGATAGTTTCTGTGATAATTTCAGTACCAAATTTAACTGATTGTTCTCTCATTTGTTCCATAAGAGTTGAACCATTGATACCATTTGGGAAACCTGGGAAATTTTCGATATCAGTAGTGGTGGTTAATTGACCACCGGCACCAATACCATTGGCAATCATACCTTCGTACATGATTGGTTTGATTTCGGCACGGGCCAAGTAGATAGCGGCGGTATGGGCAGCTGGTCCTGAACCAATGATGGTGACTTTGTTTGGAGTAACGGTAGACATGTTTTTCTTTGAGTAGATACTAGTAATGAACGTGAAGCGTGCTGATCTATAAATTGATGGGAATTTATTGATACGAGACCTAATAAGCATAAAGCAGCAAGTCGATGTAGATAGTGGAAATGGAAAAGAACCAAATGGAAAGGAAGATGCAAGGTACTTATACCACAGGGAGGTGATCACCGGTGATGATTAATCACCAGTGGATTCTGGAAGGGTTTTCTCGCGATGAAATGGGCCAGGCTCTTTTTTTTTTGTTTTGATGCTTACTATTGCCCCAATGGGCCCTAGATAGAGGGCGACGCGTCGTTCGTCATTTCTAATCCTCGCTGCGTTCTGGCCACGACGCTTGGGGTGTGTTGTGTTGTGTTGTATATTGTACATTATACATTATAACCCTTCATTACCTGCGGGCTGGTGTGACAAATCCAATCACATCTTTCGTATTGCACAGTAATGGGTTCAATAAAACACTACTCAAGAAGAATTCTAGCCCTTTACGCCTGTCTTCTAACACCACGGGATCAAACCTGTTGGTCAGGAAGTACGTCTTTGGAGGCAGCTGGGGTATATTTGTCTGGTAAGAATAACGCCTCTTCAGCTTTTCCCGAAGATCTTCAAAATCCGTATACCTCTTTCTTATCACAATGGTGGATCCCCGAAGAGTATCCAACTCCACGTTCCAAACCGTGTATTTACCAGTATTGGTTCCACTTATAATCGTGGGCTCCCCAATACGACAGCTGGAGCACCAACTTACATCACTACCATCTCCAATGTTGTGACCGTGTTTGTGTACACCATGGGAATTGTAATCGTTATCCTCTGCATCGTAACTGGCAGCCACATTCTCACTGTTGATGGAACCTGTGCTAGCTATGAGACCAGATACACTCGATTCAAATTCGTCTGTATTATCGTCCATACTGATTGGAACCGGGGATAGAGTAGCCAATCCGGCCATCTTATTAGCGGCCGTCGAACGACCTTGATGTGTCATTTATGGTAGGTACTGTATTAATACTGTAGATAGATACTCAACTGATTCATATCGAGTTCAGTCATGCAGAAATATATATATATATGTCAAAAGGAAAAATCAACTCCACACAATTAGTAAACAGAGAGGAAAGGCAAGCGATTTTTTTTATTTCCTCGCGGGTCTCTGGTGCACGGGAACAAGCTGAGCGGAAATAGACATTTAAAAAAGACCTGCTGCTAGTGGGGTTCTCATTTGTCAATGTCACATTATATTCAGATAAAGAGACCTTTATTACACCAAGAGAAACATAGAACCAGAAGACAATAAATCTCTTGCAATGGAAAGAATTACAAACCTGTTTCCTTTCCACAGACGGCTGTATTTGAAATTCAAGTCTCTCCGGAGCATACCTTTTAGAACTCAGTTTTTTGTGGGGTACGATCTAAGCGGGAACACGTATTGGGAATTCTTCAACGATAGACATACTGCAAAGTTGAATATAAATGGCATAGGAGTTAGACCAAGGCGGAAATACATCCCTTTCCAAAGGAAAGACTTCCTCCATGATTATTATGACTCTGTTCCAGTTCAATGGTTACAATGGCTGCGTCATACAAGACCCAATCCTCCAAGTATTCAAGAGCTGATAGGAGATGAACAAAGGCAAGCCTCCTTGAGACAGTTGGTTAGGTTGAAAGAGCTTCAATTGAAAGACGAAAAGCTGCTGAAAGATGACGCCGAGGATTATTCGCTGAATTCTGAATTGGATAATATAAATAAAGTGTCTCAAAGACTAAACGTTTCTTCCTCTAGTGCAGATACAAATGAGATTAAGGCAGGTATAAAACCTCGTAGAGGATAGAAATCTCTTTGTTGAGAGTGAATAAAAAACATTACTATTCTATATAAACAACTATTCATAACTAAAATACCTCCATATTAACTCAATTCATTTTCTTTGTTGACTGTGTTGTAATACATCATTTTCTCATCGAGCTTGCTGAACAATTTATTGGTAAACCCATTCAATAGCTCTTCTTCATCAAAATCGGTGACTAATCCATTAGTCAACTTCAATTGTCTCGACAACTCCAATGTATTCAGCCCATCGTTATTCTCAATTTCGTTGATATAAGCCTTTTGAAATTGCTTCAGCTTGTAGATCAATTCGTTCATTTGAGATTTCAAATCGTCGGCTGGTTGCTCTTTGTTGTGCTCAGTCAAATTAAGCTGAGTTAATTTATTTCTGATACTTGAAACACCAGCACTGTTCTTCTTACTCACCAGCGGACTTCTAGTCTTTGGAGAAATTAACGTGGATTCGGTACCGTTTCTATTGTCATCAGCACCACCAGCACTTCTTAACCTCGAGGCGATACTACTTCTTGTATTTGGACTTAGACCAGAGGAAACTGAACTTCTACTTAGTGTACGTGGAGTTGGTGACCTTGGACTGAGATTCGTTACTTTAGTAGTGGTGAGCTTCACATCTTTATCGGCGCCACTACTTGGGGTCCTCATGACGTTGGTATTTCTTGTTCTCAATGAAGGAGTTCTACTTAATCCACCACTCTGAACATTGGAGGGCTTTGGAGGTTCGGTGTTCAACACTTTTCTTTCTACCCTATTCATTGTTGAACGCTTCATAATCGGAGTATTGGTCAACGAAATGGTGTTTCTTCTAGTTAAACCTATGTCGGGCTTTTCCCTTTCCTCCTGATTTATCAACGTACCGCTGGAAGTAGCCGAATCAACAGGAGAAGAAGGAACCACCTGTGACGTAAGTTCACAGTCTAATATATCACGAATAAACATACAACCATCGGTACTAGCGGAAATCAAAGAATTATCACTTGGGATCAAGTTCAGGATGGTCTCTGAATGTCCCCAACTAGTAGATAGTAACCTTCCATCGTTGTAATCGAATGAACGGATACTCTTATCGGTGGTTGATACAAAGATACAGTTTCTTGAGCTATCAATAATGATATTATCGACTAGCAACGAGTCATGATGACTGTTGAAAAGCTTCAAGATTCTCTTGACTTCAAAGGTCTTGAGATCATAAATCGTCACTATTTTATCGATTGTGGAGATCGCCAGATCATTACCAATGACTGTAAAATTGGCAGGTGAGCTTTTCAAAGATATCATCTTCTCTTGATATACTTTGATCTGATGTGTTTCTGGATCGATCACAAATTCGTGAATCGACAAAGTACGATCACTCGAAGCACTGAAAAGTCTGTTCTTCTCGAATCCGACCCTCATTACGTTACCTTTATGAACCGATATGGTTTGAAACAACTCCCATGTTTCTTCTAAATTTCTGAATATTTGAATGGTCCTGTCTCTACTTACAGAAGCGCAAAATAACGAGTCATTAAACTTGAAGAGAACCACATCGTTGATACTTGACTCATGTGCTCTAATGATTTGAGTTTCTTTATAACCCGAGTTCTTGATAACAGCATCTTCAGTTGCTTCTGTAGCTTTTTGTAAGAAATACATAGATCCATACCTGTCACCAATAACCAATTCATGGCCATTGGAATCTACAGCGTTTACATTGTTGTCAATTACTTCATCGCTGGGAAGCACGATGGCATGAATAGTCTCAAGGTTGTTCTTTTCAACTAATCTTTTAATAAGACCAGTTTTGGACCAGATGAGGATATCATCGTTGAAACATTTCTTCAAGCCACCAATATCCTTGAGCAAAGGATTCATCACAGCTTTGTAATCCTTCAAGTCTCGCTCATTAACAGCCAAGATTTCTTCGTTATCCTTCAGGTAGATAAATCTTTCACCTTCGAATAACTCTTTCAAAGCCAAGACACCCGTTCTTTTCACTATCTTTGTTGGCGAAGAAGGCGTTGGCTTAATAGTTTCGTGTGAGTCTGTCTCTTCTCCCCTGTTCAAAATGGCACTGTATTCGTTAAGGAGATGGTCAATCGATAGTATTTCGACTCTGGTACCTGCTATAATCAAATTCTCGCCTACGCTATCGACCAAGATCTGATTTGTATTACTAGGTAAATTGGCGATTTTCTTTAGTACCATTGACTCTTCATCGAGGTTGATCATAGTTAAATCACCTTGATCTGTCAAAACCAATATCTCGTTATAATTCATGACCACCATATCGATAAAATTACTATTTAAAAACTTCTTCAAAAGGACATTTCTTCCCTTGATAATCAAGCTAGATCTCTTTGATGGAGAGTTGTAATTTGATGCATCAAGGTTAGACTCCTTCCATATCTTAATATTTCTCAATCCTGCTGTAATGATAAGATCATCGTGCCATATCATCCTATTGACAACTGAAGAACACTTGTTGCTTCCATGGAAAGCGAATTTCTTACCAACAAGTTTCCAGACTATGAGAAACCCATCGTTGACCAGTCCTAATGAACAAAGCTTTTTTGAATCAGGTGAGAAACTCAATGAATTGATACCAAATTGATGTTCTTGAATAATCATCAGAGGAATTGCCATTGAATCCTTTGCAAGAGAGTAAATAATTATCCTTGGTTGATAACCAACCTCTCCAACAGCAAGTAGTTTCTTGTCTGGAGATATAGCAATACAGTTGATACTTCTTACTCTATTTGCCAAGCTAGAATTTGAAGATGATGTAGTACTTCCAAAATCTTCATAGTTCCTTCTGACTCTAATAGGTTTTGAAACATCGTGAACGTTATGGTGAACTGACGAACCACCATTTGAGTTTCCACTGCTACCAGTTCCTTCCATGGCCTCTTTACTAAAAGTGTTGGATCCTTCTCTATTGATGACTTCAGTTTCTGGGTATATGGGGTATTCAAACTGGTCTAATTTGCCGGATGCACTTAGAGTAGCCAACTCATGGTCTAGTATATTATTTGCAGAATAAAATTTCTGCCATTCCACTTCTAGTGTCTTTCTGTTTATTTGACTTATCACAACTCCTCCACTGGCCGTATATGCCACTAAATTATCTTGCGTGGTCACTTGAGATGACCTCTCGGAGGAAGTACCAAAAATCTTGGAGATATGTAAATTGACTCCTCCACTCATTATAATCTGGTTCAATGTAATTTTGACTATCTTTGTGTGTCTATTAACGGTTACAAGTGGTATAGTGTATATATTAAGAGAAAGGCAATTCGATATAAATGTTCCTCCCTGTCTGGCTTTGTTTACATTTTGGATGTTTACCTTTCAACGAGACATCAAAAAAATTAATTCGAGAAATATTTCCTAATTCGTGGAAATGGGATGGATCTGCTTAGAAGAATATCAATCAACGGCAATATACTTCACGTATGTATGCAATAGTATATTTACAAAGGGGATAGTGGTGAAGGACCAAACTATACCGAAATGGATCTTCCAACTGACATCAAACATTTGTACAAAGAATGGATGGAGGAAGAACACGATATCCTTCTCCGACAGGGAAACAAGACGTCATACACGTATAAGAGGGCGATGGAAAGTCTGATGCAGACTCCAATGCAGATACGTGATCCTAATGATTTGAAACCATTGAGGTTTGTCGGCGATACCATAGTACGAAAGATGACGAGGAGACTGGAAAGTTACTGTACCAACAATGGTTACACCATGCCGCAACTAGCAGCACATGATGATTCTCTAACTGGTAAAAATGATAGCAATACAGACAAGCGGGCCTTGTCGTCGGGAGATCAAGAGGAAAGCCAGAATAAACCAAAGAAGAGGAAGACAGCAAGGAAACAGTACGTTCCTCAAAAAGACTCGGCTGCATATGCTATGATTAAGGCATTATATACGTATGATCCAGATCAGAGAGGATTGTCGAAGGAGATGTTAGTCAGTTACAGCTCTGAATTCACAGCCATTAGTTTCGTTAAGAACCCAAATACGTATTATTCAGGTTGGGCAAGTATGAAAACATTGATAGATAAAGAACTTATAGCCACAGTGGGTAGACCATTGCACTATTTCCTGACTGAGGATGGAAGGATCTTGGCCGAAACATTGAATGCTATAGATAATGCCTCTGGTACCAGCAACAACGAATCACGGACTACCACTACAACCGCCAACAGGCCCGCTTTAAGATCCATTCCACTAGATGGATCTAATAACATTCCTTCGGGATCAGCAGAAATCTCTAATGAAAATGATCTACTGCGGGATTCCATATTCAGAAACAACTCGCTGCTAAGCTCAACCACTGAACATAGTTACAATTCTACAAAGTATTCAATATGGAAACCTCGTGATTATGATATTATATTGATTGTTGATAATAGAGAAGTACGATCAATGGAGCAAAGAAATTTTTTCTCCGAAAAACTGACTCAATTGGGCGTACCCAATGAAGTTAGACCATTAGCCGTTGGTGATGGATTATGGATAGCTAGAAACAGAGAAACAGGATCAGAAGCGGTATTGGATTTCATCTTTGAAAGAAAGAGACTTGATGATTTTGCAAGTTCAATAATTGATGGCCGTTATGTAGATCAAAAGGCAAGACTAAAGACTGCCAAAGTTGAAAACATCTTTTATCTCATTGAAGAACAAACCTCAAAGGACATTTCGAGATACGCTGAAGCAATTCAAACGGGTATTGCTTTGAATATCACCAGCTCTGGCTTCCACATCGAAAGGACAAAGGATAGTGATGATACCGTGTTATTTATGAAAAGAGCCACCAAATCTATTACTAAATACTATTCCAAGAGATCGTTGATTGTAATTGAGCCCAGAAATATTCATCAGACAAAGGACTACTCCGATGTTCTGGACAGCTTTAAAGATCACTTCCAAAGTCAAAAGTCTACCCACGATTGTGTATATACATTCTCTACTTTCCAGGGAGCCTTATCTAAAAGTGGTATGACCACGTTGAAGGAGGTATTCATAAAGATGTTGATGACAGTGAAGGGTGTTTCTTTGGAAAAGGCTATAGTGATTCAAGACGCATACAAGACACCGATCCAACTACTGGAAGCGTATTCTGAGAAACCTACCTCACAGCAGAAGCAAGAGATGTTGTTTCACCGATTCAAAGAAGAATTTGGAACGAGAAAGATTGGTAAGGCTCTGAGTACCAAGATTTACGAGACATGGGGTTGTTAATACTACTAACTCTGTTGGACAATTTCATATATACATAGATAGATGTACATATAGTAAAAGAGTACACAGGATATTTTATTGATAACCAAATATAAACAAAGCATATAATGCCATTAATCAATTATTGAACAACACCACTAAGTACTGCATCCGGGGTACCGGTACTTTGAAAAATGTGTTTTTTTGCCTTGTGGGTCGGAACGTTTTTTTTTTATCTGCTGTTATCTGCGGATGTACTTTCTCGATAAGAGGATATATTCATACATAAAATCAAGGGTCCTTGCGTTTCTTCCGCCATCGACGGATAGCGGCTATATGGCCAAATTGTAACATATCAATCTTTTCGTCTATATATACATATCAAATACACCGGTAAGTTGTATATAAGTAACCCACCTAGAGAGCCAACCTTCCGTATAGGGATGGCGGCATTGTGGACGTGCTGTGTGGCTTCTTGTCCCTGCCCTGGAAAGCAAGGACGAAAGAGAAAGCATCGCGGCAGTAGGGAAGTATGCACGCTGCATACTCTGCACTCGCGGCCACCACACCCACCACCACAGACTCCACACACACCACAGGAAGCGCAGAAGCCCGCGGTGGTGGATCCGCAAAGAATGGGCCAATCTCCCCGTGGAGGCAGCTGGAAAAGCGCGAAACGGGGTGGCCGACTCGAGTACATGTTCTCATAACTAGCAATAAAAAGAAACGGAAAATTTTTTAGGGAGATTCAATCCCACTCAATTCCCTAATATAGCTTGACAGATTTCATCTTGTATGATACACAAAAAAAATTACGCTTGTACCCGTAACTTCTTTTTTACCATTAACAATCTGTACACTTCCAAAACCTAAACTAATCCCTATCACATACCATATACACACTTCTCCTTGTCTACTAGCGAGTCGCATTTTGAAGGACAGCAATTAACCGTATATAGATATAGCGCATATATTATATCATCCCCCCCATCAGCTGAGAATTTCAATTTATTTACCCTAAACGCAAGGACACGAAGTAATAATTTGCTCAATTATTTTCACACACGAATTATTTTCAAGGCAAGCAATTGTGCCCAGAGCTAACGATAATCACTGATCAATAGTGTTTTCTTAGATCCTAAACGAAATTATATAAGAAGTAAGGAAACAACAGAAAAAATAAATAAAAGGCTACGGCAATGGCAGGATTCAGCAAAATCTTGAACAATATCTCAAATGCCTTATCCGGTCCCAACTCTTCTGGAGATGGGCATTTCAACTCTCCAAAGGCAAATAATGGAAGTGCATCCGCTAGAGGTGTAACTTTTGGCTCTTCAACCCGTTCAGGTGACAAATACCATACAGACAGACTAAATAAGACAACACCTTCAGACTGCCCCATCAAATTATCAATCAAAGTTGAATCACCACCATTAGTACTATACGGCCCAGCAGAAGAATGTTCAGGAGCTATTTTCAGTGGGTTATTATACCTGGAAATACTTGGGAAACCAACAAGTGAACTGTCGACTTTCTTGTCAAATGACAGTTTGCCAAATATACAGTCTGTCAATGACTGCCTTTCGCCATCTCTATCGCCAATGAAATCAATTACCAATTTAACCAAGGCTCAATTAACTAGTGATTATGTGGAATTGAAATCTGTTACATTATGTCTTATACAAGTGATCAAATATGGGAAACCATTCGTACCCGTATCATCCGCAATTCAAAGTTGTGCTGATTGTGCAGTAAAGATTACAGAATTGGCTGCATGGGATGTCTTAACCAAACCCACAGCATTTGCCAAAGGTTCAGCACATGGATATCCATTTTCCTATTTGGTACCGGGAACTTTACCTCCAACCACAAACCTTTCAAATTTCAATACATCTGTTCGTTATGAATTGATACTTAAAGCCGAATACCTCAATTCAAAAGGTAGGGGAGAATTGATCAACATGTCATTACCAATCGTAATAAGAAGATCTATTTTAAGAGGTCAAGATAGAAATTCTATCCGTGCCTTCCCTCCAACAGATGTCACAGCTTCTGCTGTTATACCCAATGTCGCATACCCAAAATCAGTATTGCCAGTGGAAATTAGAATAAACAATGTTAGCAAACCAGAAAGAAGATGGAGAATGAGAAAGTTGACTTGGAGAGTAGAAGAAAGTACAAGAGTAAGGACTCAAGCTTGTTTGAAACACATGGATAAATTCAGTTCTACCGTAGAGGCAAGTAAGAAAGCCAACAAAGGTAAGAAAATGCACAAGAATAGTGGTGGTCCAGGTGCTCCAGTGATCAATTTCTTCTATGAACCACCAGCAAGAAGAAATCGTACCCCTATCCCTGAAGAAGGCGCAACAAACAATAATGGAAACCCCGATGGTTCCCCAAACAATACAAACGAGAATCTCTCCCAAGGAGGTGACAATGATCTTGTGGATGGATTATCGTCACCACCAGCTCTATACCCATTTGCATCCAATTGGTCCAACAATGGTCTTCAAATTGCAGCTTCCAATAATTTCATCGATGATCATACCAGCCCCGTGATGAGCAATGGAAGCCATGATTTAAGTGGTGTATTATCAGCAGAAGCTAATATTGCCCCTCAACCTTCAGTTGCAGATTCTGTAGTGTCATTGGCAAACTCTTTGGACGTTGCACCTTTGCCTTCCAATTCTGAATTATACGTGGAAGAGCTGAAAACTATCTCTCACGGGGAACTGAAATCGGGTTGGAAATCTGATTTCAGTAACACCGGTAGAATCGAAATCGTTGCTGAGATCTCCACTATGAATCTGCAATCCTGTGGTTTAAACACCAGTACAAACAACTTGTCACTTATCAACACAAGAAACTGTAATCAGCAAGTATTCAACGATCAAGGATTCCAAGACGCTAATTTATCTTGTGATATAGAAGACCACGAATCGGGTATATTTGTCTCGCATAATTTGGTAATTGAAGTTGTTGTAGCTGAGGAATTGATGAGACCTTCCAATATGGCGTCAATGAGACCTTCATCCAATAGTGCATCTGCTGTCCATAACGTCTTACACAATACCCCAATCAATTCTAGTCATACGAGCTCAGGTTCAAATATCCAACCTACAGCTAGTACTTCTTCGAATAACGATGAAAGCGGTAATGTACCAAGTGGATTCAGCGAAGGTCTCGGTACGGGACCAGATTATATGACAGGTAATACCAATGACCCAGTGAATCAACTAACGGGTGTTCCAACAGGTGTTGCCAGAGTGTTGCGTATGCAATTCAAACTGATAATGACTGAGAGATCAGGATTAGGAGTCGCTTGGGATGACGAAGTCCCACCTATTTACCCTGCTATCAGTGCATTAAGTCCACCAACGTACGATCAAGCCACCTCTGGTACAAATACACCACTCATTACACCTTCATTGAGTGCAATACCATTGAATGAACTCGATAATGTTCTTTCGGAAGTCCCTTTAGCTTCACCTACGCCTTTACCACAGGCACACGTTAGTAGTTCAAGTACGCATTTACAACGTGGATTGAGTAGTCCTCAAACATCGCATAGAATGAACAATGGAAACAGCGCAGCTAGAGCAATCGAAGCTCATCTTCATGATTTGAACTTATAATAATATCAAACCATTATATATGTATGGACGAATTATTTTCTCCTACGCTTTGCTTTGCATTTTCTGATTTTTTCACATTTTTCATTTTATATTTGATCTTTGATCATGTGTATGTATATGTATATTATAAGATATAGATATGTAGCGCCTGAATACAGGTATATTGAGTGCCATGACAAGACAAGACAAGACCAAAAAGTAAGCAGAGAAGCAGTAAAGGAGCCGCTCAACCATCATACCAAGTCCACCCGCGCATAACAATAAGTGACATGAGCTAAGGCAAAGTTACGTGGTTCCCTCGATTGGCACCTTTGTTGGGTTTTCTTCTTGCTGCCTGTGGGTATTAATTATCCGCTCTCTCCCACTTGCTATACTGCATACATCATATATTCAACTTTGTATTACATTCAATCACAAGACTTGAGCTACACTTTACCGGATATCAAGCCATTATAAATTTGCAACCCAAAAAGATGTCGTCAATATCACGTTCCGGGACTTGGAAGTTAAAGTCCCCTAGATTATCCGCCTCTATCGATGGCCAAAGTGCAATGCCATCAATGGACTTGAATTCCACTACAGGTGGTACAAATGCAGAGTTCAATCCATTGGTTGACCATTCTCAACCGGATTCCTCTGAATTGTTGTCAAGAAGATACGATAAGTACATCACCCTTATTAGAAACTTACAGAAATTCACCGATAATTACCTCACCGTTATCACTACAGCCGTCAAGGCTCAAGAGAAGGTCAAAAAGGGATTATACAACGATGTATCACCTCAATTCGAATCTCATCCCAACAGTGATATCCCAGTTAGTGGTTCCGTTGCTGTCACCTCTGCTAAATCAGTCTATTCGGATGGTGACGATAAGGATTCGGGAATAAATGAATTCTTGGAGTTTTTAAGAACCACCGTTGAAAATGACCATTCAGACTCTAGTCAAATTGAACTTACTATTAGAAACCAAATCTTACCTGAGTTTAAGAAGTTGGAAACTGATATCTCTTCAAGAAAGAAAGATTTTTTGAATTTGGCTACAAAGGAACAAAAGGAACTAAAGCATTTTCAAACTAAGACTTCAAAAGATCTTGCAAAGCTTTCCACTTCTACTGCTACTTACGACTCTGCACGAGACGATGCCAAATTTGACTACTCTAACGATCCTTACCTTTTGAAAAGAGCCATCTTATACCATGGAGACCAACAGATCCAAAAGGAAAACACCTATTTAGATTTCTTGGAGAGTAACGAAATGACCTTAAAGATATTAGAGACCCAAATCTTAGAAATTATCAAAAAGATCTTCAACAACTTCAGCAGTCTATTATGTAACTTTTATGGTAGTAAAGTTAACGACTTCAATTTACTTAACGAGAAATTGAATTCTATCCCAAGTGATCTTGAATGGAAAAAATTCAGCGAGAAGAATAAGGAACTTTTAGTCTCATCGGGGTCTACAGATGCAACTACCGATGTTGGTGTTGCCTTGGACCAATTATCGATCGATACGTTGGCCAAACCAGTTTATCAACCTTCTGCCAATGTCTTCAAGAGATCAATCGAAGATGTTACTTTTGCTAACCAAAATCATCAATCAACCCTTCCAATCTTGGAAGGTTTATTGTTGAAACGTGAAGGTAGACTCTCCAAGAAATACAACTCTTATTATTACGTGGTTACCAGAACTAGGCATCTTTACGAATTCGGTTCAAGATCCACCAAAGATGACCGTAGTCCATCTCTTATTCTCTATTTACCAGATTGTTTATTGGGTCCTCCATCTTCACCAAATGATGGTAAATGTAAAATTGTCTTACAAGGTAAGGACGGTTCTAATTTGATCAAGACCAAGAAGAGATACAGTTTCAAGGCTTCCAATTACGAAGAGATGATGCTTTGGTATAACGTCCTTAGTGAAGTTAGTGGCTTAATGGCCTCTAACCAAGAATTAAGAGACGCTTCTTTGGTGAAGAGTGATGATGAGTTGGACACTGAAGATGAAGCCTAATTAGTCACTTGATTAGCTTAATCCATATTACAATCCCTATCGATATTTGATTACAGTTCCCTTTTTGTTTTGCCTCTTTATCTAATACTTTTGGTTTTTTACTTCCTTTCTTTCGTTCTTTTGTTCGTTTGTTTCCTACTTTCATGTGAACTGTAATTTTTATGTTTTTTTTTTTTGTCTTTTTGTCTTTGTCTTTTTGTCTTTGTTCACTTTTCTTCGAAAGTAGGGTATAGAAATCACACTCCTTAATTTAAACTATTCGTATCATTTATAAAAGCGGTAATGTACAAATAAAATAACGACAAGTAAATAACTGGGGTAGCCAATAATCCGAGAGGTTACCCGCACTTCCAAATACCACGCGTTTCCTTTGTTTTGGTTTCGTTTCAGATCAGTGAGGCCTGAGTTATTATGTGATCTGCGTAAAACGAATAATAGGTTCACCTTGCTATATACCGAAACTCTTGTATTACTACCTTGGTTTCTTCTCAGTAAGGATTCAGTGAGTGTTTATATTTTCAGGTGAAGAAAAACCCCACTGGGCTCATACAAAAAAATATTAATACCCCTCTCACAAGAATTCTGGTTTTTGAAAAATCATAAACAAGTTTAAACATAAGGATGCTTTCTAAATCAAGGAGTAAATCAAAGAGTAATAGAGGAAATTTAAGGGATAGCACAATACAGAATAGTCAAGAGATGCCGGTTGTTAAACCCACACTTAAGAGAAAGAGACGAATCATCGAAGATGAGAGTGAACAGAGTATCATAGCTGACGATAACAAGGAAAATCACAATCAGGACGACGACGATGACGATGACGAAGAAGAAGAAGAAGAAGAAGAAGAAGGAGATGCATCGGATAATAACAAGTCGGACGAAGATCAAGAGGATCCAGAGGTATATGCCGCTGGTGACGAAAGTTCCAAGGCTTCAGATAGTGAAGAAGATGAGGAAGAAACTGAACCAAAGGTTGCACCAGTAGCTGAAAACACAGCCGATGACGAAAGCGTTTTACACTCTTTCCAGGATGCAAATGATGAGGTAGATGACAAGGAAAATGCCATCGGGCCCTCCGATAAATTGGATGGTAAACTTCTTTCAAAAGATGAAGAAGACGAAGAAGATGAAGAAGATGAAGAAGAAAAAGACAACGACGTTGAAAGTCAAGCTGAGAATGGAAAAGATACAAAAGCCACCAGAAGAGTACAGATAGCGGATAGTGAATTATCAAGAGATTTGGTAAATGGTGGATTCCAACAATTACAACCGAAGCCTATAGAGCCCGTAGCTCCTGCTAAACCAGAGCCAAGATTGGTTATTGAAAGATTGGTACTTACCAACTTCAAGTCGTACGCTGGCAAACAAGTAGTTGGACCATTCAACGCTTCCTTCAGTGCAGTAGTTGGTCCCAACGGTAGTGGTAAATCAAACGTCATCGATTCTTTACTATTCGTATTTGGGTTCAGGGCTTCCAAGATGAGACAGTCCAAGCTTAGTGAGTTGATTCATAATTCAGAAGCCTTCCCAAATTTGGACTTTTGTCAAGTGGATATATTCTTCAAAACAGTTCTTGATCTCGAGCCAGATGACGAAAACTATGATGAAAATGATCTCAATGGTAATACCGTGGATATACCAGATACAAGTTTGGTAGTGTCAAGAAAGGGATTCAGAAACAACTCATCCAAATATTACGTCAATAACAAAGAAACTACATATAGGCTTGTGACAGATATGTTGAAAGCTAAAGGTATCGATTTGGATCACAAGAGATTTCTGATTTTACAAGGTGAAGTAGAAAGCATTGCTCAGATGAAGCCAAAGGCTGAGAAGGCTGGAGATGATGGGTTACTCGAATATTTGGAAGATATTATTGGTACATCTAAATATCAAGAAGACATCGAGACAAACTTGAAAGCGATCGACGAATTGAACGACATTTGTGTCGACAAGGAAATGAGATTCGAGATTGTCGAAAAGGCCAAAGGTGAATTGGAAATTCAAAAGGATCAAGCCTTAGAATTTTTGGCCAAGGAGAAAGACCTCGTTTCCAAGAAATCAAGACATTTACAGTACCTATTGAAGAATGATAGGCAAAAACTTGAAAAACGACTCGAAGTCTCCAAAGAGATGAATGAAAAATTGGCAGAAGAGAAAGCCAAAGGTTTAGCCTACAAAGCAGAGGTTGATAAGTCTAAGTCAGAATACGAAACCATGAAGTCGAAGATAAAATCGATCGCTATCGACCTAAACGAATTGAAAACCGTGCATAAGAAACAAGAACGTGACAAGGTTTCAATGGATGAACAGATCAAATACTCCGAGAATAAGAAGAAAAAATCCGATAAAACCTTGACCACCCATCAACATACTTTAAATCAGTCAGAGAGCGAACAAAAGATATTACAAGACTCCTTGCAGAACTATGAAAAGCAAGTGGAAGAGTTGAATGATCAGCTCGTTGTAGAGAAACAAAAGCTTCAAGAGATTCAAATAGACTTAGCCGAAAAGACCAAAGATCTTTCTAAAGAAATTGAAGTTCATCAAAAGGAATTACAACCTTGGAAGGATCAGCTTGACTCGAAACAAGGCGAGATTGATATCGGTACATCTCAACTTGAAATGCTAACCAACAAGCTTAATGAAATACAAAACGAGTCGAGGTATGCCGCTGAAAGATTAGAGGAGATCAATCAAACCGTAAAATCCAAAGAAAGCCAATCTGTTCATTTGAAGAGAGAAAAGGCACATGTCACTGAGCAAATAAGACTCGGTGAAGAAGAAATTGGTTCATCTAGAGTACAACTGCAACAAATGGAGTCGGCGGTATTCACCCTTAGGCAAAAGGCCAACGAATCTAGATCAAGTGTGATCAATGAACAATCTAGAAGCAGAATCTTGTCTGCATTGATGAGACTGAAACAATCTGGTAGACTTGAAGGATTTTACGGTAGATTAGGTGATCTAGGTGTTATCGACGATAAATATGATGTTGCCGTTTCAACTGGTGCTGGTACAATGGATGAAATGGTTGTCGAAACGGTCGAGACCGCTCAACAGTGTTTGGACTATATCAGAAAAAACAATTTGGGATTTGCCAGATTCATCGTATTGACCAAATTGAGACAATTTGATCTTCGTCCAAAGCAAACACCCAATAATACACCAAGGCTATTCGATCTAATTCAACCAAGTGATCAAAAATTTGCCCCTGCATTTTACAGTTCTATGTATGATACCCTTGTTTCTGACAATTTACAGACCGCTAATAGGGTTGCATTTGGTGGTAATAGAAGATGGAGGGTCGTTACTCTAGACGGTAAACTTGTCGATACCAGTGGTACATTAACTGGTGGTGGTAATAGACTATTTACAGGTTCTATGAAATTGAAATCAAAAGCTTCAACAGGGGGTACCGAAATCTCTGAAGTGGAATTGGAGGCCTTGGAGAAGGAAGCTCGTATGAAAGAGCAGATGCTGCAAGAGGCTCAAGAGGCTTTCAACGAGATGGAGTTAGCATTACAGGGTTTCAAAGAGAGATTACCTCAGATTGATCTCGAAGTATCTAAATTATCCATGGAAGTATCGTCATTGCAAGCCGAGGCAAAGACTGTTAAAGAAGGCTTAAAAAATGCATCCGATAATGACAGAGTTATTGAAAATACATCCAAGGAAATTTCCACTTATCGAGTGCAACTCAAGGGCCTTCAAGCAGAGAAGGAGAAATTGGAGGTAGAAGCTCAAAAGATTGAGGTAAAGATTAACAAATTGCAAGATACGATCATGGATGTTGGAGGTGTTAAATTGAAGATGCAAAACTCCAAAGTAGACTCCGTATTGCAGAAACTTGAGATCGTAACAGGTCAAAAATCAAAGGATAGTTCACAATCGGCTAAGCTTGCCAATCAAATTAAAAGGCTCATGAAACAGATTGCCGACGCTGAAAAGGAGATCGCCAAGTGTGATTTCGATATCAATAAGATCAAAGAAAATTATGATGAAAGACTTGCTGAGTTCCAAAGATCCGAAAGACAAATCCAAGAACTTGAGCATGAGTTTGAAGTTGAGACGGATAAGGCAGAGACTTTGAAAGAAGAGTTAGATGCCAAAGAGCAAAAGATCAATGAGTTGAGATCTGAAGAAATTGAACTGATCACTAAATTAGAGAAGCTCGAAAAGGAAGTCAAGCATTACCAAAGATTGATCGGTGAAGCCACTAGTGAATTTGGATCTATTGAAGTCAGAGATATCAAGTCACTACTAACTTGGTTAGAAGAGGATGATGAAGTAGTGAAGAATCTAAGCCAAGAAGGTTTACAAGATTCTCTCAGTGAAGAAGATATCGACAAAATTGATATTGATCAATTAACCGACGAAATAGATGTACTTGAAAATTACATGAATGACGTTAGAGTCGATTTGGATATATTGGCAGAGTACGCCAAGAGATTCGATGAGTATAGTAAGCGTAAAGAAGATCTGAATGAGTCCATCAACCAAAGAGATTCAGTCAAGGAAACATGTGAAGATCTTCGTAAGAAACGTCTTGAAGAATTCATGGCCGGTTTCCATTTGATCTCGTCTACTTTAAAAGAGATGTATCAAATGATTACAATGGGTGGTAATGCCGAATTGGAATTGGCCGATTCTTTGGATCCTTTCAGTGAAGGTATATTATTCAGTGTTATGCCCCCAAAGAAATCATGGAGAAATATCTCCAATTTGTCAGGTGGTGAAAAGACATTAAGTTCGTTGGCATTGGTATTTGCGTTACACCGTTACAAACCAACTCCATTGTACGTCATGGATGAAATTGATGCCGCTTTGGATTTCAGAAACGTTAGTATTGTGGCTAATTACATCAAGGAAAGAACAAAGAATGCTCAATTTATCGTTATATCTTTGAGAAATAACATGTTCGAGTTGGCTAAGCAATTAGTTGGTATTTATAAGGTCAGTAACATGACGAGATCGATCACTTTACAGAATAAAGATATCGTACAAGCTTGATCATCTCAGTTCTTCTATTTTTTGCGCTCTTGTACATTTGAGTTATTATGTAGTTTTAGTTTGGAAATAAATTTTGTAGATGGCATTCCATGATATATTTCTAAGTAAAATGTTTTATGGGTAATTATAATTTTGTATATACAAGGTTTATATAGGCAAATAGCTTTTTGTTGTTGTTGTTGTTAACATGTCGTAGAAATTCATAATGATGTGGAGAAAATTATATGATAGGGAGTAGGTAAAGTAATAATAATAGTAACAATAATAACAATTGAAATGTCAATGTCAATGATTCTAGTCTCCAATAGAGATGATAATGATGAAAGAGAGGACCAAAAGTAATACAAAAGGACTGTGTTTGTTTTATTTACTTCTTGTCAAGACAGAATTGGTCAAGAATTCTAAAGCAGATCTAGCGTCACTTTCAGGGAGACATCTCAAGTTAGCCAAAGCATCATTACAATAGTTTTGAGCCAATTGTCTTGTCTTTTCAACACCATCTGATTTCTCAACGGCTTCTTTGGCTAATTCGACGTCACCTGGTAAACTGAACTTTCTAGCAATAAGGGGGCCCAATGAAGGATCAGCCTTCCAAGCATAGAGTATTGGAGCTGTGGCTAAACCAAGTTTTAAATCGGCACCGGCTGGTTTACCCAGCAATTCGGCTGTAGTGGTATAATCTAACATATCATCGACGATTTGGAAACAAAGACCCAAGTTTCTACCGAATTGATAACAGTTTTCGATCAATTCTTCTTGGCAACCGGCTAAGATAGCAGTTGATCTTGAAGATTTAGACATCAAAGAAGCAGTCTTCAAATATGTCTTATGTAAGTAGTATTCAAATGCAGCATTAACGTTTTCTTCGTGGCTTATATTTGCACCAGAAGGTGTAGATACAGAGTATTCATGAACTTTTGTTGGTAACTTACCAGTTGGTGTAGGAATATTTTTCACGACTGAATCATCTTCAACCTGATTCAAATTGGGTTGGAAAACTGTGTTTTTCAATTGCATAAATTCACCTTCGACCAAATTGGCAATAGCTGTGGACATTAACTCAACAACCTCACTGTTTCTCAGTCTACCAAGTGCCACTGAAGCTCTACCCAATAAAAAGTCACCAGCCAAGATAGCCATCTTGTTGGTAAATGCAATATTGCCAGAAGCTCTACCACGTCTTGCATCTGAAAAATCGATAACGTCGTCGTGCAATAATGAAGCTGTATGGATTAATTCTGTGATTTCAGATAATCTTCTTTGCTTTGGTAATATACCATTGGCCTTGTCAATATCAATGTACATTGATCTATCCATCATTGGTTTACTCAAGGGGTTCAAGATAATACCTGGGTTGATACCATGCAAAATTTGCAAAGGAGAAATGGAATCTAGAGGATTTTGACCGGCAAATGAAAAGGCCTTTGGAGTACCTTTAAATTCGTCTTGATCGTTGACATCATAAGGGTCAATTGCAATTCTATTTCTCTGTTCTACTGGGATCTTGACAAGAGCCTTGGATAACAAAAGGACAATTAACGGTCTGACATTTTTACCCTCTGCTTCAAAATAGTATGATGAGACTCTGTTCAAAGTTGGATGGCCGGAACCTATAAGGTTGGCGATATTCTTAGCCAAGACTTGCATCTCGCCGGAGACCATGGAAAATGGGTCGAACTTGTTGCTCTTGTGAGGTTGAACCATACTCTCTGCAGCCTGGAGGGCACTGGAAAATGACGAGTTGAAGCGAACATTTTTTGTTGCACTAGCACTCGCAACATGATGGGAAGCAAGTAAGAGATTTCGTCTTGATTTGGAAGCGTATTTGAGCATCGAAATTCGGGTAGTATGGAGAGTCAATTGGTATATGTGTGTGTGTATATATGAACTATCTGGTAGGTATGCAAGTATAAACGAATGTTCTTGCCTAGATCAGTAATTCAATAAGGTCTTGTCCTGTCTCGTTCGATGTATGATTGAAACTTGGCTATGCTAGGTAGTAAAAAAAATTTGAAGAGGAACTAATCAGTCCAAAGGTCACTTCTATATACGTGGTGAAAGGGGTGAAAGTGGGAATTGTGGACCAATGTACCAACCTGTGCTGCTAGCGTATATATATTCAATAGAACCGGCTCAATACACGAGATCGGGCACCTTCAGAACAGGCGCACCGTTGCTGCAGTAGCAGTGGTAACCAAGGCCAAAGTACCACAGCGAGCCCAGTCTAACACCCTCCACCCTCGCGACCCGATCGGCGTTGGCAGACGGGACGGGCGATGGAAACCGGAGCGCTGTTATTTAGTCCAAGTAGGCACTGTACACCTGGGCTGGAAGTGGGTGCTTGTTCCTGCGGGAATGAAGGGGCATTACACTGTTGGTCGCCATAGAAGGAACTTTAGCCAGGGGATTGCACTTGCATATACCATTACCCACCACTAATCGCATTAACAGAGACTCTAGACTCAACGAAAAAAACACGCACATACTTCTCCCGAATTGGAATCAAAAATATATTCGTTACTTGATTTTTCTGCAAAATAAATTTCACTTCGTATAGCAAAAAATTACGTTTTGACTTTTATTCTAACTAGTGATATACAGTCAAGTTTCTATACATACACACAGAAGGATGCCGTCGGACTGGCTAACAACCTTCCCACTTACGAGTCACGTACTCAATTTCTCCAAGAACCAGTTATGTAACGTGATAAAGACAGGTCCCGTACCGCAACATATTGGGTTCATCATGGATGGTAATAGAAGATACGCCAAACAGCGAAATATCGAGATGAAAGAAGGACATAATGCGGGATTTGACGCGATGTCTAGACTCCTGGAGATCTGTTATAACTGTGGTGTTAAATCGGCTACAGTTTTTGCATTTTCCATTGAAAATTTCCATAGATCATCTTATGAAATTGAGTGGTTGATGAAATTGGCCAAATCCAAATTCAAGCAGGTTATTGAAAGAGGTGAAATATGTGAACAGTATGGAGTTAAAATCCGTATATTGGGTAACGTTTCATTGTTACCCAAGGACGTTCGTAAAGTATTGCTAGATGCACAGGAATTGACCAAAGATAACAAAAGAGCAGTTTTGAATGTCTGTATACCATATACATCAAGGGATGATATAACACATGCCATTAAAAACATCGTTGACTCTGGTATATTAAGCGATGAGATCAACGAAGATACAATAAGTGAAAATTTATATACAGGGGATGTACCCAAACTCGATCTACTAATTCGTACCTCTGGAGTTCATAGATTAAGTGATTTCATGCTTTGGGAAACAGTTGACCTTGATTGTGAAATTGAAATTCTCGAAACTCTTTGGCCAGAGTTTGGGATGGTTGATATGGTATGGATCTTATTGAAATGGTCTTTCAATAGAACATATTACGGTAAAAGAATGAGAAGGTTACTAAACCTAGATCAAGGTACTACTTCTACAACTAATAATAACGATAAAAAACTTGTATAACTTATCTTTCTTGTATTATTAAGACCTACTTTGAAAAATGATTAGTTTATTATCTTTCTTTTATTATGAATAAATGACTAAATATCTTTATTTTTTTAATTAATTTATTTATTTATTTATATAATGTAGTATAATATACACAAAAAATGAATAAAATTACCCTTGATGATGATTATGATTCAACGATTGGAATTGAATTTATTTGTTTAATTTTTGAGCAGTTTCGAATTCTTTCTTGAAGTTGTCGGCTTTTTCTTTATCACCAAATCTAATGGCTAATGTTTGAGCTTCAGCTTCACCTTCAGAGACATCTGCAGTGACGGAGTAAACCCATGATCTATCAGAACCAACATTTGGTTTCAATACGTAATCAGGAGAAATGATATGGTTGGCACAAATCTTAAGAGTCTTGTCTCTTCTCATCAATAATCTTACCTTACCGGTATCTTTATGTTTTAAGAATTTAACATCACCAGTACCTCTTTCTTTCCATTCGTTATTGGTGAATTTAAATAATTTAGCTCTGATCTTAAATAAAACTTCTTCATCTTCTTCATTTGTTTTAACTTCAACTTTTTCTAATTTGACTAAAGGTTCAAAATGAATATCATCTGATTCTGGAGCTTCATCATCGTCTTCTTTATCTTCCTTTTTAGTGACTTCCTTCTTTGGTTCTTTATCTTCTTCTTCATCTTCTTTCTTTTCTTGCTTCTTAGCAGAAGCGCCACCAAACATACTAAAGATGTTAGCAGTTGGTGGTTGAGGTAATGAAGAAGTAACTTCTTCCTTCTTTTCTTCTACGACGGCAGCGACTTTGGCTTCTTCAGAGGACATGATAGTAGGCTAAATATGATGGATGATTATAAAAATTAAGAAACCAAATTCAAATCAAATGTGTGCATATATATCCCACGTATATCAACCTAACCTCCAAACAGGTCGATTTGGAGGAAGTCAAAAAGATTTTGAAACTTTTGCTGTCATTTTAAAACCGTGCAATTACCCCATGTAGAAATTACTTCTCTATTTACTATATTGGGTAATGTGATGTGTACATTACCTATTTAGGCAATCTACTTGTCTATGACCTTGCTTATCTGACTGATTAGAAGCAGAAGAAGAGGAAGAGGAGTGACGTTTCCCAGACACTTTTGACGTTTTGAATATGGGTAATTCGCCTTTTATTTCTAGATAATTTGTGGTTTTGTGTGCTGTCAACTTATTACCAGAAGGGTTATCAAGGATATAGTGAGTAGAAGCATTGAGCTATTAAAAAAGATTTGCCACACGCCTCAGTAGTTGCTTTCTCATTAGCCGTACATCGATCAGTTTTATTCAAAAAGTTTAACCATACTCAACGGTAATTTGATAAAAAATCAATTTAAAGGTTCATTACATTCTCCTATTCTATAAAAATTCACACCCCAAGGCTAAATTATCAAAACTGCATTCCCGTCAGATCTTTGATACATTTACTTATAAATATCTCTCTTAGTTTTCTTGATTGTTTCTATTGTTTATTACTTGTGTGACACATTCTTGGTTAATACAACCGTTCCGATATTTTTCCGAGTATTTTGCATATATTTTAGGATTAATTTTTAACCATGCCAGAGACTCAAAAAAGTGGTAACTCGATCCCGATCAAGTCGCCATCGAGTAGAGGTAAACTACTACTCAACCATATCAGAAGAAAATCATCGTTGGAGGGGATCAACCCACTAGATGATCCCGAAGTTTACTATGGACCAAGTACTGATCCATCAAGGGTCAAACCAGGTTTTCAATCGAGTGCAGGAAGAACTAGAACTATGAGTGCCATACTTCCGAAGACAAGATATTCTTTTGATAGGCCTCCAAAACAATTAAATTCAATAACCTCCGAATCTCCATCCCCACCTGCGGAGACCAACTCATACATCAAAAAATTGGGCGGTGGTAGTTCGAATAACTCCTCAAACTCTGTTGTATTCAATATCGGTGGTGGTAATGGCAAAAAGGGTAAAAACTTAGCCGATGAGGTTAGAAGAAGATTAAACAAAGATACTAGAAATCATAAAGAAGGGTTTGCTAGTGCTAATGGATCCCCTTTCGACTCAAGTGATGAAGATGATGATGACGAGGAAAGTGGTAACGATAGTTCTGTCAGTCAAGATAGTGAATTTAGTAGCAACGGATTCAAATTTAGAAACCCAAAGAACCTATCCAATTTATCTCTGGAGCGAAACAAGAATAACAAATTAGAGGAATCCACAGATCCTATTGATGATAGTGCAAATAATAGTCAGGCCCCCACACCTATTCCATTGTCTCCCTCACATTCAACATCTTCATTGGTTCAAATTGAAGATTCTAAAATTATCAATCCAACAGACCCTTCTCTTGACAAAATGATAGGTGGTGTTCCTTTATCCAGGTCAAATACCGATGAAACCGGTAGTATCTTGAGAAGAAGATTGTCGATTGATAATGCACCTGGTTTACATTCGGGTAACAGGAAGTTCTTCATCAATAATATCAAGGAAACATTAGAGGAGTTATTGGCTCGTGAAGATACAGATAGTAATTTTCAAATCACAATTGAAGATACAGGTCCTAAAGTATTGAAAATTGGTACTGCAAATTCAAATGGTTACAATCAATATGCCATTAGAGGTACTTATATGTTATCCAATCTCTTGCAGGAATTGACAATTGCGCAGAGATTAGGTAGAAATCAAGTTATATTAGATGAGGAAAGATTGAATGAAAATCCAGTCAATAGGTTGACTAGATTAATCAAGACCCAGTTCTGGAAAAAATTAAGAAGACAAATTACAGAGACAACAATTGCAGAAATCGCTACAGATACTAAGATTCATACACCAGAGGCTCAATTCCCACGTGTTTATATTCCTTATAATGAATCAAAACAATTTGAATTTTTCACCAAGATATCCAAGAGTCAACCCGATTTGAATCTACAAGTGGAGTATCTTCCAAAGGAAATTACACCTAAATTTGTCAGATCTATCAACCATAAGCCTGGTTTATTGGCCCTTGCCATGAAAGAGATCGTGAACCCAAAGACTGGTGAACCTACAATGGAAGGTTATCCATATATTGTTCCAGGTGGAAGATTTAATGAACAATATGGTTGGGATTCATATATGGAGACATTGGGGCTTTTGTTATCCAAGGGACAAATTGAGCCATGTATTGGTATGTGTGAAAATTTCATATTTGAAATCGAGCATTATGGTAAGATCTTAAATGCCAATAGATCGTATTATTTATGTAGATCTCAACCACCATTCCTAACAGATATGGCATTGAAGATTTATGACTATTTAATCGAACATCCTAATGAATCTGTTTGGTGTGATCGTGAAAGCTTTTTGAAAAGATCAGTTATTGCTGCCATCAAAGAATATGAAACGGTTTGGTGTTGTGAACCTAGATTGGATATTAAGACCGGGTTATCGTGTTATCATCCGGATGGTCTAGGTATCCCACCAGAGACCGAATCGACACATTTCGAACCTATATTAGAACCGTATGTCAAGAAATACAATACGACTTTTGAAGGATTCCAAAAGATGTATAACGAAGATTTAATCGATGAACCGGAACTTGACGAATATTTCTTACATGATAGAGCAGTTAGAGAAAGTGGTCATGATACATCATACAGATTAGAAGGTAGATGTGCCGATCTGGCCACCGTTGATTTGAATTCGTTATTATACAAATATGAAACCGATATCAGTAGATTGATCAAGGAGAAATATGGTAATCAATTACAAGTCAAAGATTCTATCGAGACAAGTGAGAAATGGTCATTAAGATCTCGACAACGTAAAGAAAGAGTTGATAAATACATGTGGAATGAATCTAAAGGGATGTATTTTGATTACGATATTAAGAAGGAATTACAAATTAGCTATGAATCAGTTACTACATTTTGGCCTATGTGGAGTAAGATGTGTGATTCTAAGCAGGCATCTAGATTAATCAAAGAGAACCTAGATAAATTTGAGAAATTTGGAGGATTAGTAGCTGGTACCGTTGAATCAAGAGGTGAAGTTGGATTAGATAGACCCGTTAGACAATGGGATTATCCATTTGGATGGGCACCACATCAAATCATCTGTTGGGAAGGTTTAAAGAATTACGGATATCATAATATATGTCGTCGTTTATCATATAGATGGTTATATCTAATGACATTAGCATTTGTTGATTTCAACGGTATAGTAGTTGAAAAATACGATGTTACATCTAGTATCAATCCACATAAAGTTGAAGCCGAATACGGTAATCAAGGATCTGGTTTCAAAGGTGTGGCATTAGAAGGTTTTGGATGGGTTAATGCTAGTTATTTAGTTGGATTGAACAATCTGGACAGATTAGGTTATAGAGCATTGGGTATGATTACCCCACCTAATGATTTTTTCAAATTCATGAATAAAAACGATAAGGAATTATACGGTATCTCGTAGAAGACCGGGATAATAAATCGCGTAAGAATGGCTAATTCCGGAAATATGACAGAATTTGGATGTGTTTGTTCAATGTCCTTGTGATTAAATGGGTTTATTGTTTTATGGATCGTTATCAGTGCTTTTTCAATCACTTTATATGTATACACATATATATATATATTTATGATCTTCAATTCAATGGTTTCTACAATTACAATTTGTAAAAACGGCAGCGTTATTTATTATCCGAGAATCCTTGCCGGTGAGTGAGAAAATTTTTCCCAATGAATGATCATTCACTTACAAAATTTTCAGCGGTAACTGTGAGGAATCTACCAGTCCGGCTGGCTGTAGATGTGGCTGGTGTCGGCCTTGCAATTATCAATATCCCGGATATTGGTATACGGTATATGAAGTGTATATACAACAAGACAAAGACTATACAAGGTTGAAAGGGTATGTATACATGAACAGTTAAAAATATATACCATCAAGCATAAGCAATTAAATGCGTGTAAATGGAAGCTATCCCTTGATCCCAATCGTGGGGTATAAAAAAATCGAAATACGGGAACCCCATATACCTACCTTACCTAACCTACCTCTACCCCCCATTTGTAAAAGGTGAGGTTACTTTGAGTTAGTTTATCATTCCTTAGAGACGGATTGCCCGATATTTGAGTTACACTAGTAGGTTGCTTATCGGTAATGGCAATTGATTAATCCCGGGATGCATATATTGAGTCAATTGAATTGAACTGGACTGAAGTGGAGTAAAGTAAAGCTAAGTGAATTTAAGATTTCCTCCATATGATACCCCATTTCTTCAAAGTTTAGTTCAGTTTTGGTATCTTGTGTAGTGACTCTGTGTATATTTAATTTACGTAATGCCCTGGTGGAATGTATGTATATGTGCATAGATAGTAGGCTCAAGGTGGAGAGAAAGTTGTAGTGGTTCGAATTAGCCTAATTGACCCCGTAGTGGTTAGCCTATCTTCGCCAATGGAGCGTAGAAAGAGCAAGAAAAAGGGCGTGTACGGAGGTAGAAGCTGCACCCGCCACACACCCCTCGTGCCCCCCACGCGGGGAGGCAGCCAGTCGCCGCCGGACACCGCCACACAGGTACGTGCGGCCATAGCATAATTGGTACTATCTATGGTAATGGTTGTTTAGATAGACAAAATCATGACCTTGCCTTGCCCTTATGTGTCATTTGTTTCAATTTTATCAGTTTCTTATAAATACCCTTTTAATTCCCTTGAACTTTTCATTGATTGATCTCTGATCTCTGATCTTTAATCTTTTAAGTATTCATATACCTTTCAATCGATCAATACCAATAGGTTTCTTTTGATTTACTTTTCTCAACTCTCTCTCTCTCTCTCTCTTCTACCCCCTTATCTATTTCTATCTACAATCAATTCATTATTATGACAAAAGTAACTGTTTGTGGTGCCGCTGGTGGTATCGGTCAACCTTTATCACTTATGCTTAAATTAAACCCATTTGTCGATCAATTAGCATTGTATGATGTTGTCAATATCCCCGGTGTAGCAAAGGACTTATCACATATAGATACCGATACTACTATTACATCTCATTTAAAAGCCGATGATAATGGTACCGGTTTAGATAATGCTTTAAAAAATGCAGATATCGTTATTATACCCGCTGGAGTTCCAAGAAAACCTGGTATGACTAGAGATGACTTATTCAAGATCAATGGTAGTATAAATACAGAATTAGCTCAAGGTATTGTTAATAATTGTCCAAATGCCTTTGTATTGGTTATTTCAAATCCAGTTAATTCCATTGTTCCATTGTATACCGAAATTTTCAAGAAAAACAATATCTTGAATCCAAAAAAATTATTTGGTGTTTCCACTTTGGATTCAGTTAGATCAAATACAATGCTTGCTGACTTATGTAAGACCAAAATTGGTATTAATAAAGCCATTACAGAAGAAGATTGTAAACCAAATTCTTACAACATTAGAGTCATTGGTGGTCATTCTGGTGAAACCATTGTACCATTATTTTCCGTTTGTTGTCCTCAGGTTTATGCTGTATTGGGCGAAGATGAAATTGATTCTCTAATCCATAGAGTTCAATATGGTGGTGATGAAATTGTTGAAGCTAAACAAGGAGCTGGTTCTGCTACATTATCGATGGCTTATGCAGGTTATAAATTTGTCCATGGTATCTTGGCTTCTTTGAATGGATCCGAAGGTATTATCGAATCAAGTTATATCTATTTGGGTGATGATTCTATCAAAGGTATTAAAGAAGCCAGACAATTTATCGATAAGTTATCAGGTACAACTGGTGAGATTACACATTTTTCCTTACCTGTATTATTCGATAAAGATGGTATAAAAGAAGTCAAATCAGATATACTTAAAAGACTGAATTCAAAAGAATTGGAAATGTTAAAGATTTGTTGCGATCAATTGATCCCAAATATCGAAAAAGGTGCTAGTTTTACTAAAGCTGCCTAGAACTCCTATACGAGCCGAGCGGAGCCTTACATGCCAACAACAACTAAAAAACTCCTTATTTATTAGATACGATTCATTCCTTCGTATTGCCTCTATTTATTAACGATTATGTATTGTATATGATCCCTGTCTTAAGTCTTTGAATTTCTTAATATACATTTTATTTGGGTTTAACTTATCTTTTCATTCTATACTAAAAATCTAAATTTTTGAAAACCTTAGTTATGGTCTTTCATATATAATGACTATATAATATATATATATTGTGAAGAAATCAATGATTGTGAACGCTGGACAATCATAATATCACAGAATCAATCAGTAGAATCAAAGATAAAAGACAACTTAGTACATTCCCTTTCCCCATTTCTTAACTCCACTTTTTTTGACGGAACACAACCTAAAGTGGTGTTGTTATGAGTATAATTTTGAGTCACGTGATGTACAATTGTGTGGTAAAAATATATAGATTTATGAATAAATTTAATTGATTCTTGCAAAGTACTTTATTCATCAAAGATGATTACGGAGCATATGAAACATATACCGAGCTGTTATGTGTGGTACTTGATTTTTCTTTATTGCCAAGCTAAATAATGATATATATTTCTTTTGAGAGAGTGGGTTAGGTAAAATTTTCTAGGTTCATTTTCACCCACCTAATCTCCTTGATACCAATTTTATTTGATTTTGGATTTGAAATATGTAAATAGGAAAACCACATGTACAAATAAAGGACTATGGCAGGGACTGGGATTAAACAACGCTGTGGTGGGCCTATAAGTATATATTGTACTTTCTTTGAATCTGGGGGATCCGTACGTTTTCTTAAAAAAAGGTTAATAAATTACAGATTACTTTTCAAATCATATCGGTACTCTCGATTATCAAACATGGCATGAATGAATGTCATTTGAATGGGAATGTAGAAGTAGCAAATAAATGAAATGAAATAGGAGAATATAAGGTAGATATGGTAAATTAATGACGTATATTAAGATAACAAGTGTTAATTAAACAATTAAATTAATAGGGGTGAAATGGATTAGATGTAACCGATTCTGTTGGCGATATCTAAAGCATCGTAATCAGCAGTTAATCTAACGTAAGCCTTCTTGGTACCATTTGGTCTAACTAAAGTGTTAACCTTAGCAACTTCAACATCGTATAATTCCTTAACGGCTTGTTTAATTTGGTATTTGTTTGATTTTAAGTCAACTTGGAAAACTAAAGTGTTACCATCTTCAACTTTCTTCATAGCGGTTTCAGAGTTAACTGGTTGAACAATGACTTTGTATGAGTCTAATCTGTTGTAGTGAGGAACGGATTTGGTGTATTTTGGAGATCTGGCTAATTTTAAGGTCTTTGGTAAACTGAAAGTAGTGTTAGTTCTAACTTTCAAGGATTTTGAACCATTGGTACCTTTTAAAACTGCTTTCTTAGCGGATTGAGCTTGAGCTGTAATAGATGAAATAGTAAGTTAGTATTCTGAAGTTGGTTTGCAAAATTTTTCTCATCTTTTTGTCTTGGTACCAAATGATAAATATATCTGTTAAAAAATTTCTAATTTCAAGTATGAGTTATATTGTGATAAGATGAGCAAGTAAGAGAGGTAAATGTTTGAAGAAATGGAGTAATACATACTTGGAGCCATTGTGAAGAATATTTAGTTGATGAATGAATCAAAAGAATCAAGATATATGAAGTGTAAAAAGATCAAGAACAGTGATATATTAAGTAGCCAATGTGAAAAATTCCAAGAAGCTACCTCCAATAGTAATTAGCAGAGCTACGGAACAAAAATTTTCACGGTTTTTTCGAGATTCTGAGGTGTGCGATGATCAAATGGGCTGCCCGATTGGGACGCAATCTGCGACACTGGAATCCTGTCGCGCGACGTATTATTTTGTCGCAAAGACCTCGTTGCAGGTCATGTGACCTGGGCAAGCGAGGGTTCGTCTCTTTTTCAACTAGTACGTACATGTTTTATTATGGTCGTGATACTATGTAATTGTATATATACAGGGATTTCATAAGCCGGGATTGTAATGATGTGATATAATTTGATATGATATGATATGATGTAGTGTAGTGTAGTGTAGTGTAATTTGGGGAAGTTCGATTAGACACGTCTGACCTTTGGAGATTTGACACCACCATACTTGATCTTAGTATAATCACTTAATTTGGTGATATGTGGTACAAGATTACTACCTTCTTTACCTAATAAACAATCAAAAAATCCCTTACGTCCTGATCCGTAATTCTTAACTCTAACTTCAAATGGAGCCTTTGTAGCTGGATCTTTTAATAGATTTCTACTTTGTATTTCGTTAAATATAAAAGCAGCTAATTGATAACTACTCTCATATTCACCTCTTTGGGATTTGTTGAAACCAATCATACCTGTACTCTTGGAAACAATGGCTCTTTGTGGTAATCTTAAATAGTATAGAACTTTTTCATTGAATGATAAATCTGGATTATTGGCTTCGTAGTTTAAATCTACAGATACACCAGATAATGTTATAATAGTATTATTCTTACGGAAATTGGCATGTAAGATATATTTTAAAGGTACCAAACGCTTTGGTAATGCTTTCTTCATCGATTTTCTAGCACCATTCATTTGATACTGATCATCGGCATCACTTTCTACGGTGTTTTGGTTCATCAACGAACCAAGCGTTGTTTCATTTCTCAATGGGTTGAAAGTTGTGAATGCTATTTCAATAAATGGGTTAGTATTTTCTATCATGATAAAAGATGTACAATGATATAAGAAGGAGAATAAAACATACATCTTATACCCGTTCTAGGTATTCCTACAAGTCTCAACATGATGTGATAAAGGGTACGTATGATACTTGTATATGCAGCACTATGTTAATAACTACAGATCCATCACCACCATATAACCTCATTATAATCAAATTTATTATATAAACCTTTCAACGAAAATTATTGCCAGTGAGCGAACCAAAAGAGTCGGGAAAAAGACGTGCACGGGTGCCTAACACAACACAGAACAATGTTGCTGTTCAGTATATAAATAGCAACCCACGCATTTAGTTGGAAGAACCTATCCCACGCCACACCTGCTCATGCCAACAATAGCATTTCCCTAGCTGATTTGATTTATCCTTTCATAATCAGTCGCCTTCTTTCAAAATCAATCCCTCCTTTCAATCATAATCCATAAATATATGGCATACATATATCCAATAAGTCACGTCTCACTATAGCACATTCTAGCGAAATACCACCACTTTTAATAGGTATTCACTACTCAATTTATCGCTTTCTTGTCACGTCACCATCTATTTTTATTTTACAAAACATAGATATCATTGATTTCGAAATTCACGCATTCGTGTTCCCTTGATCAATTCCAATCAATTCAATAGATAGAAAACGTCATTATCATCAATAGATACAAAAGAAATAATCAATCATAAATATATAACCCGCATATCATCCAATAGATCAATTGAGCAATAAATCACACATATACAATGGTTCATGAATTTATCGTCGATGAAGTAACATCGAATCAATCTAGTCAAACCACTTCTTGTATCATCAAAGAAGAGGCCCAAATCGGAGAAGGGGCTTTTGGTACAGTGATAAGGGCATACCTTAGACCTTCCAATAGTTCGAGTAACACGGAATGGCTAGGACCATTTGCAATTAAAAAAGTTCCAGCTCAGACCGAATATAAATCGAGAGAATTAGAAATCCTTAGATCTACAAATCATCCAAATATTGTTTCTTTGAAATTTTTCTTCAATTACCCCAATGAAAAAGATCATAATAAATTATACCAATTCCTAGTGATGGAATCCTTACCTTTGAATTTACAAGTAGAGATTAGAAATTATAACAAGGCCAGTGTCAGATTAAATGAAGATCTAATCAAGATTTATATCTTTCAATTGGCAAGAGGTATGAATTATCTCCATAGTTTTAATATATGTCATAGAGATGTCAAACCTTCTAATATTCTCGTTAACTCCTTTTCAAAAGTGTTGAAAATATGTGATTTTGGATCTGCAAAGAAATTAGAAACTAATCAAGTATCCGTCTCTTATATCTGTTCGAGATATTATAGGGCTCCAGAATTAATCATTGGTTGTACTTTATATACATGTCAAATTGATACTTGGGGTTTAGGTTGTGTTATGGGCGAATTATACTTGGGTAAAGCCGTTTTCCAAGGTGAAGAACCTATTTTTCAATTGAGAGAAATTACAAAACTATTAGGTCCTCCAAAGAGATCATTTGTAATGGATGCAAACCCTCATTACGATGGTCCAACCTTTGGCAATAGTAGTAATAGTACAACTAGTAATAATAGTCCGATTGACTTACAAAATGAAGCCGAAATAACATATCATAAATTCTCTAGAGTTTTCAAATATGCCTCCCCATTAGGTTTAGATTTATTGACTAAGATTTTAGTCTATAAACCAAAGGAAAGATTATATCCAAGATTCATAATGTCTCATCCATTTTTCAATGAATTAAAGAGTTCAAGTTTCAAAGTACCTAAATTGCCAGGTTATTACCCACAAAATCCACAAAACCTTACAACTAGTGGTAGTAGTAGTGGTGGTAGCAATAATGATAATAACAACAACAACAACAATAATAATAATAATAATAACAATAATGAATTTATAAATGTTAAAAATATTCTTTTCAACTTTAGTGATTATGAGTTGAGTCTCTTGGGCTCCGAAGCCTCAAATGTTCTGAACTTTTCATAGTCTAATGAGCCAATTAATCAAATTAATATATTTTGCTACTGTTTCTTCCCACCCACCCACTGTTTTTTTCTTTATCTATTTTGAAGTTTATTTTCTCCTATCACTTTTAATGCATCTTTATAGATATATATATATATGTGTGTATATGATTTGCTTTTTTTGCCCTTTTTATTTATTTATATCAGTTAATTGATCTAATTAACAATAATGAAATCTCACTTTTAATTTTAATTTTGATTTTAATTCTAACTCGATTCAATTCGATTTATTCAATCGAAAAATACACATACATACATATATGTATATTTAAATATATAAATTACAAAGCCAATGAATAATTATAATCATCTTCGGTATTTTGAACAATCCATAAAACAATACAACTTAACATAACACATCCATTCCCAATAACGTTTTCCAATCCCATTCCAACGGTAGGCATGGTATTTATACTCTTTATCAAATACTTGAGAATCAAAACGAGAAAGCTTCCACTGATTCCAATAGCCAATAGTGAAAATCCAATGAACAATATGATTCTAGCCTGCCATTGAGTAGTAGTTGTACTTGAAGAATAAGAATCAGAGTTGAATAAACTTGATTTCTCAATCGAATTAACGATGATCATCCCCAATGTGGAACAAATGAATGGGATCCAATCAATGAATGTGACATTGACAATCGATCCATTCACAGTCTTGGAGTATATTGATGAATCAACTAATGCCCAGAATCCTAATGAATATAATGCACCAGATACATAAACTGCCGTTGTTTTCAGGCTTTGGATATGGGGAAGTTTAAAAATGGGGAATTTGAACAATCTCTCTCTACCTTCATCCATCTTGTCAATTTTGTATATTATATCTAATCGACCTTGTGTGTAATCAAGGATTATGGTATCTAATTGTATTGTATATTTGATTTTGTACATGATGTAAATATATATATATATCTGTTATCCCTATTCAAAACCCTCATCCCTTTGCCTCAGGAGGCTGCTGCTTAGAAAGTCTAAACCTCTGTACACCGGCCACGACACCGGCTTAACTAGCAGCTACAACATTTGTTCGTGTCTAATATTTTAATTATTATATATGTATATATATGTATATATATATACATATTTGTTACATGCCGGGTTGGGATAATCCCCCTTATCAACTATTACATTCTCTCGATCTGTTCGTCGACCACGTTGATCAAAAGATCTTCTCTTCTAGGAGAATCTTTCAATAACCATTCTGGAACAAACCACCAATGATGCACTTCGATTACACCGTTGAAGATCAAAGTACCCAATACTAAGAACATAAATCCAATGAACTGTACAAGACTAAACGTCTCCCACCCAATGGCTATTGAGACTAACCAAACCAACAAAGTTCTCGAAGTATCAACGGTAGATCTTGCCGTGGCACTTAGATTTTCAGTCAATGATATCCCAAAGAAATTGAAACTGGATATGAAAAACATGATCAAGATGGAACAGATCAAGATCGTGTTGTCTTTGAACATCTCTGCAAAGGAATTGATCATATCAAATACCCCTCCACGTCCCGATGCTGTCGAACCCTTGACTATATGAGCTATAACCATGAATGCAAATGTGATCACAGAACCGTAAAACCCTTCGTAACCGACCAGCTTCAAAGGCTTAACAGTCATCTTACTCAAGATATACTCTTCCACTACAAATTGAGAAGCAGAGAATATCATAGCAAAGAAAATCAAAACCATACCGAATATGACTTCTTCACTTGACCTTGTTTCTTCGTCTTGAGGTTTATTTTTCATCGAACCACTTAATCCAACTATAAAAACACCAAAAACTACAACAAACAATGAAAACCATTCTATTCTTGAGATCTTACGTTTCAAAAACATCACTGAAAATAGCCCAACAAAAAGAATCAAAGTTCCTCTAGTCATTTGGTAAATACTCACGGGAGTGTAGATCAATCCAATATTCATGATAGTGGTACCCGTCAAATCACAGATCGATGGAATGGCAAGGATAAATGAGTCTTTGAAAGATGCGATCTCTTTCTTTTGTTCACCAAATGCATTGCTTACCCTTCCAGTTACACCCTCTTCATCGTCATTATCGTCAATGGTAATGTACCCATTTCTCTGCCTTACCCTTTTGGTGAAAAGAAAAGAGCTTAAAAACACGGGAATCCAGCAGAGGGATTCACCTATAAACATTTGTAAAGATTGCAAGACGGGTTGCTCGAAAGCCTTATGAGTGCTCAGGTCTGGGTCTTGACAGTTCTGTACACATTGCATGTCCTGGAACTTGGAAAGGATAGTGTTCATACATCCCGTTATTATCGTTCCTACGACGAGGAATAAGATCTACGACAACGCCAAAAAGCGTATCTCAGTTAGTAACGACGAGCAAAAACGAATTCGATTTTCGACGAGAAGAAAACACATACTTTGTAGTTCACTGGTGCCATAGTTCTATATCTATATGCAATTATGGGCCTTATATCTCTACCCAAGCACACATACCCATGCCAATAAGTCCAATAAAACCAACGAACCATCCATCAAATACCCAAAGCAGCTCATGGCGAGCCAGACCCAAATCAAAAATACCACCGCCTTCTTTCAAAACTTGGTGCGAGGCTTAATCAGTCACTATTTTGGGACTGATAAGCGTATGTATATGTAAATGTAAATCAGTCAGTAATTTTATCTATATATTTGTATCGTAGTTTGGTTTTTTAATTTTTACAGAGACACCACTTGAAGTGCACAGGTATACTGCATTATTGGATAAGCGTGATACTTAGATACATACCCGTAAGATGGGGCTGATTTCTTTGAGTTTTAAGGACTCTCAAACAGCTGGTCTTGTGCCCGATAGCAATGGAATCAAGGAGAAGGATGATATCGGAATTACCCCTTTACAAACCAAAAACTCATTATTCAACCCTATATACCATGAGCAACATATCATACCACAAAGTCTTAATATTTCCAAAGTTCGTAGAAGATCGTCATTGGCTACCTCTGAGACATTAAAGGATTTGTTGAATAGGGATAATGTGAATGGAAATGCGGGTAATATTAGCAGAATAGAAGAATCAAAGAAATTATGCTACAGATGTACCAGAGAAACTAATGATGAATTAGTAAACTCTACAAGAAGACTGAGTGTTAGCTCTAGCCCGAACAATAGAAGGAGGAAATCATCTTTCTTATTAGGGTCGCTTCAGGAATCTCTTTTGAGTGGTAACCAACAGAATCTGAACAAATCTACTCCTTTTTTAATGAAGATTGGTGTTTCATCAGATGAGCACACTTTGCTCAATAAATCTGCAACCATCCCCTTTGATGGCCATTTTTCAGACTCTACCGACAATGAAGCATTGCCCTATGTAGGCACGGTTGATTTGGAGAAATATTTTATAGACAGAGAGAAGAAGAAGGAAAACTTGGTACAATATTTATCTGACGATGGGAAGAAAAAGAGAAAGTTTCCCGGGTTTGATATCCCCAAGAAGGGCCAATTACAATTCATTTTATACAACGACAAAAAGACGGTATGTAGTTTTATCTTATTCCCATACGATTTAACTTCTTCCTCAACGGTACTACACTCGAATAATAAGAGAATATTGAGACAATCAAACTACTCAATAACGAAGTATGAATCGGATAATTCGAAACCTTTAGTCTTGAAAAAATTGGTATCTACTATAGAGATCAAAATCATGAATTACAAAGATAAGTCGATCTACCTTTACGATTCAATAAAAGTGATATTCCACAATAGGATCATACCCAACGACTTACCTATCTCAAGCGAGTTGATGAATAAGAAGAGTAATAATACTAATGGCAATATCACACCGACAAAAGCTGTTCCTTGTTTGCCCAAGACCACAAAGGAAAGGGAAGTAAGTGAATCTAGTCAAAGCTCGATCAATTTACCATATTATGTGAACAGATGCCATAGGTGTACCACCACCCATCATCATCAGCTCATGAACAATAACGATAATAATACCCAAACTACTAATGAAAACAACAACAACAGCAACAACAACGACGTCATATATCACTCGGTTTTTAGTGATGAGGAAAATGAAAAAGATGCAGAATGATATTGCGGGATCTATATATATATATATAAATATATATATATAGATATATAGATGGAAAAATATATTCAACGAATAAAGACTAAAGTGAATCTAAATAGAGTAAGAAAACAACAGCAATCATGCAAAACCAAAATGCACATCTTAATGGAACCTAAATGAACCAACGTTCCCAAATTAATAAAGTAAATAACCCAATTGTTATTCCTGTCCTTTGTGTTATATGAATAACTGCCTGAAGAAGTATTTTGTGGCTCGTTTCTTACAATTAGAATGAACGCAAATCCTTGAATCGAGATGATCCAATCGATCAAAATCAATGGACCTCAATTCATCGGGGAACACACTATTAAAATTGATCTTCTTCTTTCTTCTCCTCTTTGTAGATGCAGGGTTAGAATCCTTTGGATCCAAATTCCATGATCTTATCAGATTATTAACACATCTACCACAATACACATGACCGCAACGACCAAAGAAAATCTTCTTCGATAGATCTTTGTCCATAGTGGTGAATATCTTACTCAATTGGTATGGGGCTTTAAAACCTTGATTGACGATCAAATCTCTGCTCTCTGTAAATGTTAAATCTTTAACCTCATAATCATCAGATATACCTTCAGATAAGACAACACCACAAAGAATACACAGAGAATCTTCATCGTTTGAAATAATATTAGTGAAAAGATCCTTATCATCTTGTTCTTTGATTATGGCTTCTGGTTCTTGTATTTCCTTCATACGTTTAGCGTATCTATTACGAGTATCAACTCTATGAGTTTCTATATTTTCTTCTTCCGTTCTGATTCTGTCCATGATATGACTTGGGATATCACCTTCATTCTCATACACCGGCTCTCCGGTTAAATAATCATAATCTACGCCATCTTCTATATCATCTTCATCAAGATCAGGGAATGCCAGTCTATCTAATAAGCGATCGAAAGAAGTATTCCCCGTTCCGTATTCGGGTATCTGTATTCTTGGAAATGCATTCACATTACCGGCATATGCTTCACCTATCAAGTTCAACAATTGTTCAATCATGACCTCTGAGGGCGGATTACCTGCTCCATCTCTTCTGGGAATATGAACACGAAGAGGCCCATTACGGTATCTGGCCCCAGCAGCAGCGGCTGCGGATCTTGTTGCCATACCTCGTCTGCCACGGTTTCTTCTACCAGGCAAAACAGGCATTTCATCAGCTGGACCATGAGCTGCAGGGGGTGGTGCCGTTTGATATGGTCCTCTACCACCCATTCTCAGTGGTCCTCTTCCGACCCCTCTTATACGTATATTTTGATCGTTCTGGAAATGAGGTCCATCGGGTGTGAAAAGAGTGAACCCGTTCCGTATCTCACTGGGCGGTATTTGTCTCTCATTTGTGATTTGTATCTCATCATCATCATCATCGTTATTGTGGTTGACATTGTTATTATCGTTATTGGCAGTGGGGGCAGGATCGGCGTTTGAAGCGTTCATTATCCTTGTGTATTGATTCCTGTTAACTCCAAATTCTAATGGAGGCCCCCGTACCCTTGTAGTACCTGTGATTTCAATATCATTAAAACTATCATCGTCTAAATCGTCTATCAAGACAGCGCCATTTGTAGCATCACCAACAACAATAACTTCATCGTCATCTTCTCCTTGTGAATCAATATCGATTATATGTGCCGACTCTCTTTGATTGGCTCTAGTGGAAGAACTAGACGAAGAAGATGATGATGATGGTTGTTGTAGTTGTTGTTGTTGTTGTTGCTGCTGCTGCTGTCTATTGTGATGCATCCTAAGCTGCGATGAAGCTGTAGGCGCACATCCTATATTGTCATTATCTGAGCTATCAATATTTAGCTGTGAGTTTCTTTCCTGTGGCAAGGGCCCCGAGTTGGAAGGTATGGGTATGTGAGAACTCATCTGTGTGACACCTCCTATCCTTTTGGTCAGTCTGTAACCTAAGAGGCTAGTTACCTTTGTAATAATATAACAATATTTGCCTCTGAAAAGGGGGGTTGTTAAATGATCTGCCAAATTATGTAGCCTTGTTAGAAAGAAGTGAATCTCTTTAACTTTGTGAGCTTCTTTCTTTCCCCTTGTGGCGTATCCCTCAGATTTGCTGACATAATCTCATATATATAATTTTTTTTCTTCTACTGTTTTATTTGAATATTTACCAAGGGATTTTTTAAAAATAACAGATATTTTGTATTAAATTGTTAACTAACTGTACAACAAGTAGAAAAAGGAACATAAAGAGGTAAAATATAAATGCACGTAAACTGACAAAATGGGGAATGAGAAAAAATAGAGAGAATAAAAGAAAAAAAAAATATGAATAGAAAATCTAGAAAATAAAAAAGACAAACTGTCCAAAGTAAAATATAAGAGTAGTTAAAAAAAAATAATATGTGATGATAATGATATAATGACAAATAATAATAATGAAAAAAACAGACAGGATAGGTGATTGATTGATTGATTTGAAAAAAGATGTTTCATTGCGCAAATTGTAAATTTATATTTCAAATCTTATTTTATTTTCTTTTCTTTTCTTTTCTTTAACTTTCTACTCTTTATAGAATGATAAAATTGAACCCAAATTTGAAGCTATATTTTATTATGATTAGGGAAAGGATTTGTATTGGAGAAAAAAGTGGAATAATGGATTGGAAGAAAAAAAAACAGTTCAAAAGAATAAAAAGATATTAGAGAAAAAAAAAACACATTGCGGTAAAACTCTTGTAACAAAAAAATAAAAGATCAGAGTAAGTAAACAACAATGTTTTTTTTTTTTCAATTCATTTTCTTTTCTGGTTTGAATTTAATTTCTAAATCTATTGACTTCTCATGTAACGACCAACAACAAGACAATGATCTCTTTCATAAGGTTCTAATGTCAATTGGTATAATGGCTTAATTTTTTCTTTTCTTAATTTTTCAACTTCACCGGCAAAGACGGTTTCAGCATCAACAGTAGAGTCAATACAGTTGGCCTTGATGGAGATAACAACACCACCTTGATCCTTTAAGAATAAATGGGAATTAAGGGCAATAATTCTGGCTTGATCTGGTTGGGCAACATCGGCAAAGACAACATCAACCATACCTACTAACATTCTATATTTTTGTGGATGTCTGGCATCTTCAATGATTGGGATGACATTTGGTCTCTTTTTAGCCATACCGATTAATTCTCTACCTGGTCTGTGAGAGAATTCAACGGCATAGACTAAACCTTCAGGACCAACAAGATCGGCAACATGTGAAACAGAAGTACCGGAAGCAGCACCTAAATAAAGGACCTTCTTACCTGGAGCAATGAAAATTTCATCGATACCACCCATAATACCAGCGGCCAATTTAGATCTGAAAGGATTCCAAACTCTATATTCGACTTTAGTAGCAGGAGCATCAGGATCACTTGATGGTTCATCAACAGAGATTCTCTTTTCACCATAAACTGAATCACCTGGAGCGATATTTCTAGTGACTAATAAATCTTCTTTACCCTTGGCAATGAAAACACCGGCATGTCTATGAGGTTCGATAACGGTTTTGAAACCACCTCTAGCACCACCTCTAGCACCACCACGGCCACCTCTTGGGGCACCACCACGGGAACCACCACGACCACCAAAACTACTACCACCACGGGCACCACCACGGCCTCCACTGAAACCACCTCTGGAACCACCACGTCCACCACCGAAACCACCTCTGGAACCACCTCTTGGGGCACCAAAGCCACCACGGGAACCACCTCTTGGGGCACCGAAGCCACCTCTAGATCCACCTCTAGATCCACCTCTTTGAACAAAAGCCATTTTTTATTTTATGAATTTATTAAAATTTATCTAATTTGGGAGAAATGAAATATTAATATCAAGTGAATAAAAGAAATAAATAAACTTGAAATAGGAATAGTCTTAGATAACTAGATGAGCAATTCAATTCAGTATATTAATATAATTAGATCAATAACAGATAAATAGTATATTAAAAAAGGATCAATAAATCAGTACAAATCTCTAAATATATTAAATATTCTGAAAATTTTCTTTTCTTACTTAAAATTTTTTTTAATTTTTGTTAGTGAGAAAAAGAAAGAATTGCAGTGAGAATTTGGACCCGTTGGAATGGGATTTTAGAGACAGATTTGGGTTTTTGTTTACGTGCGGGTAACTGCAAGGTGTTGGTGTGTGGGTGTGTGTTATATATATCACGTGCACGTGCACGGGTGTAGATGTCTTGTATTGTATCACGTAGTTGGTATAGGTAGTATAGTTGAAGTGTCGGTGATTTAGTTGTAGTGCCGATCGACGCGGGGCATATATATATATATATATATATATATATAAACAAGATACAGAGGTGTACACGATATAGTGTATATCCATGTGACGATGGATACTTCATTCCACCTCGCTTCTGTAAAGGCGTCTTACCTCTGCCTCTCCGGGGTTAACTAGAACCCACCTGCATCTCGGACTTTCAACCACCCTCCTACATTACAAATCACCTACACTGAAAAGAGCGGTATATACCAAAAAGCTCCACGCGCTTTCGGGTTCTTGTAAGCGCCCACCATCTCGATTTGGCAGGAGGGCCAGGATAACGCTGATATATATATAAATAAGATAGCTAAACCTGGTACGCCCCTCCCCACACCTGTAAGTAGCCCCAACCACACCAACACACCCTTCACTCTCCTCTCATCTCACACAGATATAACCACACACCCTTTCTGACCCATCCTCCACCGCTGGCAACCCCACAGTGGAGGACTCCTGGTAATTACCCAGAAGAGACCATCGGCGAAATGTCACCTACAATCCATGGCTGTGCTTCCCCGATTGTCTTCATGCAGGTTCCAAGTGCTTTTCCGAAGGATTAGATTAATCGATAGCGGATTATCCACTCTATCATATATAAATATATACATACCCATCTTTACTTCTCTTTAATTTCACACTTAAAACTCTAGCTTCGAACTGTTCTAAGCAACTAAACTTAACTTGGTATCACTACTATCAACGTACTTGTTACCATTTTTAAACTCTTTACTATCTTATTCAGGAAATAATGGTTGGAGGAATTACAATAGCCATCGATGTAAGTATTTCTCATCCCATGATCTCGAGTTTAGTTTATCGTATAAACCTACACTATAACGAAATCTCCAGTTGTCTTTTTTATATCAAATTCAAATTTGTACTAACTCGATTTTTCTAATTTCAGAGAGGTGGAACTTTCACAGATTGTGTTGGTAACCCAGGTACCGGTAAACAAGAAGATGATGTTATCATCAAATTATTATCGGTTGATCCATCAAACTACCCTGATTCAAATTTAGAAGGTGTTAGAAGATTGATGGAGATCTTTACAAAGGAAAAAATTCCAAGAGGTCAACCTTTAGATACTTCTAATATCGAATCTTTACGTCTTGGTACTACAGTTGCCACTAATGCCCTATTAGAAAGAAAAGGTGAAAGATGTGCTTTAATCACTACAAAGGGTTTTAAAGATATTTTGGAAATCGGTAACCAATCGAGACCAAATATCTTCGATCTTTCTATTTCAAAACCTGAAGTACTCTATGAAACCGTTATTGAAATCGGTGAAAGAGTCACTTTAGAAGATTTCGTCGAGGATCCAAAACAAAGATTAACAGAAGCAAACGGCTCTGATTTAATCAAAGGTTTATCAAATGAAACCGTTAGAGTCATTCAGAAACCTGATCCTATCGAAGTGAAATCTGTTTTACAATTAGCATATGATAAAGGTATTAGATCAATTGGTGTTTGTCTAATGCATTCATATACTTTCCCAGATCATGAAATCTTAGTAGGTAAGATTGCCAAGGAAATTGGATTTACCCATGTTTCCCTTTCATCTGAATTATCTCCTATGATCAAATATGTCCCAAGAGCTAACTCTTCAGTTGCCGATGCATACTTAACCCCTGAAATCAAAAGATACTTAAAGGGGTTCCAGTCTGGTTTAAAATATGGTCTTTCTACAAGTCCAGATTCTAAAGGTTTAAAATGTTTATTCATGCAATCCGATGGTGGTTTAGTCGATGCTACTTCATTTTCAGGTTTAAGAGCCATCTTGTCGGGTCCTGCTGGTGGTGTTGTTGGTTATTCAAAGACTTGTTTTAACCCAAAGAACAATATCCCATTGATTGGTTTCGATATGGGTGGTACTTCGACCGATGTTTCAAGATTCGGTGATGGTAAATTAGATCATGTCTTTGAAACCACCACCGCTGGTGTTATCATTCAATCTCCTCAATTAGATATCAATACCGTGGCCGCTGGTGGTGGATCCATATTGGCTTTCAAAAATGGTTTGATGCAAGTTGGTCCAGAATCAGCTTCATCTCATCCTGGTCCTGCTTGTTATAGAAAAGGTGGTCCATTAACCGTGACAGATGCTAATTTATTCTTAGGAAGATTAGTACCCGAGTATTTCCCAAAGATCTTTGGTCCAAATGAAGATGAATCATTAGATTTAGATGTAACGGTTGTTAAATTTTTAGAATTGGCCAAACAAATCAATGAAGCCCATCCAAATTTACCAGATATGACCCCTGAAGAAATTGCCTTTGGTTTCTTAAACGTTGCCGTTGAAGCTATGGCTAGACCAATTAGACAATTGACAGAATCAAAAGGTCATGTTTTAAAACAACATCGTCTTGTATCATTCGGTGGTGCTGGTGGTCAATGTGCCTGCGCAGTTGCTGAAAACTTGGGTATCAATACAATCTTAATCCATAGATATTCGTCAGTCTTATCTGCCTATGGTATGTCATTGGCCGATGTTGTTCAAGAAGTTCAAGAACCTTCTGCTTATATCTTAAACGAAGAAAACTCCAAGATTTTAAGCGATAGATTAAACAAATTGAAAAACGATGCTTTTGCTTCATTGACTTCCCAAGGTTTCACCGAGGATAAAGTTGTATTTGAAGAGTATTTAAACCTTAGATATCAAGGTACCGAATCAGGTATCATGGTAAGCAAAGGTGCCGACTCCTGGGATTTTGAACAAAGATTCTTTGACTTACACAAGAAAGAATTTGGTTTCTTATTCGAAGGTAAGCATATTATCGTCGATGATATCAGAGTTAGAGCCATTGGTAAAGCCCTTGATATCCAAGATGAATATATCGATGATCAATTGGAAGAATTAACTAGTTCAAACTCGATCAAACCCGTTACTGAAGATAAAGTTGAATTTATCAAGGAATCATACTGGCATGGTAAGAATCTCAAAACTAAGATTTATAGATTGGAAGAATTACCATTGGGTACCGAAGTTCCAGGTCCTGCTATTATTGCCGATGGTACTCAAACTAACGTTATCCCACCAAATGGTAAGGCTTTAATCTTGAAATCTCACATTGTCGTTACCATTGAAACCGAATCGTCAAAATCAAACGGTAATGCCAAAGAGGGTGAAATTGTCATCGAACCTGTCTTATTATCAATCTTTGGTTATAGATTCATGGATATCGCCGAACAAATGGGTACCTCTTTACAAAAGACCTCTGTCTCTGTTAATGTCAAGGAAAGACTGGATTTTTCATGTGCTTTGTTCGATGCAGAAGGTAATTTAGTCGCCAATGCTCCTCATCTTCCAGTACATCTTGGTTCTATGTCTACTTGTATTAGAGCACAGGCAAAGATTTGGAAGGACAAATTAAGACCAGGTGATGTTATCTTTACCAATCATCCTTCTGCTGGTGGTACTCATTTACCAGATATTACTGCCGTTACACCAGCTTTTGATGGTGATAAGTTGATTTTCTTTGTTGCTTCAAGGGCCCATCATTCTGAAATTGGTGGTATGTTACCAGGTTCTATGCCTCCGAACTCAAAAGAACTTTGGCAAGAAGGTGCTGCTATTTACTCTGAATTATTAGTCGATCAAGGTGAATTAAGGGTAGATACCATTACTAGGGTCTTATTGGATGAACCAGCTAAATATCCAGGTTGTTCTGGTACAAGAAAATTATCCGATAACATCTCTGATCTTAAAGCTCAAGTTGCCGCTAATCAAAAGGGTATTAGTTTAATTGCTCAATTGGTCAAGGAATTCGGTTTAGCTACAATCATGACTTATATGAATGCCATCCAAGACAATGCCGCTGAAACAGTTACTAAGATGTTGAATCGTGTTGTTGATGCATTTGGCGATCAAAAGATCGAATGTATCGATTACATGGATGATGGATCCCAAATTCAATTGAAAGTCACTAGAGATGCTGAAGATAAAGAAAAAATCATCTTTGATTTCACAGGTACTTCTCCACAGGCTTATAATAACTTCAATGCTCCAATGGCTATTACTTATTCTGCTATCATCTATTGTTTAAGATGTTTAGTCGATGAGAATATCCCATTGAATCAAGGTTGTTTAAGACCAATCAATGTGATCATCCCTGATTCCTCATTATTGAATCCAGATGATGGATGTGCCGTTGTTGGTGGTAATGTTTGTACTTCTCAAAGAGTTACTGATACAGTTTTGAAAGCATTCAACGTTATGGCTGATTCTCAAGGTGATTGTAATAACTTCACTTTCGGTAGTGGTGGTAATGATCCAGTAACTGGTGAATATATTCAAGGTTTTGGATACTATGAAACAGTTGCAGGTGGTCATGGTGCCGGTCCAACATGGCATGGTATCTCTGGTGTTCATACCAATATGACAAATACCAGAATTACAGATCCAGAAGTATTTGAGAGAAGATATCCTATTATTGTGAATGAATTCTCAATTAGAGAAAATTCCGGTGGTAAAGGTAAATTCCATGGAGGTAATGGTGTTATCAGAGAAGTTGAATTTAGAGTACCAGTTACTGCTTCTATTCTCTCTGAAAGAAGAGTTATTGCTCCACATGGTATCGAAGGTGGTGAAGATGGTGAAAGAGGTTTGAATTTATTAGTCAGAAAGATCAAAGATGCAAAGACCGGTGAATTTAGAGATCAAATCACTAATATCGGTGGTAGAGCAACCGTTGATATCGAAATTGGTGATAGAATTATCCTCAAGACCCCAGGTGGAGGAGGATATGGTGCTTATGACGAAACCACAGATTCAAGTGAAACTGTAGTGAAGAAGGATTTGCCCGAGTTTAAAGTCGCCGGTAATGGATCTTTACAGGCCAGGATGCAAAGCCAGCTTACCAATTGAGTAATGGTAACCAACAACAATGAAACCAGAAAAAAAAATGCCCCTCTACGTAATATATATATATAACAATAATAAAAACAACCAATAATATCATTAATACACTACATGTCAAGGTAAAAGTGGGAAAAAGAAAAGTAAGTCCTACTTACCATACATTTACCAAAAGGGAAATATGTTCGCAGATGGCCGAAAGCGTGGAGCGAGGAATTACCGCAGGCAAGGGAAAAACGGCCGTTATCGTTATTTTTGCTCCCACTCGTACCACTTGACCTTATTTACTCTTGCTTTGTTCCTCTTAAAAGTATCCATTCATACCTATCTATCCTTCATATACATCCCCTGTTTCATCATATTTACACACATACATATATAATAATACACATTAGGGCAGATGTCATCAACTGAAACAACAACAAGACGTAGTAGTAGAAGTCCCAGGGGTTCTTTCTCACTGAGCAAGCTCAATTCCAGCTACCTCAATGCGTTGAACGAGCACCCTTTACTCACGAAATCTATAACCCAGGCTGTTTTAAACGCGTTGAACGAACAGATAGCTTCTTACCTTGCCGGTGATACATCGACAATTGAGGTCAAATGGGGGAAATCTGTCAATTTCAAATTGATCCATACTTTAACCCCTAGGGTTCCATTGATGGCTCTTTATGGATTAGCCATCAATGCTCCATTTGCTCATTATGCCTATGGTCTATTGAACAAGGCTTATAAGACACCACTTAGTCCCAAGAAGAAAATAGCACAGATCTTGACTTCAATGGCCACTATAACCCCCATCATTTCTACGATTACGATTGTTTATATTTCATTGATTGGTTCTACATCTTTGAGGCAACTAATCACCGCATATAAGACAAAGGGGTTGCAAGGTCTCAAAGATGAGATGAAACAGATATTAAGTACCATACTGACGAGTTTGAAGAATACTTTGATGCCAGTGATGAAATCCTCATGGATTTCAAGTCCTATATTCATGGCCGCAGCTCAAAAATATCTTACGCCCAACCTTTGGGTCGTGTTTTTCAGTTTTTGTTACTTCGTACTAGGAACGTATAACAATACACAGATAAAAAAGGCTAGAAAGTTGCAGGAGAAGAAGAAGCAATTACCACAGCAACAATACTACAAAGAAGATGAAATAGATGTTGAGCTAGAGCCAGAGATTTACGAGGCCACCGAGCTCTCCTCAGGCGAGTCGACCGATGTAGAAGATGACAACAAGGTCGTCACCCTTGTGCAATAGAATACCCACACACACATACATACATACACACACATACATACATACACACACATATATATAGATACACGTATATAAACCCCCACGCATAGAATAGAAACATATCAAACAAATACGTAGACAAATGGCAACCACCCACCCCCACGCAGCAGCACCTAAGCGACACAGCCGGGGTCTCTGTAGACTCAAACTGAGAGAGAGAAAGAGAGACGCGTTTTCCCCGTTGGCTGTGGCAGGCAGGATCGGCGCTGGCTTTGTTTGGGAACGGTATTTGTGTTTGTATTCGTTCTGATTTTATTTTATCTGAGCCATAAAGGAGACGCACCCATCCAATCTTATTGCCAGCTGGTGCACTTTGATCTCCTATCTCCATTCGTCTCCACCGTGCATCTCCTACATCTTGGTAGCACATTCTTTATTCCGCCACCACTGGGTTCATACCACTTATACCCAACGAGAGATCATCCATTTTATTATACCTTTCTGCTCTTACCCCTGTCCCTGGCTCACCCCTCCCCCCCAATTTCATCTGCATTTTTTTTTTCGTTAAACCTAAAAAACTGCATCTTTATTACATTTAAGTTTACTCAATTTCACTACACTGTAACTAATATCCACAAATACCACTATACCAACAACGCTTATCACTACATACCTTGCTTTTTGCCCCCACTTAGTACTTCAATTATTTGCATTTGAAAAAGAAAAATTTCTCTCCCCCCCCCCCTGCGTGGATTTTTTTTTCTATACAATAACAAACAAGCATGGCTCAGAATATACCACATTGGGACCTCCAGAGTAGGTCCAAGATATCAAGGAGAGATTTGATGTTGGATGAAGATGAAGATATGCATAACTTGGACTATTTACAGGTTAAACCAAGGAGAAATGTTCTTTTGAGTAGATCATCTGATGAGATGTCTCAGGCGTCTTCTACCGTGATACATAAAGTCAGAGGCGAAGACCAACAAGAACGCGCTTCTAAGAATAGCATACAGAGATTGACACCAGAGGCATTGGTTTCAATGGCTAATAATACAATGGATACAAATAGTCTATTCCAAGAAAGAGAACATGTGATACCGAAGATATCGGTCCCCAAAGAAGAGATCCACGAAGAAGTACAAGATGACGAGAGTCAAGATGCTGATAATTCATACGAATACAGTAATGATATTATAGATGGACTAACAGATGTGATACCTTCGCCACCTTCATCACCACCGAGAGAATTAGCTCCTGGTAAACTATACGCTCTTTTTGATTTCAATGGACCTGATCCAAGTCACTTGGAGTTATACAAGGATGATTCTGTCGAGTTATTGAACGACAGCGATAGCTATTGGTGGCTTGTACGAAAGACAATTGGAAGTGAAGTTGGATTTGCTCCCGCTGAGATCTTAGAGACTTACGAAGAAAGATTGGCTAGGTTGAATTGTTGGAAAAATGAAATAATTGAAAAAGGTTCATCTTTAAGTTATCTTTCCGCAGAAGATTTGAAAGAGTTCGAAATTAACAGCAGTAATAGGTTTAGCAATGTTAGTTTAAATCGCTTGAACGATTCGATCTCTTTTTCAAACTCGGATGTATATCTGAATGTCGCTAATGGTAGTGACAATTCATTGAAAAGAAAGAGTTCACTAAAGAGAAACAAATCTGTAGTTAAGAAATCGGTTGCATTTGTAGCGGACTGTTTACCTCAGCTCTCAGAGCTAGACGACGAAAGATCAGAAGTTGTAAGTGAAGCACATGTTGAATCGACACCTTTGATAATCAATAAAAATAAGAGATTAGGAAGCACCAATTTTATGGTCAGAGACCTAGATAGTTATGTCCCTGAAGTGTCTCACAAGACCTCAAACGCTGATAATGAGTCTTTCAAATCTGATTCAGAAAGAGAGGATGATGACAACGATGAATACGACGAAGAAGACTTGATGAACTCATTAACATCTGACAGACTCTTGGATTCAAGCCCCGTTAGAGAATTTACACCAGAACCAAATCCATCTACTCCAATAACGACAAAGCATAACGTCAATAATATCAATAATATCAATAATAACAACAACAACAACAATAATAATAATAATAATAATAATGATAATGGTGCTAATCTGAATAACAACAATAATATCAATGGAAGCAATTTTGCAGCCCCAAATGCGGTTTTCATGACAACACAAGACTCAATTGGGTCATATTCTCCAGACTCTATAGATTACTCATCTGATAATCAGTCGAGTCCAACTTTGAACAAACCCATATCGTTCTTGGAAAGAAGGGAGAGATTTCTAGAGATGAAGAAAGAAAAGTTATCGAAATTAGACAATAAGAAATCAAATATACCTTTAAGTGCTCCAAGATTGGATATCGCAAGTTCTATGCAAATGCTAGACGATTTAATAAAGGAAGGAGACTCTGGAAACTACAGTATATCCGATTATGAAGAAGATGATGATGATGACAACGCTGAGGACGTCGACATACTTGCCAATGAAATCACGCTGATCGACTGTGGGAATTCTTTCGATAACAGTAGAGAGATTTCACAATCTCCAGATTCGAAATCAATAGAGGAAAAACGTACAAATGTATCGTCCTCTTTGAACTCATCTTCATTGTCTTTACAAATCTGCACATCTGGTGTTTCTTCAAACACAGATACCCCATCAACTAGTACATCGCTTATAGTACCATGGAGAAAGCAAAGCATTCAGATATCAAGGAACACTATCAATGATCACGCCGAAGTTGTAACTGCAAAGACTTCACCTGATAGAGAGAGTGTTCAAACGTGGACCAATAACAGTGATTCATCGTCTGTCATTGATAACTCCATGAACAGTATCAGTGCAGCCAATACGAGTACAGAGTCGAGCAAAGTTGCCAATTTACACCCTGTTACTAGTGAATTGTTCAACCCATTGTTCAACCAGTTAGACCAGCTCGAACAGATGCTCACAAACATGGTCACTCAGTGATCTGCTATATAGATTAAGCTTAAAACTCGTGCCCATATGTAGACTTACTAAATAAAAATTGAAAATATCCAAGATAAAACACTGTAATAGTCGTGAAATTATTTAACCGAAGCATCACTCGTGACACCGCTAACAAAATATTTTTTTTTTTCCTAAAAAAAAAAAATTTTATAATTTTGGTTTGGTATACATCATAAAACAAAACAAGACAAGTCGATGATAAATATCTTACTCCATCAAGAGGCCTAATATATTCAACTAATATCCCCAATTTTCACAGTTCCCACTGAGTAACTAATTCAAGTGGCCCATACAATTTGTTTGCACCGAGTCAAAAGTAGATCATTTATCGTTCACTGGGCTACAATAGTTGGTTGATTTCAAATATTCTCCCTACTATCTTGATATTAAACAATTTTTATAGTCAAAACAATCAGGTTCAACTGTTTACGAAGATTGTGAACTTCTTAAAATACTAAAACCCGATCAATATCTCTCTGAGAGCATAAACTAATCTTTTCTGTTTAGTCTTTTTTACCCCTCTTCCTTTCTGTTTACCAGCATACAAAACATATTGTGATCTATCAGATATACTGTTTCAGTTACTCCGATTTGATTTTTTACTGATAAGCCAATCGTCACTTGATAAGAAAATACAACTTGAGAATCGTTTAGGATACTAGTCATTTATTCAATTGCTTTGTTTCATTCTGTTCGCTACAATTGACAAATAGGACAGGTCATTTATAATTAATTCAAACAAAAATCCATCTACTCATATACACAATGTCAAGTTGGTCCCCAGATAACACTGCTTTAGAGCAGCTTGTATTCATACTGAATGGTACATTATCATCAAATAGAAATATTCGTACTGAAGCTACAAGTGCCTTGGATAAGGCTAAAATAGAACAAGATTTTGATAATTATCTCTTACATATCTTAGTCCATGGTACAAGTCTTGAACCACAAGTTAGAGCCTCTGCTGGTTTAACGATGAAAAATGATTTACAAAAAACTATAAAGACCAAACCACAAGCTTTAAAAGATCATTTATATATAGAAATTCCAAAAGGTTTGTTAGATTCACAGAATTTAGTCAGAAACATCACAGGTAATGTTATTACTACTTTATTTGGTATTGTTGGTGTACAGGATTGGCCAAACCTTTTGCCAAACTTAATGGAATTAGCTACAGGTGCAAGTGGTATAGAATACGCCCAAGAGGGTGCCATGAGTGCCTTATCCAAGATCTGTGAGGATTCTTCCAAATTATTAGATAGAGAATACAATGGTGAAAGACCATTAAATTACATTGTTCCAAGATTAATCGAATTGATGGGATCTCCAAATTCGAAAGTCAGAAGTTTATCAATTGCCTGTATCAACCAGTTCCTGTTGATTAAGACTCAGAGTATACTGGTTTATCTCGATGAATTCATGAATAGACTGTTCACTTTGGCTTCAGATCAAGAACCATCCGTGAGAACAAAAGTCTGTACTGCATTCTCATCTATTTTAGACGCTAGACCGGATAAATTATTGCCTCATTTAGATGGTGTCATAAACTACTGTGTTCATTCAGTCAATGACTCCACCGAAGAAGTTGCATTAGAAGCTTGCGAGGTACTTTTTGGATTATCTACATCTGATATCCCAGCTGAGTTCATAAAGCCTAAGCTAGACGTCATGATTCCTGTATTGATCCAAAATATGGTCTATTCGGAAATGGATATTTTCCTCATGGAAAACAGCGATTCACAAGATGATGCAGATGTTGAAGATAAAGACGATGATGTTAGACCACAAATGGCTAAAAGTAAAGATGCACATAAATTAGGCTCGAAAAGTGCCAATGGTAACGGTAGTACAAAGGAAAACGGTAAGAACTTAAATGGCGAAGAAGAGGATTCAGACGATGACGAAGAAGACTCAGACGAAGATGAGGATGATGATGAACACTCATTTGAATGGAATCTTAGAAAATGTTCTGCTGCTACAATCGATGTATTAGCCACCAATTTCCCAGATGATATTTTAGAGTATTCATTCCCATTGATCAAAGAACGTATCGTGTCTCCAGAATGGCCTGTTCGTGAAGCTTCCATATTAGCATTGGGTGCCATTGCTGAAGGTTGTTATGATCAAACGTCATCTCAATTACCCCAATTGATCCCATTTTTGGTTGAAAGATTAAAGGATTCCGAGACAAGAGTTAGACAAATCACATGTTGGACTTTGAGTAGATACTCTAAATGGGTTGCAGAAGAAGCCACTACCGGTGGTGAATATGCAAATTACTTCTTACCTACTTTTGAAGCAATTATGCAATGTGCTTTAGATACTAAGAAAGTTGTCCAAGAAAGTGGTTGTTCGGCCTTATCTGATTTCATCGATTCTTCCGAACCTGAAATCATTATACCGCTAATCGAACCATTATTACAACATTTCGCCATATCATTCTCCAAATATCAGCGTAAGAACTTGATAATCCTTTATGATACCATCCAGACGTTTACTGATAAGGTTGGTGATCAATTGAAGTTGAAATCCTCATACCTTGAAACTTTATTACCTCCATTATTAGAAAAATGGCAATCATTACCAGATAATGACAAGGATTTATGGCCATTGTTAGAATGTATGTCATCTGTTGCAGCAGCATTAGGTGAAACATTTGCTCCATATGCTATCAATATTTATCAAAGAGCATTCAACATTTTAGCTAGATGTATTGAACAAGACAAATTATCCGTTAATGATCCAACTATCGATCCGCCAGAGAAGGACTTCATTGTTACATCAATTGATCTTATCGATGGTTTAGTACAAGGTTTAACAAATCACAGTGGTGAATTGATTTTACATCACGATACGAGTGAAATTTCATTGATGAAATTATTGATACAGTGTTTCGATGATCCAACCAATGATGTTAGACAAAGTGCTTATGCCCTATTGGGTGACTTGTCAATCTATCAATTAGATTCTATGGTTATCCCACATTTACACGAGGTGATGGTATCTATTGGTAATGAAATCAGCAATAGAACATTTGATTCAGCAGCGTCATGTAACAATGCTGTTTGGTCATTAGGTGAAATAGTCTTACGTATACCAAGTGAGATCTTTGATCCATATTTAGACAACTTCATGGCTGTATTAATACCGTTGTCCGAGACCAATGATGTTGAACAAACAGTCTTGGAAAATGTCTCAATTACCATCGGTAGAATGGGTGTCAATAACTCTGTTAAGATGGGTCAATATATATCTAGAGTTTTGATAACTTGGTGTTCATATATGAAATACCTCGACGAGAATGATGAAAAGGAAACATCATTTGAAGGTATGTGTAATATAATAGCATCAAATCCAGCTTCAATCACTATGAATGATTCTGAATTTTCAAGATTCAAACATTTCATCGATTGTATTGCCAGTTATGAATCACCATCGGAAAAACTGGCAAGTCAATTCCACGTCCTATTAACTTTATTCAAAGGTGGATTTGGAGAAAACTGGGATATTATCATAGGTTCATTCGATCCATTTATCGGTGAGATTCTAAGCATGAAGTACAACGTATAGTAGCAATTGGTTCACTGTACTGCTTCAATTATTATTCAATTCACGAGAATTTACACACAAATATACACATATATTCATACAACAAAAAGAAAAGTAAAACAAAAATAGATTCATTTTACACAACTCCTCTTAATTCCAAAATTTATATAGTTTAATTACATAATTTTTTTATTTTTACCACTTATATATTATCACACCATTAATCTCTAATTCTTCATTAAATATTTTTCAGATGACTCACTTATCCCCCACATTTCTCACAATGACAAAAATGGGTTCAAGTTTTGCAATATATCAATTGACCAAATGGTGGTGGTGTATATGATGATGCATATAGAGTCTATGATTAAATTTCTTACGCAATTGGGCCTATGATCCCACCACATGTTGTAGCTAAATATCCACAAAGTACGCACACACACACACACACATACACATACACAACGAAGAAAATGGAATCATTTCCTGAAATAGGTAATACCCAACAGTTACAGTGAAAACATAGGCTATGGCTCATATGGTCTCAGTGGCTGATGAATGATCATGACGGTAGACACCGTAAAAAGACACACTCTCTTAGACATCATTTGAGGAGATATGATAAAAAACCCTTACGTATCACGTGATATTCAGTTTTCATCCAGGCGTCTAAAAAGCCTCACTTCCTCCACACTATTTGAGGGCTTTTTTTGATAAGGTACATCTTCAGGGGTTGCCACAGTGATAAGCTAATCCTTTTCATGATGTCAAAGCCATGTGTTTGTTTGACCAATGTAACCTCATATGCCACACTCAAGAATTAGTCAGCACTACTGACTTCTCAATTGACTGCTATGATCGGCGTAAATATAAAAGGAATGGTAATTCTTTTCCTTGAACCTTGAGATTTATGGAAACTGTCATTCTTTCCTTTCAATATCAAATCATAAGTAAAAAGTTCTTACTTTAACAATGTCTACTCAAACCACCACCTTAAAATTGAAAGCTAGTCTTCCAATCGATCAAGAAATCGAAAATATCATCAAGGGATCCAAAGATATCGCAATTGGAGTTAACTCCAACGATAACCATCAATTTGGTCCTGATCCAGCTGGTTTGGAAATCTTACCTGATAGCACTCGTGCCAGATTATTGGCTGCCGGTGTTGATATCTCCAAGGGTTATCCATCCAGACCTAACAAGGCCGATGTTCCAGTCTTTTTAGACGAAGCTGATGCCATCAGAGATGACATTTATCCTTACGTTGAAAGAGGTAAAAACGCTGATCCAGAAAAGAAAGCTCTTTTCGGTGCTGCTAAGGAAGTTATCAATTTAACCAAACATGTTGGTACCGAAATTGTTGGTCTTCAATTAAGTGAATTATCCGATAAACAAAAGGACGAATTAGCTCTTTTAGTCGCTGAAAGAGTCGTTGTCTTTTTCAGAGATCAAAAATTATCCCCACAAGAACAATTGGCTCTTGGTGATTACTGGGGTCGTGTTGAAAAACATCCTCAAGCTTCTCAAGTTCCAGGTTTACCAGGTATTTCTGTTATCTGGCAAGATTACTTCAAGAAAGCTTTAGGTTTAAGCTTAACTTTCAAGAATAACAACAATGGTAACTGGGATTCTCTAAGATACCCAGCTAGAGGTACTCAAGTTTGGCACACCGATCTTGTCCATGAAAGACAACCTGCTGGTTTAACCCATTTACATTTGGACGCTATTCCAAACGAAGGTGGTGACACTCACTGGTCTTCTGGTTATGCTGCTTATGACAAACTGTCTGATGAGTTGAAGGGTTTCTTAGACGGTAAGCAAGCTGTTTACATTTCTGCTCATGGTTACTTGGATAGAAACGAACCATTTGCTGGTCCTAAGAAAATCGAAAGAGTTCATCCTATCATTAGAACACACCCTGCCACTGGTTGGAAGTCATTGTTCGTCAACAGAGGTATGACAAGACGTATTATCGGTTTAACTCCAGTCGAATCTGACTTGATCTTAAACTACTTATTTGACGTCTTTGAAAAGAATGCTGATATTCAAGTTCGTTTCAAGTGGGGTCCAGCTAAGGATGGTCTTGGTGTTTCTGCTATTTGGGATAACAGAGTTTCTCAACACAGATCTACTTGGGATCACGAAGGTATTGATGCCAGACATGGTACTAGAGTTACTGCTTTGGCTGAAGTCCCAGTCTTTGATCCAAAGTCAAAATCTCAAAGAGAAGCTTTAGGTTTATCGTTAGAATAGATATTGATCGGTTGACCAGTGTCGAGTTCGTTTGTTCTTTTCTTCCCAAAAATTTTGTTTTCATAAAAAACTAACTAAAAAACTGAATTATATACTAAGTATTACTATGTATTGGCTTTGTATCTTCCAATAAAATTGAGTTTTATTGATCAAAATTGTCGTTTGTAAATTTAGGCGCAAAAGATTCCTTACCTTTTATTTATTTACCCATATTTTTGTTTTAGGAGGTCAACTCATAGCATTGTGGTAAGTTTACAAGATCGATAAGTGATGTTATCAAGTCAGGGGTGGAAGTCAAAGTAACTATGAGTATACATAATTTTACTTCAGACAAACTAATCGTTGAGACTCATTTTTTGGTGAGACCGGGCTTTCATGTAAAAATGACATTATGCCTAGAAATATCCAACAGTTGCAAGTGGATCCTTTAGAAGCCGAACAAAACTGCAAGGTCACTTCACGCTGTATGCAATATAACCATAAAGGCATTATGTGCGAAATCGTTCTTGGATCACCAGATTGAAGTGAGTCACATATTTTTGACTCCTGTTGCATCACCGCCTCTCAACTGTATATTCACAATACAATTCTCACTACTGCCTTTGAAGTGTGAATCAGGGAATATTGTTGTGTATCGGGAACTAGTGATTGGACAGATGCTTCTATTACAGCCACATGAGACGACGTATGATTAGCAATCAACAAGGCTCAATTTGTACCTCAGGAAAATGTCAAAGATAAACAAGAACCACCACATTCTCAGTATTTGTGTGGCGCTGTGGACAGCTAAAAGCCACATGCCTTGACATGTCAAGCGTGAGAATTGTAAATTTGTGTGGGGTCAGGCACATCATCTGAAAGCCATTGCCTTGCGAATCACGAGCTCCTAGAAATGTGGTGTAAGTGTATGTGCCTCATCTGAGCTAAGATCTACTCAGATCACCAGTTGAGGACTCTGGAGATACTCCTCTTGCGAAAGATATGTCAAAGGCGATGATTATCAAAGTGGTCCATGGCTATATAAGACGAGTGGAATTTCCCTAGTAATTTTAAAGTTGGTGGCTCTCTACCTGACGATATTCGATTATCAAAACAACTATTTACTAAATGTCTTCAAGTATACACAAAGAAGACGACTTCGGAACTCAAGTCTCCATCCGTGATAGCTCTGAACTTGAAAGTAGAGAAGAATGCTACATCGATTTGACTATAGAGTTAACCGAACAGGAGATCGCAAGAAGAAATACGACATGGTTTAAAGTTGGTAGATTCTTTTGGGATGGTTTAGACAAACATCCAAAGGAGCAAAGATTCTTGATTAAATTGGACTGGTTCTTATTATCAAGTTCAATGTTCGGTTATTTTATCAAAAATTTAAATCAGTCTAATATTTCAACCGCTTATGTTAACGGTATGAAAGAGTACTACTCTATGAATGCTAATCAATATAATTATATGGTTACATTGTGGACAGTTGGTTATATTGTTGGTGCTATCCCATCTAATTTGGTTTTACACAGAATCTCTGCAAGATTCTATTTAGGTGGGTTAGAAATTATTTGGGCTATTTTAACTATATTCATGATTGCCTGTGGTCCTGGAAGTATTAATGGTATTTATGGTATCAGATTCTTGATTGGATTATTAGAGGCCGGATATTTTCCAGGTTTAGAGTATCTTGTTGGTTCATGGTACAGTCCAAGTGAACTTTCAAAGAGATCTTCATATTTTGCCGTTTCTGGTGTCGCTGCCAGTTTGATTTCTGGTCCCTTACAACAAGGTATTTTGAAAGGCTTCGCACATTCTAAACTGGATCCATTTAAATGGATGTTTGTATTTGACGCTGTTATCTCAGTTCCAGTTGGTTTATACACAATGTTTGTAGACCCAAATACTCCATCAACTACCGATGCATGGTATTTCACTGCTGATGATAAATTAGTCGCCTTAGAAAGAAGAAGAAGAATTGGTGCTCAATTGAATACAAGACAAAAATACACCGTCAAGAAAATCAAGAGCTTTTTCACTACATGGCACATCTATGTTTTCCCAATTTTATTCCTTTGTTACAATAACACATGTGCTGCTATTTCGCAACCTACATTCACTACATGGATGAAATATGATCTTAAGTTACCAGCAAGTAAGTATAATATTTATCCTTCCATCTTGTATGGTTCTGCTATTGGTGTCACATTGGTCTTCTCCTACTTGAACGATTTCCTGGGAGGTAAGTTGAATCATATTTTCTTATATGGGTTCTTCTTCTTCGTTACTCTGGGTTCTGCTTTACTGTCAGCTTGGGAAATCCCCAGAGGTTTACATTGGGCTGCGTATTTCTTTGTTGGTATACCTACATCGTGGGGTCAACCACATGTCTATTCTTGGGTTAATCGTTTACTCTTTCAAGATGACATGAAGAGAAATTTTGTTGTTGTTTGTACCAACACTCTTGCCTACGTTACCGGTGCCTGGGTTCCAATTCTTGTATGGAATTCAGTTGATGCTCCACGTTATCACGTTGGGTTTACTTATAACGCTTGCCTAAGTTCCTTAGGGTTGATTGTTACTACAGTTGCTTTGTATTTCACTCGTAGGGATGCTAAGAGAGCTAAAGCCTTAAATCTTACCTACGGGGATAACCTCTATTGAACGGATAGACTTCAAAACACAAATATGCGCCTCTGTTCTGTGAACTGGATTTGCTACATTCGAATAAAATACATAAATATATAATTAAAATTATCTAGCTATTATATACAAATAAATGACTAGAATCGTGATCGTTACAAAAATTACTATAACCTAATAAAAAACACACTTTATGGAGTGAGATAGAGTAATTGCTACTGTCCAGAGCCACAAAAGATATTTTTTTAAGAATTTTAAACCATATAGTGTGTATTAAAAGACAGATAAATATACATATAACACTATCTTAACATGTATAAAAGATACATAATTTATCAGGAAGCGGTCTGTCGAATTTCTCCACTGGCTACCTTGAAAAATGATTTCTCATTGTTCACCAAAGTTTCCTTCATATTGAAATCGGCAATCACTTCATTAACTTCAACTCTACCACGGGGGGCCAAACCCTTACAAACAGCAAAGAACTGTCTGACTTCTTCTAAATCAAACCTTTGAAACTTTGAAGTACGGGAGGTGAGTCGTTCACGAATCCATGATTCTTGATCGTCTGGCGAAGGGAGAGAACTAGCATTTGACCAAACACCTGCCACTGCACACGAACAAGCTTCAGCCACCAAGAAGAAAAATGGACTCACAGGTAAGCCAACGTGAGCTAATGTAGGGTCACTGATGGTGAAGGTGTAAAGATACAAGTTTTCAACCCTTGATCTTTGTGTGTCAGGATAATCGTTGTTTTCAGAATAGCTTGTGGCATATTCCTTACCTTCATTTTCTGGAACATCCAAGAAGGGATAATATATATGATACCCAGTAGAGAAGACAATCTTATCAAAACCAGTTTCGATAGTACCGTCTAAAAACTCAACTTTATCGCCATCAAATCTTTTGATTGGAGAATGTTGAATGTAATGGTTTGATGTCTTTTTCCAAATATTCTCGAGCCAGTTTTCTGGTGCTTCCTCTGACTTTGGGGTTAAGTCAACTCTTGAGGCTACATGAAGATTTGGCTTCAATGGGATTAAATACTGTAAGATATCAACGGCACTGGTACCAGAACCTATTATCAAGACTTTCTTATTGCCCCATCCATCAGCATTTCTAAACGATTTGGAGTGAAGGACAACATCTGGGTTCCTTTGAACAAACTCAGGCAAACCTTTGATTTTTGGAAAGTAAGGCACATTGAACCTACCAACGGCACATACCACTGCGTCAAACTCTTCTGTATACCAACTTTCTGCTCCAGATTCCCTGTTTGTTTGAAAGACGGTGACTATCCATTTATTAGTTTCGTCATTCTTAACCACTTTTTCAACGGTGGTGTTGAATCTGACATACTTTTTCAAATCATAAGCGTCGGCAAATTTATTGATGTATCCAAGAACGTCATTTCTTGCGAGTAGCGGATGGTATAAATTCTTTTCCGAGGCAGTTGGAGGATCAAAAGCAGTGAATCTCATATATTTACCATCAACATTGGTATACAAGTTGTCATGAACAGCACTTCTGGGCCAGAGATTCTTCTTCGAAGAGTGCTTGATCAGGGGTGATTCATAAGTAGCCTTTGATAATGAACTAGAATCAGGGGCATCATGTATGGGTCTGGTAGTTCTTGGAGCAAAGTATTTCTCCGTTTCAGCAGGGAAGTATGGATCCGCTTCTTTGGAGTAATTCCAAGTTCCACCAATATCTTCATTCTGCTCAAATACAACAATATCCTGAAAAGCTGGATCTTTAGCAAATTCGTTGTATTTGTTTAAGGAAGTAAGTGCAGATTCACCATTTTTTTCTGTGTGGAGAAATTCATTTAAAGAGGCCAGCCCTCCTGGTCCAGCACCAATGATAGCAATTTTTTCAATCTTTAGCTTTGTAGAGACACCCATTGTAGTCCTATTTGTATTACTGGAAGCTTAAAAAAACGCATAAATCAAAACTTTGCGAACTAATTAGTGGATATCTATATTTCAAGAATTCAGGGGAATTAATATAGTTTTGAAGCACATCAAAGCTTAGTTTTTGTGAAGAGAAAACATGTCATTGCCACAATCTATGCTATGCCATCCTATAGCACCTGAGCAGATACTCTAAACTCCTATATCCTTAAAAGTAGTCTGATTTCCACCCAAGAAGCCACTGTGGTGGCTGAGATATTTGCCCAAGTCTTACTTAATCCGAACTTTAAGTATTTCCACCGCGAGCCAGGATTGTGATCATTATCGCGTGCTTATCGTTCTTGTTACCCCATAGTTTTTGCATCACATTGCTAATCAAATTAATCTTTTTAAAAAATAGCCTTTTATGGCATCTTACGGTGTTACTCGGAAAAGACAAGGTGTGGATTTACTGGTATCAGGCAAGTAGTACTTTTTGTTCACTCAATTAAGTACATAATTTATTAAGGTTAGAAGTATATATGCAAGAATGGAGGGGTATGGGATGTGTATAATTAAGTGAGAGCAATGCAAAGTTATGATATATCATTTATTACGTTAGGAAGATTATCATGTTTAATATGTTCTTGGATCTAGGATCAGTTGACCCATAGGTAAATCAGATAATCCCTTACCTAATGCATAAATTGAGCTACCTCTGAGAATGGTCTCTACCACTCTACCTCTCATCTCCTTCTTATTGTAAGCTGTCAACTTATTCTTGAAATAAGTTCTTTCGTTAGCTATATCATACGAAGCTTCTGGATCAAAGATTGCAAAATCGGCATCAAATCCAATCTCAATCTTACCCTTTTTGTGTGAAAGACCAACTTGTCTTGCTGTGTTTTCACAACACCATTTGGCTATATCTGTTAATTGAACTTTCTTGGACAGTTTATTACCTTCAGTCCATAATACAGGTAAACCAAAACCAACCGAAGAGATACCACCCCAGGCAGCTAAGAAATCACCTTTATCCAAACCTTTAAGTTCAGGGATACAAGGAGAGTGATCAGAGACAACGGAAGTAATGGTACCATTTTGTAAACCATCCCATAGGGCCAATCTATTCTCATCTGTTCTAATTGGGGGACAACATTTGAATTGAGTAGCACCATCTGGAATCTCTTCAGCTTTCAATGAAAGGTAATGGAAACATGTTTCACATGAGAGTGGAAGACCTGCCTTCTTAGCCTTTGCTACTAATGGAACAGCATATTTAGTGGCTAAATGGACAATATGTAAAGGAGTGGTTGGTTGTAATTTGGAGCATTCGATAATTGATCTGATTGCGTTCAATTCCAAAGAATCAGGTCTTGATGCTAAGAATGTTGAGTATGCTCTTGGATCAACTGTCTCTAACTCTTCATAATCTTCAACCACTCTATCTAACGGAGTGATTTCTTCAATTGTATCTTCGTCGTCCGATAACTCGTTATCTAATGACAGAGATGTGATTGGCATCAAAGTTGGCGACTTAGCTAATCTTGCAATAGATCCGAGTTTGGGTTCAACGGAGTGTAACAATGGGGATTTAGATAATATATCCGCCTGTTTATCTGTCAAACCTTTGAAATGTTCAAGTTCATGATCATGTTGGTAGTTGGCGAATATATTAGCTGTAGACTTGGAAGTTTCCTTTTTGTGCATACCTCCACAACATCCACTATCTTCCATTTCTGCGTGGAACATAAGAATGGTGTTATAACCTTTAACGGTTTGCAAAGCCTTGTTAATATATTCTGGATTAATCATTGGGAACTCATCAACACCACTTTCCATCAGAAAACCTTTGAAACCTCTGACACCAGCATGGATTAAGGGCACCAAATCGTTTATATTTGAAGGGATTAAACCACCCCAGAACCCGGTATCAACCCAAGTTTGTCCTTTGGCGGCTTCAATCTTCAAGTTTAAATTTTCAATGGTAGTAGTTGGTGGTACAGCGTTCAAAGGCATATCAATAACTGTGGTAACACCACCGGAAGCTGCTGACTGAGTACCTGTAGCAAAACCTTCCCATTCGGTTCTACCTGGTTCATTTAAATGGACATGGGCATCAACTAAACCCGGTAAGATTACCAGAGGACTGATATCACGGTATGCTACAACGTTGTAAGTGTTAAGGATTTTGTCATTTTCTTTCAAGACTCTGTCAAAAATGTTCAAAATTTTACCTGATTCTAAGGAGAAAATGATTGTTGCAGGTTGAACATTATCGTTATAAACGACATTTGTGGAAGCGATGGCCTTGGACATTTCAGAATAAATATACTCGGGCTATCAAGGAAGATTTTGGATTTGGCGATATTTTATAAATAAACAATTAGGTAACGTAAGCTCCAAATTTTTCTTAATGATAGTATAGTTTGATTATAAGTGAATGGAATGAGATATCTTCGTATGTATCCTTCGTCTGTGTAATGGAAAGATATTTTTAAATAGTATTGGTAGAGAGTGAATAGAGCTTAGCTATGGGCGTGTGCAAATACTAAACGGTTGTAAGTTATAGAGCACTTCCAGAAGACAAATCACGAATCTTGGTAGGCCAAAGAATGAATGTCAGTGTATGAGATCTGAGGACAAAGAAAGATAGTAATGCGGCAGAGACTGGCAACGAGTGTGTGAAGAATAGCGGAATAAGACCAACTATCCAAAATATACGTAAAACACCAGATAAATAGATGCTGCACCAGAGAGAAACGGGAAATTTTTTGAAACGGACATGGCCGAGTGCTTCCATCGGTCGCACCTAGCCTTGGCCACTTGGTCGCGTCGAGCGACCCAAATTCTGTCTTTTGGTCTCCTCTTTGCCCACCACCTTGTACCTTCCACTGTATTTCACGGCTTACCGCCATTTACACCACGATAACCGTATATAACATGTATATACAGATGCATTATACATCATTGCAGCTCAACATTCCACTGATAAGACATCCCTTATAGTTTTCATTTTAGCCTGGTCGCACTAGAGGAGATAAGATCGGGCAGCTTATCGCTCTTCCTTTTTCTTCTCCGTACACAACCGTGTCTTTAGTCTCCTGGTGTGAGGTGTATGGCGTTAGCCGCGACACTGTGAAGTGTTGCGTATACTGGCGATATATATATATATAAAATGTTATGATTCATCATGGAAACGCAGAAGCACTACAGCTTATTGCAAGTGACGGAATGCAATAATATGTTACTATATCTGCTTTACTATATTTTGGTTGTTTTGTATTTTGAGGGGAGGGGATCATTATATAGTTCTGCTATATATGGAAAATAAGTGCACTGAACAAGAGATAGGAATTAAAACTAATAAACAAAGAATGAGTAAACAAACCAAGCATGGCCAATGAACTGATAAAATAAATAAGTAAAGCTTTTTGGTCTTACTCTATAGATTTCTGTTATTGAATTAAATTAGACCAATTGTTTTCTTGAGCCTTGGAAGAAGAATTTAACGACAAAGACTTGGAAGAATGCCATGGCGACCATTAATACTACATCAAAGAAAGAGAAGTAGAAGATTCTTGATTCAGTGGATTTAACAGTTGATTGATTTCTGTTATTTCTAGTCTTGTAGTATTGTAAAGTGTTGGATAACTGATTTATCTTGGTCTCAATTCTTTGAACAGATGATTGCATGTTATCTAAGGCAGCATTCTCTACTGGAGCATCTGGCAATTTAGCCTTGAAGTCATTATCGATCTTGATTTCGAAATCAACAACCTTTTCAGCAAAGGTAGACATTTCGTTGGAGAAACAGAATTCAAATTCACCAGCTTCATCAGCAGTGAAAATCCAATCACCTTGTCTTTGTTTTTCTTCGTTGACTATAATCTTACCATTTGGGGCTTTGATTGAGTAATCAACATCAAAGGCACCACCAGCTTGGACGGCGAAATAGTATCCAATGTTGGACTTTGGCTTCTCGTTAAAGATATAGTAACAGGATTTTTCATTGGCCCCCAATACAAATGTCAATGCGGTACAGGAGACATATGAAGTAAATGCTATCAATGCGATTATAAGATTTTGACCGTGGTTGGCTAACATTATGTATGAGTGTAGGCGTATCAGTGGACAATAAATTAATTAATAAATCAAGCAAATATTTCAAAGATTCGGCAGTTAGCCCGCTTTCTATATTTAAATCAGATCGATGAAAGCGTGTATTTTATTTACCTTAGCAAATGTGACGTGTTTGGTCGATCAAAAAAGCTGGGATTAGCGCGTGCTTCGTAACCATATTTCGTCGCCGACCTTTGCACCCGTGCACTCGTGAATTTTGCCCACACCGGGTGCGTTGTCATTAACTGACCAAACTTTTCCTACTATGGACCAAAATGAAGTAAATCCCCCAGAATTTCAAATGCGATAGGATTTACGAGGGCCAGACAAAGTTGATTCAGTAATACAATTAAACTCCAAGAATATAGAAAAGCAATCTTATATAAAATTTATATGAAAGCAATTAAATAATAATAGTATAGATCAACAGTAAATTGAGTAGCAAAGTGCAAAGGCTTTAGAAATGAAAGGGAAAAAAAAGAGATGATAAATTAAAAAGCTAAAAACGTAGTTCAAAAACACCTAAGACGCCATAAATAGTTGCAAAAACTGAACATAGTTGAAGTAATGATATGATAATAATAGTGAGAAAAATCAAAAGTAGAAATAAATGATAAAAAGAGAAACAAAAGAGATTAAAAAGCTGAAAGTAAAAGAGCAAAGCTGCGGTAAAAAATAACTTAAAAAAGAACAACAAAACTAAAAGATTCTATACTGAAGTAAACTGGTCTAAAATACAATAGTAAAAAGCTTAAAATACAGACTCACAACCTATTTCATAGACGTGAGATAAGCAGAAGTGAACAAATATGAAAAAAAGACTCGCATATAATATGATAGGTGAATGAAAGGAGAAACGAAGCGCCTCTACTGTTGATGAGGAACTTGGTAAACACCGGTAGAGCTAGCAGTTTGACCATATACAGAGTAATTAGGATACATCATCTGCTGTTGTGGTTGCTGTGACTGCTGTTGTGGTTGAGGTTGAGATGGCTGCGAGGCATAATAACTATATTGAGCTTGATATCCCTGCGTCTGAGGAGGATAATAATGCATAGGTTGTTGGTTTGATCCTCCTACTTGCTGAGAATATGGACCACCCGATTGAGTCTGATACATTAAAGATTGTGACTGAGATATTGGGATACCAGGTAGCAAAGGACCCGTAGTATATGCGCCAGCATTGCCGCCTACAGCACCACTGATGCTGCCGTTGAGACTGCTGATACTTCCATTAACATTATGCGAGTTTTCACCAACTGTCAATATTGACGCGCTAGATAGTCTAATATTTCCCTTGTCAAAATCGTCTAAAATTTTCTTGTAATCAAAAGCACATAAGATCAATCTTTTATCGGTATCTAAATTCAATGTGCCGTTCATAAGATCTCTCTTGAGCATCTTTTCTTGAGCATATAATACGACATCCAAGTCCTTTGGTAGCACATAAATTCTCATATTAGCCTTGTATCTTGGTCTTGCAACTTTCTTTTTCAAGAAAGTACATGATATTGGATCGCCTGGCTTACCAAGTACAGCATCATATTTTCCTGGTTCTCTATGAGGTTCTTCGTCGTCTTCGGCGGTTTCAGCAGCAGCATCCAAGGAAGAATTTTTCTCGTCTTCCTGTTTGGGAGAGAATTTGGCCTCTTCTTCTTTATCTTCACCTGAGGGAGCTTCTGTAGGAGGTACATAGATGTCAAAATCATCATCGTTCAAATGTTGATCACCTGGTTTTGCTGTTTCGATTTTTAAAACTATAGCTCCCTCGGGTTCTAAAGCTGCGGCTCTTGTAATTCTTAAAAGAGAAAACTCTTCGACTCCAAAGATTTCTTTGACTGATGTATTTATATCGTCATAGACAGGTACACTTCCTTCCATCTTGACAGAAGAGTAAAACTGTGACTCTGAGTATGATTGTTTCGATGACTTTTGGGTCTTTGATTTTGAAGCGAATGCTGTTGCAGAATGCGAATCTGCATAAGAAGATTGGACAGATGATTGTTCTTCGGACTCAGTTGAAATTTCACCGCTACCCTCTGGTTGAGTGAAGACAACAACTTGAGTATGTAGAGCAGATGAGTGCAAGTATTCATTTCTTTTGGTCTCTGGGTTTTGGAATAGTACAGATTTCTCATCTTCATCATACTCGTCTAAGTTACCTCTTCTTAAAATTCTGAGACCATGCTGAGTAGAATCAGATACCAACAAAGAGTACAGCAAACAAAGATTTGGAGCTAATGTTAACTTGATTTTTGTTCTCGGAGAGAGAGGACGGCCTTGTCTAGTATTCAATAGTCTTGCAGTACCTTGTTTATTAAATCCTCCTATTTTTGGTCTTGAAGTCCTCTTGCGTCTGGCCAGCTTGATCAATCTATTTTTGTCTACAAGATCACTTTGCTGTTGTTGCTGTTGTTGTTGGTATAGTTCTTCTGACATAGCCATCTGAGGTCTCATTTGAGAGTTGTCGCCGTATGGAATACCATATAATTGATGCTGCTGTGATCCAGGAGGCATCGACGGTGGATATGATTCTGAATAAGCTCCTCCAGGGTATACAACACCTGGATATTTCACTTGGCCACCATATCCTGCGGATTCTTGGGAGATTGGATATGATCCACTTGGAATATAATTTGAAACATATGGAGCTGCATAATATGGTTGATCTTGTCCAGCGTGTGGAGGTTGAGATTGTGGTTGCTGCGGTTGCGATTGAGGTTGCTGTTGCTGATATCTTTGACCTGGTATGTTTGCATTACCTGGTTGACCTGCAGGAGGATAGTAATTGGCAGATGGATTGTATGGTCCATTAGTTGGGTAGGCATATGTTGAGGTTGACATTCCTGGGTGATAAGCTGGTTGTTGATTGGAATTTGGCATAGTTTGTTGATGGTACTGATGGAGAGTCGCAGACATAGTTTCGTTATTTCTTATAGTTGATAAACTGTTGTCTGTGTTGATGACGCTTTATCGGAAGGTGCTTCAGAATTAACTGTTTGGAAAGTGATATAAGTTAGTATTATGATAATTTTCCTTTGGTGTGATGCAAGTCTTCCAAAATTTACAATTAAAGTTTCCGATCAAACTTAAAAGAGCTTATTGCACATATTAAAATGTGGACCATAATATCGTCGTAAGTTCCACAATTGCACCAGCTCTATTCACCAGCACACTTCCAGGCAAATATGAACCTGTTCTTTCTCGATAAGTATAAAGTGGATATAGAACACCTTGGTTGAAGGAAGACTCTAGCAGTCTGTATAATAACCTCACATCAAACCTAAAATAATCACAATAAAAATGGGGAATAACAGCGAGCGAGTACAATGTAAAAAAAAGTATTTTTTGAGGTGGCCTTAAAAGTAGCACAATAGATAGCAAGTTCGCTCAATATTGGCTACTAGTACCATAAACTGTTTTCTTTGACATTAAACCTGGATCAAACTACAGATGATTGCATGTTTGACGCGTTAGATTCGCAAAGTAAAACTATCTAAAAAAGACACGGAAAGGGAGTAATAGAAAAAAAAGAAAAGGTTTGATTCTTGTGGGGTTCATTAAAACTAACGACCATGACCAAGGTGTTGCAATGAGAGAGATATATGTTGCAAATGCTCTAATATAAGGAGTGAAAGAAAGAATTTTGGAAGCTATATTATCACAGTTTGGGGGTAAGTAAAAGTAAAGAAAGACGCAAGATACATACTTTTGACAAATTAGGCACAATCTTTGAATATTTGAGAAGCTAAATCTTCAACTAAATCTATTATAGCTGGATATTTGTTGTAGGATATTCCGAATGATGAAATTGTAAACAATTTATAACTGATGCCACTTTGATGTATTTGACAAGTCAGCAGATATTATGAAGACGTTCCAAATAATTCCGTGACGTAGGTGATAATACAAATGTGCTCTATAACCGAAAACAATTAAGATGATAAGAGGTAAACTCTAGTGGGTTGTGTTAATCGTTCAAGTAGTATCTAGTTCTTTTAGTGATATAATATAGAATATCAGCAGTAAAATAAAACAGAAATAATGAAAGAAGACTACAAAAGCAAAATAAATGAACACCACTTTTTAAATCTGAGCTTCAAGTAAAAGGTGGATATTTAACTCTTTAGTAATAAAGATATAGAGACAGCGTGGCGCCGATTGAGTCAGAAAATAATAGAGAAATAATCGGGGGACCAAATGAAAACTGCCACTATTAAGTACCCTATAATATTTGATATTGGTATACCTTCAAAATGGATGGTGCAAGTGCAGCGAATATCCGTGTAATAATCTCCCTGGTATTTATAGTTTAGTAGTACTATTAGTCTACCACTAGAGGACTATAATTGACTATAGGTTTAAAATGGTCCTTCAAATCGTTTCTGTATTGAAAGATTGACTTAGATGATCCTTATAAACTTAAGAGAGCAGATAGAATCAAAGGTCAAATAGTACTGAACCGAAGAAATGATGTCTTTTGCTTAAAAAGACAGAGAGCTGGGACTATCTTAGACTGTTTGTTTATGAAAAAGTGGGAAAACCTATGCTTATAAGAATATGATATGTTTACAGGCGCTTTCAACACTTGGTCTTTGATCAATCTGAGGCAATTGAAGACCCACTTTATTGGTTTTGTAAATTTGTGCAATTAGGGAGTATATGTACTACTATTATCATTTATTATTATTTGTCCAATATTACTAAACTGTAACTAATATTAGGGTAGAGCTGACGCATAGCACATTAAACCTCAAGGTGCTGACGTGCATTGAATTGCATTGCACATTACATGTATGCATGCAATATAATGCGCAATGCAAGGCGTCCTGTACGATGCTAATTTCCTTCTGCGCTGAAGGCAATTCGCCTTGTGTACCAGAATCTAACGAAGCGCCCTCGCATTCGAAATGCACTCGGCCGTTGTGTTTTTATATTGGCTACAAAAAACCCCTTAACTATATTTGGAAAACTCTTAGGCCATCCGGTAACTTTAATAAATACGAAAGATACGAACAGGTTCAAAGCGTCTGGGACTAGCGATCATGGCTTGCGACATTCCTTTTACTCAGGATCGTCGGCGAACGACGATCCTTCGAGATATGCGTAGTTCATGATTCTTCGACTGAGAGGCCACCGTTATATTTATGTAGGCTGAAGGGTGAAAAGATTACTAACGCTCCACCTCTCCAGAAACAGTATAGAAATCGAGGGGGAAAAGCACAGTAAACAAAAACAGTGAAAGTAAATAAGTCAGGAGAAGCACGAATGTTAAAGTCTTGTTGGGACGGTTAAAAAACTGGCCAAGTCGATTGTAGAAGCGTCTATTTCGATGTTTCTAATTAATGTTCGCCGCTATACAGATTGATCTCGTATTTAGTTTTATTTGTCTTATGCTTTTGCGCAGTTGTGCGGTCCTTATTTCCAATTAAGCTCCGGTGCAAAACATTGCAAAACATAGCATATCTTCATAAAAAAAAGAGGCAATTAAGCCCTCCTACCTTAGCATGTCGAAGTCACTTATTGATGAGTGCGAATGTACGCGGATTTACTAGCGTGAGAGTACTTATTATATGTATCTATATGGGGGATATCGAGACTTTATTTTAGTGTTCTTCTTACCACAGAATATATGAGGGGCAATACCTTCTCCTATCCCATAATCAAGAATGCTGAAGTAGATATCCAATTACTGGCACAATTATTAGATGGACCTATTTCTTATTTAATATTTTGAACTACTGTTAATGAGGTACTCGGAAGATCGCACCTGCCGGACGAACAAAGTCCAACAATTTACGAGAGACGTCTGAAATGTAAGGAACATCTATTTTTGCTGATCAATTTCCATGCTTGTTAATTTGATCAACATGTTCATGTTCAAATCAATCGCCGGCCGAATCGCCGAATAGCACGGTTAATTTATTACACTTTATAGTTTTAACTAGCAGCTGTGATGTCCCAAGCCAAACGGCGTTGAGTGTTGTCAATATTTGACATATCAAATTTTCTCTTAATACTCCTTTTAGATTTACGATGATGATAAACGGTTTGAGCGAAAATTCTCGAATTCTCTCCGACGGAGACTATCCTCGTTCGTTCTGCCGCGCGTAAATCTTGGTGACCGATGAACATGCCAGGTGGCCTGAAAGTAAGAGAATTGCAACAGTCTATAAAAGATGTCAAAAATGCCCATCTACGTATGTAGTTACAATTGGCTGGCATACCAGTCATATAGTTTTATTTGGCTGACAGTACTTGAATCGAAGCCAAACGGAAAAACTTGTTTACTTTCTTGAGGTGATCAATACACGAAAAAAGGAACGGGGCGGCACTTATTGAAATTATTTAATTAGGCGGGGGGACTATATTATGTTAGTTCATGTACTAGGATTATCATCAGGGCGAAATTATCTGATAGTATATGGGATATAGTACTTATTCCCTTCCCAAGGTCGCTCTATCGAGTACTAAGATACATCGTTAGTGTAAAGTATATGTTTGTTTCCGACGCTAGATATCTCGTAAATCGTGAATGTTCCATATTTCTTCTGTAGAAGGGAAAGCTAACTAGTCACAAGATAAGCCTTCGAAAATATTTTTCCAATCAAGCAATAAACCACTGATAAACTGTTTAGGACACAATGAGCTTTTCTTTGTTATTTGCGATAATATTGCTGCTACCTAGAAATTCACTCGGAAATATGCTTTGAATAGTACTGCCACGGCTGGTATTTCTTTACTATGGGGATGATAATAATTATCATATAGAGATCAGCGTGTGGGTCGCAATTTTCAGTTCAATCAGCTATATGTTATCCATGGTGCATTGGGAACTCGGCGATATGAACCTAGTCGTTCCGTGAAAAAAGGACAAAAGAATTCTGGTCAATGGTTACATTCGATGTATAAGAGCTTTGTTTCTTTACTTGCAACATATATACATTTATGTCCAATTGAAGACGTTGTGATTTTAACACAGCAATACTCCGCTTAATGTTAGTATATACCATTCTATGCTTCAGCTAATCCCAAAGATTTATCCTCGAATGATCGGTGCATCAAAAGCACCGCTGATGAGTATATTTACAGGAAGCTCGTCAGAGTCCTTTGGGTACAAATCTCATAGCATTGAAGCTTAAGTAAGAAGCAGTGTGCGTGCCCTATTTGGGTTATTTTGGGTGCCGAAAATTTCTTTTTCCAGGCGTATTAATACAGCAGATGCGTGCCAATATTTTTTAAGTTTTTCTATCCATCTAATGCAGTTCGCCCAGCGAGGGGGAAGTCGCGTTCTCCTTCCAGCGCACGTTTTGGCCAGCCAATTAAAGTTTCTTGTTCTTACGTTTCCCCATCTGAGGACTATGCTGTAACTATATTGATCTGCATGGTCGGTACAAGGAGGGTTCACTAGAATAGAACGCACCCTGATTATATATACATTAGCTGATTATACATTAGCTAATTAATATTTTAAAATTAGACGACTTAATTAATTTACGTACATCGGACTATGTAGTTTAGGGCGGCTGGCCGAGAAGATTGTTAGTGAGTTAAAGATGCACTGGGTACAAATATGTACCTTTCTTTGACGCTTGATTTATTTGAGTACATGCTCGGCAGACTATCGAAGATAAGATTAAAGCTAATATATAATCGGGTTTGATTCTTGAGTTATGAGTTGGCCAGAACTAATATATCTTCATATACTTTGTTTACTTTAAACTTTTGGGGAATGTTATTGTTGAAGAACTCAGACCGGCTAAACGTTATGCTTTCATTTGCGAGATTATGTAAAGATCAACAATGTGGTTGCTTCATTTAATAAGTAACAGAATGGACGAATAGATATAATATGCGAATCAAATCACTGGAGGGTTACATCAATAGAAAGCTGATTGTTACCTGCAAATGGAATCACATGGACTAAAAAATCCATTTGAATGAGTTAATTAAGCGGGACTCAAATTATTGAGTGCGAAAAAAAAAAAGGAATTAAACAGAGAGCAGAAAGACAATAGGGTAGAATCAAGAGGGGAGCCAAAACAAAAAAAACATTTCGGTTTAAGTGCAGCTCAAGTCGCAGGTGGTAATCTCTGCTTAATTAACTAGGACTAAATGTGGAATCTCGCAGATCGCTCTGTCCCGCGCTTCCCAATTTTTCCACGTATGTCCATTCACACAAAAAAAACATTAGAATAATTGCGAGCATACATTACCTTTGTGCTGTTCAGTCTATTATAATGGATGCTTTGTCCTTTATACCTTATCGTGAGTTTACAATGATACGCCAATGTTATCAACAACACCTCTTCAAAGGCCGTCACTTCCAAGTGCATTCATTCTACTAATAGATTACAATGACCCTTCAAAATTAAATTGTATCATTTCCCGAAAATTTATTTCACGGGTTAAGTGGTCTGTATAATTCCTGTCGCGGATACCTCCTTAAAGTAACAGAAACCCCGGAGAATCTACCGAAAGTATATTGCTTTCGCTAAAATATGGACTTAAACCGTGTGCGACTAAAATGTACATTCCCCAAATCTTACGGTATTCGTTATAAATAGATGGGCTGATAGTTATCTGCCTTCACAATAAGGAACTATATGCCCAATGTTCTTCCCATAGTTGTACCGCCAATCAAATCCTAGGGCTCCCACTATGGATTCAGACATTTCTAATTTAAAAAGTTCTTATATCTGCCTGAGGCGTGCGTCTATTATCCTCATCCTCCTATTGTTTTCCGTATATTACTACATTAATTGAGACACCCTGGTCCTAATTTTGAGCTTTCGGAATATATTAACAGGGAATTTCTTAAATTCTCCATGTGATTCGCATGTGATAACACCGAAAGACACGGTGTTAATTCTCATCTTCTACAGACCAGCCATAAATCGTATAGACAATATGCGCATATTGATTGGGTTACTGAGCTTATAACAAGAGGCAGCGTTGTCACCGATCATGGACTGACTTCATCCCATTTAAAATCTGGCAAAAAGTCCAAGTTTCGTACTAATGGAATGCGTTTTATGTTTGTCTACTATACATTGTTGATTACTATGTAAAAAGAAAAAAAGGAGACGGGTAGTAATTATTGATGTTGGATGGCTAATCGCTATTAATCATCAATGTTTTTAGTGAAGTCTTGGTTACCATTGATAATAATTGACAAATGACAATAATTTTCTGATAGACTGGCATGTGGCTATATATTGTTATATAACAACGTAAACAGCGTAACGTTGTAGTAGAGCTATCTGATCGGTTTCGGACATACATTAAATATTGAGATGACTTCTTACTTCTAAGTAAGCCCCGTGAAATAAGTTTTAGAGTCCATATGCTCAAATGACTATTTGTTAGTTCATCTACCTCCCCGTCGGCATTTCCAATCCCCGCTCCAGGTTTGTTTCTAAACTTTAAACGTACTTTTAGCCCACTAAAATTAGGGATAGCAAATGATAGCTAGGGGTGAGTGCCTAAGAAAGGGAATTATAGGAATGTTTCCCATTAGTGCAGCTTGATAGTAATAGAAACAATAACAAAGCTAATAAATAAGGAAATTAAGCACTTTATTGTTCAATTACTCTTATTGTGTCAATTGAAGTCATGTTACATGTTCATGATACCATCCCTAGGTGGTTGATTTAGTACCTTTACCCAATGAGACTTACTTGCAGACCTCGAAATTGGGAAGGGCATCAAGAGTTTAATGTACTTGGCAGTTAATCGTACGGGGCTATGTATGTCCGAGTTAAGTGGGATAGAATCGTCAGACGATATTCTGAGTCTGTTGATACCGCATACATTAATTCTTGTATTAGCGTAGAGAATATGAAATGTTGCGGATGATAAATGCATGAATATGCACTACAAGGATTATCTCGAAAACAATAACCGTTTATTTAAAGCTCTTTCAGTTAATTCTAACAGAAAAGTCGAGGATGCACTGTCTGTACCTTGTTGTTTTGTAAAAAAATAATAAGCATCTCTCAATAGTCAAGGGAACAATCCCTCGGCTTGTTGGTTGGTTTATCTTATATGCATCAAAGCAATTTTTGGCACTTTCGGAATACCACTTATTTCCATTAAAACGAAAGGGTCATCGAGGAGGGATCAGGAATGGTTGTCGTGTCTATCTTGGATGTTTGGTCCGGGTAGGCTGTAATTAGGACGCATATATACAATAGTAATCATTTTACACTTTTTATGCAAACAATCACTTACGTGGCTTAACTTGAGCAGCAAAATTGGCCAAACCCACTCAAGATAGGGTACAAAGTTCCGGCGTTGTTGTCAATATTCCCTTGCTGGCACTGAAAATGGGCAAACAAATTCGCCGCGTTTTTCATAAACTTCTAACAAAAAGAAAAGGTAAAAATGTCTTGGAAAGAAAACTTCTCTGGTACGATTATTGCACTAAGATTAAGCAACTGCAAATATGGTTAATGTAATGTTATATTGAACGTTTATTTGTATGGATTAGACTACAGGAATTGAATATAAACCGCTAGCAAGTCCTTTTTGAAATTAGAGAGAATTGTAGAATGAGCTCATTTTAAAAAGAAAATTGGCAAAGCGGGGCATTGTGGCGTTTCTTGCCGTGGAAGAGGATTTTCGCCCAAGGCTTCACCACGTCCTACCTCAGTTAACCTTGCAGGGGTTGCAGGCAGCTGGTACAGTATACAAAGTACTGGCACTGCTGCAGTAGTAGATTTCGCGCGTGGTTCTGCGCAGAGGGCGTGGGAAGGAACGCCAGGAGCTTGCGCGGAAAGGAGAAGAGTCTGAGGGAAGGGGGGCTGCCTCTGTGGCTTCAAAGGAAAAAAGAGAAAATAGATAGGGCACAGTTCCAATTGTTGGTGGGGTGACAATAAGGCTCGTAGCACTTGCACGTGAGATGCACGTGAACTGCACGCTTGGGGTACGGATGTCTTAGTGGCCCGTATTTTCTGGTGGCAGAATGAATAGAGGAGTGGAGAGCAGCAACATAAAGAAGGGAGGGACGATATAGAGAGATAAGGCACACATACAGACAGACAGCAAGATTTACTTATCTTTCAAAATTCTTATCTCAAATAAGTTAATAATATAGTTAATATCAATAACTTAAATCCAACTGTTCGATCGTTTGGCTAATAGATTCCAATTTATTTCTTCTAACGCCGGACTAACCATGGTTTCCTTTAAAAGAGTACTCACTGCATCATTTTTGACATCAATTGCATTATCATTCCCTGTAGAGAATGTGTTTAATTTGAATTTCCCAACTCCTCCAGGTACCCCTGGTACCAAACCAGTCCCTGGAGATTCGCCTTTAGTTCAATGTGACTCCACTGAAAAACAGATTCTAACATTACAAAAAGTAGACTTATTCCCAAATCCACCTGAACGTGGTACTAATTTAACCATCTCCGCTCAAGGTTATTTGTCCGAAACCATTTACGATGGTGCTTATGTTGATGTTGAAGTCACTTATGGATACATCAAGTTATTGAAACAAACTTTCGATCTTTGTGAGGAGATCACCGAAGTTGACATGGAATGTCCAGTGGAATCTGGTCATTATAATTTGGTCAAAGAAGTTGCCATTCCAAATGAAGTCCCTCCCGGTACCTATAAAGTTATAGCAAGAGCTTACACCTCTGAAGATGAATTTATCACATGTTTGACAGGTACTGTTGTCTTTTCAGCTACAGGTGCAGTCGCCAAATTGATTGACTTCATATTTTGATTTGCTCAACAGATTGACTCATACTTGATCTTTCAAAGATCATTTGCTCCGTTCGTTCCCTCTGTCTCCCTCTCTTCACTCTTTAACTTTTTTTGGTTTTAGATTGGCCAATTTAAGTTGATGAAGCAGCCTTTATTTCTTTATTACTTTTGTTACTACTACTTTTTACTCTCTTGGTTGGTCATCTAGGTATTATTATTAATCTATTAGCATTTTTTTTTCTCTTTTTTGTATTTATCTACTATATTTTATCCCACTCTTAATAATCTTTTGACGCTTATAAATTCTTCTTTAAACGCATGTATATTGATACATCGCCTATATAATCATCAATACACTTCATCTACATATTCAGAAACTCCAAGGCCATCTGCGGACTTGAATATTCTAAAAAGGTTATCAATAAGATAGTAAAAAGCGATTGATTTTTTTAAAGGTATCTGAAACTATATAGTGATATATATATATATACATATATATATTAGATCAAATGTGTTCATTCGAAGGTCATTAATATTAGTGCTGCGCAAAAGTTTTACTATCATTAGCCTATTTAATAAGCCGTACCAATAGTGGAACTAAGAAACCCAGTACTTTCATTTTCATTATTTGCATTCAACTCTAATGAGCTGGCAGTTCTGTCACTGGAGACATCATTATAACCATTATTTGAATTGATAACGAATTCTTCAATCAAGATTGTGTCGAAAGCAATTCTCTTGGAAATAAGTTTCAATTGCCATCTGATTGGTACAAATGGCAAATATCCATGATCCTCTCTATATGAACGTACATACAAGAGGCCGATGACGAAAATCCAGAACAATATGTAACTGATAACAGAACCATAGGTGGCTGAATTGGTCCATCCAACAATAGCATTCAGTAACATCCACCCACCATCGGTTAATCCATTACAACAGTTAACATGCCATATAGAGTTGCTGATATCATATGAACCAGGGCCCGAACCTGTTTCGCTTGTGTCCTGTCCACACAATCTAACAAATCTCTCAAGTTCCAAAAACCAGACACCTCTAGATAAAAGACCTGCAGCAACCATATAAAGGAAGCAGGTTGATAATACCAAGAAGTATTGTAAAGATAACTTATTACCTCCACGGTATAAAGCTATTCCCAGAAATGCGCCTATTAAAGCGCCGGACACTATAGCCAATGGAAACGATTGAATTGGTGATCCAACACCAATACCACCAATAAATACTACAGCTTCTAATCCTTCTCTCAAGGTAGTGACGAATGGCAAAAGGGCTAAAGCGTATTTTTCAGTAAATCGATTCATTCTTTCCCTTAATCTGATGAAGTATTTGATATTTTTGTTCAGTTCCATATCAGCATTATTGATAGGGTTTGATAAGACATTTCTCAGTATTATTTGATCTGTCATTCGCAGTTCTTCGTCATGGGAATATATCTGACTTGAATTATTGAATGAAGTACCTTGATCCCCTTCGTCTTCATCAGACGATACTCTACCCTGAGTGTTTCTCTTGTTGTTCAATGAGCTCCCAAGCTTCACTCTCCATTTAGCCTGCAGTTGATTAACTCTCAACAAGGCAAGACCCATAACGGCGATTATCAAAGCGGATAAAATACTGAATATACCCTCCCAAAGTCTTTCGGCCTTCGACCAAACGTCGTTTCCAACTATATAGAACACTAAAATGAAGACCCCACCAAGCCCCATACATATACCGAGACCAGTAAGGGCTCCAACCCAAACCTGAAGCTTCAGACTCCTGTAAGTAGAGTAATCATTCACAGATATCACTTCCCTGTTGTTAGAATCAACCGAGGTAAAGTTATGTTTAAGGAACGAGAGTAAGACCGATATAATAATGGCTGATTCCAGTGTCTCTCGGAGAATGATGAAAAAAATCTGGACGGAGAAATAATCTTCCCACATAATTGCAATGAGTAACTACAAACTCTATGTGACTCTTTTCGCACCTTTAAGAACTGTATATCTTTAAGGGTATATCAAACAGAACAAATCTTGCCAAAAGAGATGTAATATGCCACAGATTCAAAGGAATCATCACCCAAGGGCCAAGCCAGGAAAATCGTTGCGCCAAATATATCTGCGCCGATCGACGTACGATCGATGGAACGGCAATTTTCATTCTGATTGCAAAATCAACAGGGGCAGAGATGGTTAGCGGTATTAAATTATTGGTTCACATCTTTATGGTTTTGGTCTCCAAGAGTGCAATTTGTCGGTTCATCTGCTATTAAAGTGACATCAAACTAGTTCTCGGGGCTCTACATCACTTAGTTCTTTTGTGGCAGTTCATTGATATTATACGATGCTTGGAAGAAGACAGAAAGCTAAAAAGGCTTCCGGTGCTCCCCCTGCTAAGACTGGAGGGTCGGGAACAGGAGGAGCGGTCAAGAAGGCACAATTCGAACATTCCAAGAAGAAAGAAGTTGGTGTTTCCGATTTGACTTTATTGTCTACCATTTCTGATCAAGCGATCAATGATAACTTGGAAAAGAGATTTCACAACGCTACTATCTATACATATATTGGACATGTCTTGATCTCTGTGAATCCCTTTAGAGATTTAGGAATCTATACAGACGAAGTGTTGGACTCTTATAGGAACAAAAATAGATTAGAAGTACCTCCACACGTCTTTGCAATTGCAGAGTCGATGTATTACAATATGAGAGCTTATAACGACAATCAATGTGTTATTATTTCTGGTGAATCCGGTGCAGGTAAGACCGAAGCAGCAAAGAGAATTATGCAATATATTGCTTCTGTTTCGGGTAATTTTTCAACTTCTACTAAAATTCAACAAATCAAAGAAATGGTTTTGGCTACCAATCCATTATTAGAATCCTTTGGTTGTGCAAAGACTTTGAGAAATGACAATTCATCAAGACATGGTAAATACTTGGAAATTCATTTCAACAAATCATTTGAACCTGTTGCTGCAAATATCACAAATTATCTATTGGAAAAACAGAGAGTAGTCGGTCAAATCAAGAATGAAAGAAATTTCCATATCTTTTATCAGCTTACCAAAGGTGCACCTGATAGCTACAGACAAACTTTAGGTGTTCAACAACCTGAACAGTATGTTTATACAAGTGCATCTGGTTGTACCACAGTTGATTCGATCAACGATATTAGCGATTTCAAAGAAACTTTGAAAGCCATGCAAACCATTGGTCTGTCTCAAGAGGAACAAGATCAAGTTTTCAGAATCTTAGCAGCTGTCTTATGGATCGGTAACCTAACATTCGTGGAAAATGATGAAGGTAATGCCGAGGTTAAAGATTCCGGTGTAACTGATTTCATTGCCTATTTATTACAGGTCAATGCCGAAATCTTGAATAAATCCGTTATTGAAAGAGTTGTGGAAACTTTCCACGGTATGAAACGTGGTTCTGTATATCACGTTCCCTTGAACAGAACTCAAGCTACAGCTGTTAGAGATGCTTTAGCAAAGGGTCTTTATAACAATCTTTTCGATTGGATTGTGGCTAGAGTCAATGTGTCCTTACAAATTTTACAAACTGAAACACATAAATCCATTGGTATCTTGGATATCTATGGTTTCGAGATTTTTGATCATAACTCTTTTGAGCAATTATGTATCAACTATGTTAATGAAAAATTACAACAAATTTTCATTCAGTTAACTTTGAAATCCGAACAAGATGAATATGTTAAAGAACAAATTCAATGGACCCCAATTAAGTACTTCAACAATAAAGTTGTGTGTGATTTGATCGAAGCTAATAGACCACCTGGTATCTTTGCAGCTTTGAATGATGCTTGTGCTACTGCCCATGCTGACCCTGCCGCTGCTGATCAGTCATTTGGTCAAAGACTAAACTTATTCACTTCCAACCCTCATTTCGAATTACGTTCTTCTAAGTTTATCATCAAGCATTATGCCGGTGATGTCACTTATGAAGTCAATAACATGACTGACAAGAACAAAGATCAAATGCTGAAGGATTTATTGGAAATGTTAAAGACTTCGTCCAATCAATTTGTCCAAACTTTATTCCCAGATGTCGTTGACACTTCAAGTAAGAAAAGACCAGCCACCGCTGGTGATAAGATTAAGACAAGTGCTAATTTGTTGGTTGACACTTTATCGCAATCTTCTCCTTCTTATATCAGAACCATCAAACCAAATCAGAATAGGTCGCCAACTGAGTATGATACCAAGGCTGTATTACATCAAGTTAAATATTTAGGTTTGCAAGAAAATGTTAGAATTAGGAGAGCTGGTTTTGCATATCGTCAAACTTTTGAAAAATTCGTGGAAAGATTTTACTTATTATCGATTAAAACTTCATATGCCGGTGAGTATATTTGGCAAGGTCATCATAAAGATGCAATTGCTTTGATCTTACAAGATGCCGGTATCCCATCGAGTGAATGGCAATTAGGTGTCACCAAAGTTTTCATCAAGAAGCCAGAGACATTATTCTCCTTAGAAGAAATGAGAGAAAACTATTGGGCTAATAAGGCCAAAGTAATTCAAAGAGCTTGTAGAAAATGGATTCAAAGAAGAGAAAATGCAGCAAAGATTGTTCAAAGATTATGGAGAGAAAGAACTGGTGGTAACAAGTTCGAGAAGCTTAGAGATTATGGTACATCATTAGTCGTCAATAAGAAACAGAGAAGAAGATTATCTATCTTAGGTTATAGATCTTATATGGGTGATTACTTAAACTGTAATGACAAGTCAGGAGGATTTGGTAAATTCGTTGCCAACTCAGTAGGTATCAAAGACTTTGTTGTATTCTCATCTAGAGGTGAAATGCTTCAATCTAAATTTGGTAGGTCTTCATTGAGAGTTCCAAAGATCTTTATCCTGACTTCTTCTCATTTATACGTTATCAATGAGCATGTCGTTGATAGAAAAGTTCAATATAATGTCGAATCTAATGTTGCTCTTAATAGTATTCGTTCCTTGGCATTATCGTCTTATCAAGATGATTGGCTTGCAATCCATTTACAAAGTCAAACCATCCCAGATTTATTCATCAATACCATACTGAAGACAGAATTACTTACACATATCAAGAATTTGAATCGTGGTTTGCAAATTACAATTGGTCCAACAGTGTCGTATAACAAGAAACCTAATAAGGCACATGTTATCAAATTCCAAGTTTCAAGTACCGCACCACCGAATGGAGATGCTTATAAGTCGGGTACTGTTTCAGTTACAGAAGGTTTACCATCATCGTCTCACTCCAAACAAAAACCAAAGGGTAAGAGTCTTTTCTCTAACGGTGAAGCAATGGCTTTCTATAAACAACAAGCTGCCAGGAAAAACCCAAGAGCCGCTTCTGCTTTAGCTTCAAGTGTTACTTCTCATTCATATTCTCAACCAGTTGCTGCTGTCTCTTCTGCAGCTTCATCGGTACCGGTTAACAGAAAGCCTGTACCTCCATCCCCACAAAATACACAACATACACAACATACCGCACCTGTCGTCAATAGAAAACCAGTGAACAGAAAGCCAGTTCCAAATCCAGCTGTTTCAGCAGCGGTGGCAGCAACTTCCAAAGCTGCTCCCGTTGCACCAGTTAGAAGAACTGCAGCCAAACCGGCTCCAGCACCAGCTCCAAAAGCTGCCGCTGTTGTACCTCCACCACCACCTCCTCCTCCGCCTGCAGCTGTTGCCAAACCAAAATGGCCAACATTCAAAGCAGCCTACGATTTCCCAGGTTCTGGATCTGCGTCTGAGTTACCAGTGACAAAAGATACAGTTATATATATCTTACGTACAGAAGGCAATGGATGGTCATTGGCTAAGTCACTTGATGAGGCTAAAGAAGGATGGGTTCCAACAGCGTATATCGTTGAGTGTGCACCACCGGCTTCATTAGGATCATCTTCACCTGCTTCTTCTGCTCCTACTCCTGTCCAAGCGTCTGCCCCAGTTTCTAATGGAAATGGAGTTGCCAATGGTTTAGCAGCAGCTTTAATGCAAAAGAAAGCCGCCGAAACTAATTTGGCAGGTGGGTTAGCTGATGCTATTAGAAACAAGGCTAGAAGAGTTAGTGACGATGAAGAAGAAGATGATGATGATGATGATTGGTGATTGGTGATTGATAGACAGTGTTTTTTTTTGTATTACTCTCTTTGTTTGCGTCTTTGCGATATTCGTTTTGTTGGTGTTTGCGTATTCTTTACACTTTTCAACACATCGAATTCCTTTTTATATTTTGTATTTTTAATTATTTTTTCTACCAATATTATTTGTTTGCCTTTTACTCATATATATCTTAGAAATAAATAACAGAAGTTATATTGATTCGTTGTTGTTTTATATACAATTGCGCATATAGATATATATAATACTGGGTGACTATCTTTCAAGTTAGCGGAGTGACATTGATTCTAAGTCGTCAGAAGCACGTTGCATTAGCTTATTCGAGTTTCTACGACTCGGAGGGAAGATCCCACTCAATATGGGAGATGTAACAGAAGATGGACTTGAAGCAGCAGAACTCAATACCGGGGATGGGATTGAGACTATACGTTTCTTGGTACTTGGGATATATCTTTCATCAATGGAGATCGATTTTCTTTTACGCTTTGCTATCGGGAGAGGAGTCATTGAAGATAAGAGCGTCGATGATGAAGAAGATGGTTGTGGAGTTAGCGAGTTTGTAGTAGGTTTGGAGAACAACGAATTGTCGTCATCGGTTCGGTTCAATTCGTCTTTATTCAAATGGTTTTGAGAGTTGTCGTCGATGCTTGTTGAATTTGTACCTGTCCCGGCGATTTTGCTCTTAGAGTCGGAATCAAATTTGTTTTGGCTCCATGCTTCATTGATCTTATTGATCATTTCAAATTTCTTTAAATTGTTCTTGTACGTTCTATTGACGCTCAAATCAGCGAGTCTCGAAGAAGCCAGTGGAGATTCTAATATCTCATCTTCGTCCTTCAATGCGGAAGTGACATGAAATTCATGTCGTATCTCTGAATCAAAAGGGGATATCTCATTCTGTAATTCACTTGCTATCCTTGAAAAGGATTTCAATCTGGGCATTAAACTCTTTTTAGCCTTACTATTACTCTTGAAATGTATTCCTGGTGATCGATTGTATTCCGAGGCGGATGTTGCACCTGGAGATGCCAAAGACGGAGATGATAGTCTTGAAGATGAGTAAAAGGAGTTGTTTATCTGGCTCTGTGGTGTGTTTGCAGGCATGGACATTGAAATATCGGAAAAATTAGTCCTTGGAGAAGTTGGTGTGGAATCAGTCTCACTACCATGAAAGAATTTGACGGAGTTTGATGTGTTCGGTACAGATGTAGCGGAGAAATTATTTGCATGAACAACGGTTTTCAAATTGGATGGAGGAGCACTAGTGAACGAGTTATGTCTGTTCATGGAAGCATACTCAGAGTTAAGCAGCATTCTGTTTGCCAGAGAAGACTTCCTAAAATACTCGTCGTCATCGGCAGACTCGTCATCTTCGGAATCGGTTTGACAAACGGCTATTTCATTGACGCTTAATGAAGAAGAGGAGCGATGTATACCCAAAAGATTATGTACAGTAGCAGCGTGACCATGGCCTATACCGTTGATACCATTAAAACTAGCAGTTGCGGAACGCATCGAATAATCCGGTCTAATATTATTATAACTACTTCTTCGACTTGAAGATGCACTCTCGCTTTGGACACTGAACCCTTTTGACTTCGGTATTATGGTGTTACTCAAAGCATTATTATTGTTATTAATGATATTATTATGATGAGTAGTAGTGGTAGTAGTGATATTATTACTCGTGACAGCATTTGAGCTGCTGTTGCCCGACAATTGTGTGAAGGAAAAATTTGGTGAAATAGCATATGAACTATATATCGAAGAGACTGAATTGAGGCGAATAGGTTGGTGATCTAATGCAGTTTCACTGCTCATGATTCGGTAATCGTCTATAAGACGATGCTGTTCGAATGTCTTTTGTTGTTGCTGGTGAGTATGTGTAGTTGGAGACTCTGCGTTTTTGGAGTTGTTATCATAGCCCCTATCTGGCACATTTGGTGTGCTTGGAAGATTACCGGCATCCTGCTCGAGAAAGGACCGGGTGTCATTTGAGTTCTCCATAGGCCGAGGTAATTGAGAGTGTATATATGTAACAGGCAGATGCTATAACAGTGGTTAAGTACCGTGACACTATCTGCGATGGGCCGTGACTGTTTGAACACTACTAGTAAGAGACTGTGGAGAAGCAAACCGATAATGAATGTTTATCTCTTACTCTGGATCTCTCTCTATTGTTTCGAAATTCTTAAAATTTTTATTTTTCTGAGGTTCCCTCTATCTTTTCTTCTAATCCTGCGAGGAAGACAAAGTGGGAGGTGCGGTTTCCCCACGTTTCCTCGGCAGGGTCCGCCAGAAACCGCCAGCGACCCGGGGAAATACCGCCAGCGACGTGTCCGCACCCCCTGTTTGAGCCCTTTTAAGCCCCACTGGGTTCCGCGCACCTGTTTTGTCTCGTCCTTGTCGGCGTACGGCGAGAGGAGGGGAAGAGGGGAAGGAATCCGAAAGGGAAAAAAAGGCAAGCGATGGTGCCATCAAAATTTACTCACCTGTTTGTCACCTAACCTGGGGGTGTTCTAGTTGGTATTATTATTGTACATATATATATAGATATTACCACTGTTGCTCTGTGTGTATCTGTACGTTCAATTCCTCATACATGTTCTTTGCAAACTCATTGAAGCCAAAATTGGCAAGCTCGCTCAAACTCCACTCAGCTTCTTCATCAATTGCTTCATTTTCCACCGCAAGCTACAGAATGGCACCAATTCAAGCTAGAGCCGTAATTTACTCCACATACGGCGAACCCGCTGAAGTACTGAAAGTACACACTTATGAAATCGCAGATCCTAAAGGTGACGAAGTTGTCATTTCTACCATTGCCGCTCCAATAAATCCATCCGACATAAATCAAATCCAAGGTGTATATCCTTCCAAACCAAAATTATCAACCGATGAATTAAATACTTCGGAACCAAGCGCTACTGCCGGTAATGAAGGTTTATTTAAAGTTGTCAAAGTTGGTCCAAATGTCAAAGGCCTTTCCGTTGGTGATTGGTGTATTCCATCCACTGTCAACTTCGGTACTTGGAGATCACATGCCCTCACTACATCTGATAAATTATTCAAGATGCCAAAAGATAAACTATCGGTTACTCAAGCAGCAACCATTACAGTTAATCCATCATCTGCTTATCAAATGTTGAACCTTTATGTCGATATGAAACCTGGCGATTGGTTCATCCAAAATGCCGGTAATTCCCAAGTAGGTATGATGGCGGTTCAAATCGGTAAGAAGTTAGGCTTAAACTCTATCTCAATTGTCAGAAATAGAGAAAATCTAGATGAACTGAAATCTTTATTAACCGGTCTTGGTGCTACGCATGTTATAACTGAAGAGGAAAATGAAGATAGAAATTTTGGTAAGACCGTCAAGGAATGGACCGGTGGTAAACCAATCAGATTAGGTTTAAACAGTGTGGGTGGATCTAACTGTACCGCAATGGCAAGAAAATTAGGTCAAGACGCAACTTTATTGACTTACGGTGGTATGTCCATGAAACCTGTTAGTTTACCAACATCTCTTTTCATCTTCAAGAATCTAACTGCAAAGGGTTTCTGGGTAACAGAAAATATAAAACGTATTCCAGGATCAAGAGAAGATACAATCAATGCATTGGTTGAATTGATGGAATCTGGTGATTTAGTCGAAACTCCTCATCAGCAAACTCAGTTGAGTGCGGATTCCTCCGATGAGGAGTTCTTTGAAGCTTTCAAAGAAGGTTTGAAGAACTCTAAAAAGGGTAAGCAATTGATCAGATTCGAATAGAAAAAGCCTATAAATCCCCATTGCTTAATTTATGAAAAGCTTTACGTATTAATGTGCAATTGGTCGTTTCCAACTCAATCAAAACGACTCTTCAAACGACTCTTTTCTATACATATCCTTATTGTCTTTATGAATATACCTTATGGCCAATTTCCCACCCCTTGACTGTAACTAAAATAGTCAAAAGTAGTAGTAAATGTATATAAATATATATATAGAAATCGCTTGGCCGATAGACGCGACGATGATGAGTAAGCTTTACATTTGTCGCTCGCAATTTTTCTTCGATTCTAACCAAACAGATTAAAGATATTAAAGAATAATAAATGCAACAATATTTCAATAAAAGAGTATCAATTCTTTAATCAGTATAATCCACTCAATTTATAATGTCATTGTCCACAAAGGCTATCAGCGCGTACAGAGAAGCCCTTAGAGCCACCGGAAAGGCCTTCCAAGGTGACTCGGTGACATTAGTCGCAGCTCGTACACAAATCAAGACCAAGATGCAATTGAACGAAGATCCAGAAGATCCAAGTAAAACTGTTGAAGATAGAATAGAACATTTGAATGGTGTTTCTGCTTTCTTGAAGAAAAATATCGTCCAAGGTAAGAAGCAAGAAAAAGGTGGTCAATACTTCTTGAATATCCACAGAGATACAGAACTTGGTGATAATGATACCATTGGTGGTAAGAATAGAAAGAGAAAGATGACTTTAGGTAACCCTGAAGCCCCAGTTGGTGGTGGATGTTGTGGTGGTGGAAATACCGTCTTAAAGGAAAAAAGATCTTAGGATCAAAACCACATAATACCAAGGTAAGTCAACGCTTCTTCATGTTGGCTTACTTTTGCCTATTCACGCTTGCTTTATTGTTCATGTTTTATGATTACTCAAAATATAGAGAGGAAGACTAGTTTCTTTCATCTAAACCATGGTCCACTCTCGGTTGTATATAGATAAGGTTAGATATATATATATATTCATATATTTCGAAAGACCAATATACCTTAATAAGATTAAATTACTCATACTTGATGCTATAGTAAAAAAACGAATTTCGGCAGCCTCACCAAAAATTATTTTTCAATTACGTAAATTACGTTCATGTGATCTTTCTTCTTTAAAATAAAATGGCGATTCAATTCAATTTGTTCTACAAAAACAATGAGTCAGGATCAGATTCAAAAGCAGACGCAGAAGCCAAAGACTTCAAAAGGTGGTAATGCTCAGCCGGATGGAGAGAGGAGGATTACCTTGATATCCAAAGCCTTATCTAAACTACTTCGACACCAAGCAAATAAAGAGGGTTTGAACATCGATGCTCAAGGTTTCGTATCACTCAAGGAGATATTAAATCACAAGTTCTTGAAGAGTCTTAAAGCGACACCTGATGATGTGTTTACTGTGGTGTACAACAACTCGAAGCAAAGATTCAAGATAGTGCGGAAATTGAATGGTGAAATTATCCCATTAGATTCAAGCGAATTAATAGAAAAAGGTGGTATAGATGATCTATATATATGTGCCGTCCAGGGACATTCCATAAAGGAAGTAGACAGCTACGGATTGGTTAGATTGACACCGGATGAACTACCCGATGTGATAGTCCATGGAACATATCTGAAGAACCTACCATTGATCTTGAAATCTGGTGGACTGAGTAAGATGAGTCGAGTCCATATTCATTTTGCTCAAGGATTAACGGACGATTTCATCAAACGTAGAGATGAGTCCTTGAAGAAAGATAATAGCGTAGTGTTGGATGAAGATATTGCTGGTGATAAGAATGAAATCATAAGTGGGATGAGGCAATCTTGCAATGTACTCATCTATCTCGATGTTGCAAAATTGAAGGAAGCTACAGATCTTGTATTTTACAAGAGTATGAACGGAGTTATACTAACGTCTGGGGATGTTGATGGTATCATCAAGGTTGAGTATTTCAAAAACATAGTGGATGCTCACGGGAAAGAAATTGTTTTAGATAGATAAGGAATGATATGTTATTATTATATATATGAGTCAATAAAACGAAGAAAAAGATAACGAAAAAAACAAAACCGATAATATATTATGTTGAAAGAGAGAGAGAGATACAGATAAAAGATGTAAATAGTACGACCAAAAGGTTAAATCAAGCCTTCTTTTCAGATTGAGAACCGTAATGAACAATTTCATCACCGGCACTGATTTTAGCATCAATGATTTCAGCTTCATCTGATTCATCGACCAATTCATCACCCAAGTTAGTCTTTGGACCTTTGAAGACCTTACGACCATAGATGAAATACCATGAGATAGCTAAGAACATTGAACCCCAGTAAACGACAACGGTCCAATTCATTAATTCTGGTGTGTTATCAGCACCTTTATATTGTGGGAATAATAAGATTGGTACCATTAAAATAACAAAAGAACAAGCGATAATACCACATGGAAGTGAGAATTTACCCAAGTTGAATGGACCTGGTCTAAAAGTGTTTCTAGCGTAAGTGTTTCTTAAAAGAACTGGAGTAACGAAGGATAAGAAAGAACCAAGGGCACCAACTGAGAAGATGGCATCAATGGCAACACCACCCCAGATCAATAATAATAATAATTGACCAATAAACCAATTGTACCAAACGGCATTGACTGGAGTTTGAGTATATTTGTTAACTCTAGACCAGTATTTGGAGAATGGGAAACAACCATCACGAGAGTAAGCGTAAGTAACTCTTGAAGCGGCAACTTGACAAGCTTGACCCATACAATAAGATGAAAGGACAGTGAAAGCGGTACAAGCGTAAACCATCTTAGTATCCATGATTTGGGTAAGGTAAGTAACGTAAGGTTGGGCTAAATCAGCATTGACAGCATCGGTAACATCAACAATAGTGTAAGCCATAGTCAATTGGAAAACAAAACCTAAAACACCACCAACTGAAGCTGTTAAGACAATAGCTCTTGGAGTAGCGATTTGAGCATTTGAACATTCTTCAGCTAAATGGAAAGGAGAATCGTAACCAGACATACACCAAATAACGGACATAAAACTCATTAAGATGGCAATTCCATCTGGCCATTCTGTTTGATTTGTAATACCCCAAGCTTCACCGTTAGTGTTAAATCTTGGTAAACCTTCATCGACTCTCTTATGAGCGGATAAAATCATAATCCAGATAATAAATAAGAAAAGAATGTTAACGATAGAACCAAAAGTATTGAAATTAGCAATCCATTTGGTTGGCATAGAAGAAATCATAGCGTTTGTGGTGGTTAAAGCCATAGTTAAAAGATAAACTTGACCATTGGTTGGGGAGTAGTTTGGATCAGCGACGGTCTTTAAAGCCAAGATCATACAAGCTCCACCATAATCAACGGAAGGAGCACCTGTGATTTGGACAATCCAATTAGACCAACCAACACACCAAGAGATGAAAGGGGCATATTTTGGAGGAGCCAATTGGAAAGAAGCGTAATAAAGACCACCAGAAGTTGGGAAAGCGGAAGCGATTTCAGCCATTGAAAAAGCAACGGCCATAATACCAATCATGGCGATTAACCATGTCCAAGTTAAACCAGCGTTACCGGAATAAGCCAAGGAATACCAAAGAGTAGATGCGATAGATGGCAATAAACCTAAGACGGAGAAAGAAACACAAAATGTACTGAAAAGGGAGAATTCTCTTTTGAATTCTTGTTTATAACCAAGAGCCAAGATGACTGCTTCATCATCGGTGACAGCATGATCAACGACAATTCTCTTGTGTCTTTGGGATAACACAGAGTCGACCCTAATGTCATCAACTGAAAGGACCGTGGCGGTCGACCTTATTGGGTTAATAGCTGACATATTTCTACTATCTACGGAATAAACCAGTTATTTTTTATAGTATGTAGAACAATATATTAAAACTATTCAAAAGGGAAAGAAAAATTAGAATAAACTATAAAAATTTGGAACAGGGGAACAAGGGGGTTTATTAATGGACAAAAAAAAGTAGGGAATGATTTATATATTTATAGATCTTGCATATTCATGTCAAGATTAAGTAACAGTGATCAATCTTGAAAAAAAAAAGCAGAGACATAGATATTCAGTGTAGATTGAAAGATAGTAAGTGCACTAATTTAGATTGCAGATAACGAACAATATAATTCCCCGGCAGATTTTTTAGCAAATCACAATCCGCGTGGCCTTATCAATTTGCCGCGTGCTCTCTCTGCAAAGGCTTTGTTCCCTCGAGTGCTAGCAGGGTGAGAGGAGCTCAATATAGGGGGACCTCGCGGTTATTAGCTTCTAAGTTACCGAGTAATTATTGTAGACAACCTATTGGTACTATATGATACTATAATATATATACTATTCATCTTTAAACACCCAGCAATGCCAGGTGAAATCTGCTTGGTCAACGGACATCGATCTAAACTTTCGTCCACATTTACGAGACACAACAGGACTACGCGCTAAACCCATTTTTTACCACAAGATGATACAAGTAAATCGAAAATCCAAGTGTTTCAATTTATCGAAGAATAAATGTCCCATTAGCGGATAAGGAAATTGAATTCATAAAGATAGACTGATCCACCTAATACCTAGTTACTCTGGGCTATTTCAATTCCCAAGGCGAAAAGCAAATGCAATATAATTTTTTCAACTAATCGCATTTAAAACCACTCGATACCTTTTTAATTACATTTCTGTGCAGCCAAATTTTTTTGAATTATTTATCGCTGCGGCATAGTTTCTTTTCTGTCTTGACATATTCATGTGCTAATTTTCCAGTTAACAACGCACTTCCTTGCTCAATTGCTACATGTATATATTTCTGAATCGACCCGTATTTACCTACCTTTACCTAGATGTCTAGAACCTCTCCTTTACCAATATATTCTACCTTAGAGATATAAATGTTCACTGATCCCGAAGGAGTCACCGCTTATCGATACTGCCTTCGCAATGCCTGCGTCAGAGGCAAAAACAGTTTACGAAAAGAAACCAAAACCTCAGTGACGCTGGAACTTCCCGATTTGGACAGTTGCCGCGTTGCAAGACACTTACTCCCACTCAATATTAGTGCTTTTTTTGTTTCCCTTTTGGGATTGTCCTCCGCGGTGACAGTTTACCCGTTACTATGGTGGGTAAGGTTTTTCTATTTATTAATCAAATGAACTAAGTTAAGTGACTAGACTTTATTGAATAAGGGGTTCAGAGCGCTAATTGAGCTAGCGGTTCGGAGAAGTTACGTTATTACACAAATGTAGTAGAGTAAAACACCGAATTTATCAAGACTATCTGGATACCTTTTCAGCCGCCTCATGATCATACTGTAGACACACTAAGGACCTCAATTTAAACCGATATACTCTTCCGGGAAATATGAGCTTTTAATTTCACGCCTGATTCTCTACTCATATTCTGAAATTGATATACCTGACTAGGTAATTTTCAGCTATCTAATATCAAATTTTGCGCTTCGTAAATTCCATCTTTCACCGAGGAAAATAAATACTGTGCATTTCTCTCATGGGATCAATAGTGGGTGTAGTAAAAGCTTCAAATTTTCATCAAGGTTTGCTATTATAAGTAACATGTAGTCAGCAGTAGCACATGCTTAAAGTATCTGCACAACCTAGTCAATCATAAAGGTTGTATTGAATTGTGTAAAGAGGTAGCATAGTGTGATTTTGAATCTGGGGTATATAAATATCGGTCGATCGACCGATAACATGCACACAATAAGCCATTGAGTTATCTCTGAAGTCATAGTGTGACGACATTCACAAGGCTCTATCCATCAGAAGCCGCTGTGAATTGTCTCGGGTACCGATTGATAATAATGATAGACTATTATTGATTTCAGCATAGCACGCTTATTCTCCAGAAGATGCACTGGACAATTCTCTTCCTGTTTATGTTAGCCGCTAGCAACATGCATTTCAACATCGCGCTTCTGGTTATTGACGTGTAACGGTTATATTTCCTATAGCTACTCTTGAACATGTTTCTGCTTTTAGTCTAGTCTTTGAGATTCTAGCTTTAAAAGGGTGATTTAGAGAAGTACCGCCTTGAAGAGTAAAGGTACGTCCCATTCATCAATCAAAAACAATAAACCTATCATACTCGTCGTTCGAAACGTTGACAATATTTTGAAAATATACGTTTTTGTGTTTTTCTTTTATAAAAATGATATTATATTATAAAAATTACATTATACATTTGAGGTAGATAACCTGACTAACCACTAATGTGATCAATCGATCCATTACTACTCTTACTTTCCCCTTGTTTAAATCCTAATAATTTAGCCAATTCACTAGTTGGACAAGCCATCTTAAAAAATTCATGCAATAATAACTCATCTGTACTTGCTCTGTACTTAACTTCAACACATAAACATACACTTAAGAAATCCATTATAGTACTACTTAACTCATCTGGATTCTTCAGAGTTGGTGTACCGTTGGATGCAATGATGTATAATGCCTTCAAAGGTTCTTCATTTAAGTATGGGGGTTCGCCTTCGATCATTTCAATTGCCATAATACCTAATGACCAAATATCGACTTTTTCATCATATTCTTTCTGTTTGACAACTTCAGGTGCCATCCAGTATGGAGTACCAACCATTGTTGCTCTCTTTGATTTTTCATTTGTCAATTTAGCACAGAATCCGAAATCCGTAATCTTGACATTACCTCTAGAATCTAATAAGACATTATCAGATTTGATATCTCTATGGATGAAATGTTTTTTATGTAAATGTTGTAAACCCTTGGTTGTTTCGTAACAGATGGAGGAAATTTGTGCTTCTGTCATCTTAGGATTGTTATCAATAACATCTGTTAATGAACCACCTTCCATATATTCCATAATCACCCATAGATCATTTGTACCATTGAGATAAGATTCGATGAAATTAACGATATTCTTATGTTGAGAATCTTTCATAACCAAGATTTCGTTCACAATCAACTCCTTACGGCTTTGTTTGCTCAAATCTATTTGTTTAATAGCAACTTGCTTACCTTTCAATTTTAGAGATCTTGCTAAATAAACAGATCCACTAGCACCTTGACCTGCTTTCTCAATAATTTGGAAATACGGTTGAGGATTACTATTAATGACAACGCTTCTCAACTTGGCCATTATTTGAGACTCCGACATTGTAGAAATACGTTTCTCCGAACTACGAGCAGCACCATTACTACCTGGAGGTTTGGATTTCATTTGTTTCAAAGATGAACTGTAAGGGTTTTCTTTACTTGCCGATGTAGCGGCAACTGCAGCAGCTGCTGCAATAGCCATCTTACTATTCTTTGGAGTGAAAACAGGTTTTTGCTGTGTTTGGTATTGCTTCTGTTGGACGGGGTGTTGGTGTTGAGGAGGTTGTCTTTGTTGCAACTGATTTGAAGCGTATGGAACTTGTCTCATATGCTGCTGCTGCTGCTGCTGCTGTTGTTGCTGTTGTTGTTGTTGATGTTGTGGCGGTTGTTGGGGTCTCTGTTTCTGCTGCTGTTGTTGATAATAAGGAGTAGATGATTGGAGAGGTTTTGGAGGAGAATTCGATGTTGGCATATTTCCAGAATAACCATTATTATTATTTTGAATTTGGCTCTTGAATGGAGTTGAAGGAGAAATTGAAGAAGGAGTAGCATTTGCAGAGACAGGAGAGTTATTTGAAGTACCATTTGCAGAAGGTGGGAATGTAGTCTTTAACTTCAAGTTTGCCTTCAATTTCTCAGGAGACAATTGATTTGTGTTCTTGATTGATTGTGGCAAAGGTGGAATTTGACCAGAAGGTTTGTTGTTGTACTGTGGTAGTTTTGAAGTGACCACACTACTGAAAACAGGAGGTGGTGGTGCTTTTCTTCCGGGGATTAAGCTATTTTCCTTTTCATTTGTATTACTGTTGGATGAAGATGATGATGATGGTGGAGGAGGGGGAGCCTTTCTTGAAGGTTGTAAATATTTGCTGTCTGGATTTGTGGAAGTCTTTTCGGCTGGACTTGGACTTACGTTGTTGTTAACACGACGTTCGTCTGACTCAGTCCACATATTAGCCAACTTGGAAGGGTTGAAAGGTTCACTCTTGTTGTTGAAGTTTCTGATATAATTTAAATCGGGTGAGTTTTCGATTGTGTCAGCATAAAATTCCAGTGCGTCAATAACAGCATCTGGATCTTTTGCAAAATCTTCGTGTGTGATATTTGAGTGTTCAACCATATTCTTCCAAGCTACAGGTAATCCTGTGAAAGATCCATCAGAAGGATCAAATTGGACGTGAACTTTGTGAACGAAATCTAGTGGCTTTGAGAAACCTTCCTTGGGGCATTTAGCAGAGATTGTATCAATCCACATATTGAGTTCTTGTTCAGATTTAACCGATACAAAGGTGGATTTATTCTTATGAACGATTTCGAAAGAATTTGGACGAATTTGATTCTTAACAGCTTGAGTGATTTGAAACAATGGGATTGATAACCATAGTTCCGATTTATCATCGTTTCTAAAAAAATCTAAACTGGATTCAGTCAGCACTAAGTATTTTTTAGGCCATCTAAAGGAGATTAAACCATCATCTTTGACCTGTACCCAACCGTGAGTTTTATTTACCACGGTATGGATACGTAACTTATTGTGAAGGTTATTGCTTTGTAAATCAATCGTTGAACTACTTCCACTGTTTCCTGAAGAGTTTGAAGATTTCTTACTGTGAAATGATGCATTCGAGTAGTCATTAGGGTATTGTTGTCGCTGCTGTTGTTGTTGTTGCTGTTGATAATCGTATTGAGTAGATGCATTCTGCTGCTGTTGGAGAAACTGATTTCTAAAATTTGTAGTCATTGTAACGATTTAAATCGATTGATTGGTCTTTGATAATGAGACTATATCCGATAGTTATTTAGAGTAGCAAAGAGTTATTTGTGATAATTAATATAAATGTAAAGCCAAAAGAATTTAGAACCTAAAAAAAAAATAAAAACAATCCCTCCTTTTAAATACAATTGATTTGCTTATTGAGAAAAAGCTATGTGAACAGTTTGAGTAACAGGTTATGAGAACAAATAGAACTAAGTGATGTGATTGCTGGTTGCTGAGTACTATGCCGATGCGATCCAAGAGAATTGAAGCACGGTATAAGGGCCAAGGGAAGGTTAAAAGAAGTAGACTATTCGAAACAAACCTGAGACCAAGCAAGAAGCCAGAGATTGAACCAAAGAGAAACAGGCACGCAAAAGCAGAGCGCTCCTCCACGCGTTGTATTTTTAAATTTTTCCCTTTGTTTTCTCAACTTTGGAGATTTGGTGGCTTTCCGCTTTGGGCAATTTTTTGGTTCTGGAATGTGCTTGGTGATGAGGTGGCAGATCCTAGGATCTTCTTGAGGCGCCTGGTTCGTCTGAGCTTGGGTTGACAGCGTGGATTGGTTTGGCCATATGGATTGATGGTATATGTTGCATCCTGACCTGGATAAGTGTATGCCATATATCTAGTCACCCTATCGAAGATAGCCTCTATCGGGGATATATCATGAGCCATCAAATGGTCCCTCTTGAGCCCAGAAACTGACGCGTGCATGTAATTTAATGAATTTCCTAAACGGGAATGCTTAAAGGAGTTGACTTGGACTGGCATATTCATTGTTTACGTTTTTTGTTAAATTGGCTTTTTTCCAGTCAATAACCCGTTTATCGATAGTCCTGGTTGCTGCAATTTGTCGAATGATCTGCTGTGCTTGTAGTCCGACTAGATCCATGGTAGTAATCTCTGTTTTCAAAATGTAGTCCCACGCACTACCCTTGTTTATCTATCACCTTGAGCACTATCTTTATTTACCCCGTTGCTTTCCTTCATAAAGCCCTTTTTCCATTTTCCCGATCTAGGCCAAATAGGTCTGTGTAACCAACGACGACAGCTCATCATGTATGAAGAAGATTCAATATCCGGAGAATGGTGGAAGTAATCTGGGGATTTCATAATCGAATTGAACGACGATGCATTGGAACCTGTTCCCGTGGATGCCCCATTATCTCTTGGTGATGGCATCACCATTTCACTATTCAAGGGAGCAGTATCTCTGTCTCCATCTCCAAGTGTCCCTGATTCAGTGTTTTCGAAGACTGTGGCTTGATCTTCATGTGTCTCCCCTAAACTTCCGATATCATCGACTATGACTCTGTCTTCACTTGGAAATTGTTCTTCGTTTTCCTCGCCATTATTGTCATTGTTGTCATTCTGATCCAGTTGATCAGTCACTAAGTTGCTGAAACTTTGATGTAAATCGTGACTATTAATGAGGGATGGGGCGTTGGCAAGATCGGTTGAATCTTCGGAGATATCAGAATAGATATTATTTGATCTCTGAGGACTCAAATTGGTCATCGGCGTATTTAATGATGAGGAGTCAAATATGTTTGGGAACGCTTGAGATGATTCATTGAAAGCATATCTTCTCCTAGTGGTAGGTGATGGATTATGATCTGTTTCTTCCCTTACCTGAGGTGATGAGATCGCATTGATCAAATTTCTTTGATTTTGCTCTATTCTCATCCTACTTGGAGCATGGAAGTCTTCTTGACTCACTTCTTCTATAGCCGTTTCTCTTTCCAAAATGGGATCAATCTCAGGACTATGGTATTGACGCTGACGTCTCTCATCTACTTGGTTATTCCCTTGCTGCTCATCATCTTCTGTATCTTCTCTTACCAACAATCTGAAATCCGGTATAGGTAAAACCATTCTTGATCTAGAGCGACGGATCATTGTGTTTGGGTTAGTCATTGTATCAGTGCTTCTTCTCACTACTGAGTCTCTCAAGATAGTCACTATTCCGTTCCCCGAGACTCCAAATTCTTCTGGTGTATCGACAGAAGCTGTTGAGAACGCATCCAACGATGTCAATGTACCATTTAAAGACTTCGGCCTCGATACACTATATCTACGGAGGACATCATTGATGGAAACTGGATTGCTCAGCGTACTCATGCTGCTGCCATCTAGATCTACAGTGATAATGGATGGGTTACGTTGTAATGAATTTTTTGATCTTCGAATTGTTGACAGCCCTGATGGGTGTCTTCGGGATATATCAGCTTCATTGAAATTACTTGTACCTTCGTTATGATCTCCGTTATAACTGCCATAATCTTCTCTTTGAATATGTCTACGCTTATTTCTGGAGTTAAAGGATTTTAACAGTTTTGAGTAAAACTTCGTAAATTTAGATTCTAAAGATGAATTGTTGAAATTTAGTAAGTTACGTGATTTCTTTCTCCTTACCAAACCATGAATAGGGTCTGCATTTGTATCCCTTGACTGTGGTCTTTTGGTGTCTGATGACACAAAAGACTTTGCTTGGGGACTGATTACCAGATTGCTTGGTGGACTATCGTTGTTACTCAAGAAATCATCAATCTCGTCTAGTGTTGTACGGATCGTGCTTGGGTGAAGGCTCAAATTGGGTATGGTCATGATGAATGAACTGATCTTAATGTCAGGCACCAAATACCAAAGAGACTTTAGAGCAGATAAGCAAGGTAACTGAACAAAGAAGTCCATGTATGAGAATCTCACATCAACTATACAAAGCTCTTAACAAGACCACTTAGACCACAACACAGAATAATGTTGTGCAGTTCAACTCAACATACGGCTGTGACCGAACAGAGACACGTGATACCGCCCCCTATTTTTGGACAGACTAAAACCGTGTACAAATTGGGGAGGATGCTTTTCATGGCTTCACCCCAGTTTTCCGGCCCGGTTGCGGGAGCAGAGATGGGAAAGCTAGGTGAGTGTAGCATAGTTGACAAAGTCATAATGGTAAAGACATAATCGTATTTACATATATGTACATATATATATATATATATATATGACCTCAGAGAGAACCAAAACATACAGTATGGAAAAAGGGTATCTACAAATAGACACAATGAAATATTCAAGTATGCAGAGGGGGACAGCCCCTCCATAGTTAAGGATTTCAGATGTGTGCGAGAAAGAAATCAAAACAAAATAGTGGCACTTTGGCATGGCAGGCTTAGTTATTGGTTGGCTAGGCTTTATCTCTCTTTCACCTGCATTTAACACTCTATTTCACCATCCTCCCACCACCTAACCAGTTACTCATAAGCACATACCCCTTTATACCCATCACCTTCAATTCATTGCCTGATATTCGTTTCATCTACCTCAATTGATTAGTCAAGTTTCATCCGTTTCAAATTGTTTGATCTGAATCGCTAACTACATTCTTATCAATTAGGTCTCAATAATTCACTGATTTTGCATCTCAAGTTCTATCAGCCATCACTCCAATTTGATCAATTTCCTTCTGCACATTCCCATCTCATCAATAGTGATTCATCGGCGCTATCCATTCATATATATTGTTACTTCACACTGGGTTAGCAACTTATCATCACATCCCCACCATTCTGTCTTTTTTTTTCTTGAGCCAGCCGTTTGATCTATTGAGCAAGTTTGAAATTTCAGTACTAAAAAAGAACATTTATATGTACAACTTTGGTCATTATAGCAAATACCTCTCATCGCTGTTTTTATCATAAACACCCACTCATCATTTACCTTTTCATCTTTGCATTTTCAAGAAATTACTTTAGTTCTATCGTATTCGCTTACCATATCATATCACATAATATTTTATCATACCAGACTTAAACATAACAATTTCTCATAACATCACACTATTTTACATTGCATAAATCGTCTTTCATCATGTCGTTCAATAATTACTCAGGTATGCGTAAATCGGATACAGATGCAGACCTTACAGATATAACAGATTTGTACGGCTCTGCGCTATCATCTCCGGAGAAGAAAAATGCAAGCCATTCTATTTCTAATACTTCATTACAATACACTCAATATGACATGGACCTCGACGAAGGATATAGAAGTAATCACAACAACAACCACAACAACGTGGACGACCATTTAGGCAACAGCAGTCCTTTATCGCATTCAAAAGAGCAACATAACTCTTTAACCAGTGACGCTAGCATCTTAAGCACGTCTTCTCTCATTATGGAGGATACACCAACTCAGCAATCTTCCTCTTTGGTCTTTTCCAACAGGGAAGTATACCAGAATGATGTCTCACTCCGTGACTATAGCGAAGACGAAGTGTCAGAATCAGAATCAGAATCAGAATCAGAATCAGAATCAGGATCAGGATCGGAATCGGAATTAGAAGAGTCCGAGGAGGAGGTTTCGGAGGAAGAGGAATCTGATGATGATGACGATGAATCTTTGGAGGAGCAATCATTGTCGAGTATGAAACCATTGATAGCTCCAGCATCGGAAGATTGGAGAGAAAGAGGACTTCCAAAATCAGTCGAACAAACGGAAGATTCCGAAAGCATAAATAAACAGGTCATACGTAAGAGTATCAAGGATTTCAAAATCGGTAAGGAATTAGGAGAAGGCTCATATTCTACCGTTATGTTAGCTACAGATACATCAACCAACAAAAAATATGCCATCAAAATACTCGATAAGAAACATATAATAAAAGAAAAGAAGGTTAAATACGTCAATATTGAAAAAAACTCATTGAATAGATTGGGTTCTAGAGATGGTATCATTCATTTGTTTTATACTTTCCAAGACGAGGCAAACCTTTATTTTGTTATCAACTACGCACCAAATGGTGAACTGTTGGCCCTGATCAAAAAATACGGTACTATGAATGAAGAATCAGTTAAATACTATTCTGTACAGATCATCGATGCCATCAAATATATGCATGATAATGGTGTCATCCATAGAGATATTAAACCTGAAAATATTTTAATCGATGAGAATATGAGAGCTCAAATAACAGATTTTGGTACCGCCAAGATGTTGGAAAAGAAAGCAGAAACTGGTAGATACCCCAACGATTGTAGAGCTACATCATTTGTAGGTACCGCTGAATACGTTTCACCGGAATTACTAAATGACAAATTCAGTGGAAAGGCATCCGATATTTGGGCTTTAGGTTGTATCATTTATCAAATGATTGCCGGGAAACCTCCTTTCAAAGCCACAAATGAATACTTGACCTTTCAAAAAGTTTGTAAATTACAATATGCATTTTCGGCCGGGTTTCCCATGGTATTGAGAGATTTAGTCAAGAGAATATTGATATTAAAACCAAACAAAAGATTGACAATCAAAGAAATGCAAAACCATTATTTCTTTCAAGATATCGACTGGAATAATCATGCCTCAATTTGGGAGAAAAATCCACCGGAGTTATCTCCTTTCAAGATGTCTGCTAAATCGATGATGCCTATTCCAGAGTTAAACAAGACCCCAATCCCATCTAACAGTACAGTTGTGTTTCCTAGACCTAAACCCATATCAAGTGCGGGCCCATCTGGTCAAAAGAGTGCTTCTGCTACTGATTTCGATTTCATTATCAATAGCAATATAGCCAATGGTAACACTGCGGTATTAGGTAATAGTTCTACCACGGTTTATGGATTACCAATTCCAAATTCATTGATGGAATCACATTTACACTCTCATTCTTCTCCAATCTTGCCAACGGAAAATCAAACATCTGCTCAACTGAGTACCGCTGCAGCCGCTGCTACTTCAAAAAAATTACAACAAACTGCAAATCAAATAACCATTCCAAAATCAAGAAACGCTTCGTCCAATTCAAATGCTTCTTCTCCTAGCCATTCACCAAAGATAGGAAGTTCCCAATCACAGACACAATCGCCCTCGCAAATACAATCAACTTCACGTTATTACAAGATTGTCTCAAAGGCTGTTCCAGCAGGTCAGGGACAACAGAATACTCCACAGTCTACAATCACCGACAGTTATTTAGCTCCTGGAAAGATCGCCACTTCAAGTAGGTCTTCTTCCGGTTCAGCATCGAGTTCTACAATTGCAGGTCAAGGTCAATCTCGTAGTAGTAGTCATAGTTCTCAACAAATCCAATCCAAATCTTCATCTCCCTACGTCGACGTCATTCCGGGAACCAACATTCCAAGACCAACTTTGAACACTAGAGTGCCAGTAAGTTCAAGCAGATCAATATCTACCAGTAGCATCAACAACAAGGTATCTGCATCTAGTTCATCATTGACAATGGGGTCAGCAAAGACAAGAAACTCAAATGGCAACAAGTCAAGTTTGAGCACGGTAAGTACTGCAAAGAAACAAGAAAGTTCCCCATTATCGATATTAGATTTAAGTTGGGCTGATTATTTTGTCGATTCTGATGAAAGAGTAATAAAAGTAGGTATTGTAAGCGTTTCCAAATATCAAAGTGAAGTCTTTGAAAAGAAATATAAAGGTATGCTTACAGAGAGTCCATTAGGTTACAAGAATCGTGAGATATACGGATCATCGAATAGTTTCCAAGTTTATGGTAATACCACTGCTTCCGTTTCGAATAATAGTGGAAATGATGATGCAATTACCTTCATAGAGGACCCAGATGAGGAAAAGGACAATAAGGATCTTGACGATGATACGAACAAAGACCAGAGCAACGAATCTCAGACTAGTACCGGTGTCAATGCATTGGGTATCAAATCTGCAAGTGTGTTGAAGAATTCAAGAAAATTCAAAAATCTATTCAATTATACAAGTAAATCGAATGGAGCAGAACCTTTAGTGAAGAAAAGAATTTTACTGATTACTAGTATTGGAAGAGCCATCATTTTTAAAGAAAATCACGATAGAAAGAAAGATAAATATCAAGTGGCAATAGACATTGATCTTTGTAATAAATATATCAATTTCAAAGAGATTATTGGCGGAGTAGACAAGAAACCCAAACCAATGAATGCATTTATGAGTACATTTGCCATATGCTCTAAGAATGTTACATTGGCATTTGAAGCTGAAAGTTCCGAATTGTCCCCCTGGACTCAATCATTGGCTAAATCTAGAAGTATAGAACAGGAAAGAAGGGCAAAGACAAGTATTACCGAGAAGAAAATTATTAGAAGAGTTGTCAAGTCTAAACCAAGAGTTAATACTTCGAGTTCAAACTCAAATAATCACACTCCGTCATCTTCGGGTAGAGTTCTAAGCGGTGGTAATTCTGTCAAATCACCTGTTATTTCGATTGAAATTCCCTCGCCAACATCACCTATACTTGATTTCAATTTTGAGAAATATATGGGTAGTGGTGGAAGTTCATCAACTGGTAATAATGGAAGTACGAGACAGAGCAACGTAGCGGCAGCCGCCGCCGCTGCATTGGTCACTGCTAATAGCAACAGTCAAAAGAGATTAAATAGAAAGCCGCCTCCACCAAATTCCCCACCACTGATCCCAAGTTCTGCTTTCCCTTCATCGATGCGTTCTCCAAGCGGGAACCATAATTCTCAAAATTTGTCGAACAGCAAGATGGAACATAGAAAGATCAGTGAAGAGATTTCAAGAAATGTGATCTCTAGTAACTCTCCTATGATTTCAGCAGCCATCAACAAAGCCATGAGCAATTCGCAACAATACAATACGGAACAACAGCAGCAGCAACAACAACAACAACAACAACAGCAGCAGCAACAACAGCCAACTAGGTTGATTACAAGTATGAATTCCAAGTTTTTGGCTAGGAGTCACCGTAAGAAGTAGAAACCGTCGTCGTCGTCACAATAAGCAGAAGGCATATATACTTATATATAAATGGGTATACTAATATACAGTTAACTCGTTGTTGCAAGCACTGTAATGTAGTAAAGAAACTGGGGTAAGTGTGTAAATTCAGCAGGAAAAGAGACATGTATTTAGCAGGCGCCAGCACCGCCGCAAACCATTACCTTTCAGGCGCCGCGAGGTGTGTGGTGTGTTGAGAGTAGATCCCAAAATGTGTGTGACTGTGACTTCTCAAGCTGGCTAACACCGCGCACCGCTGCCAATTAAGTGGTGCATACACGCATATTGGGTGAGAAATGAAAATTTTCCCGTTGCGAGAAGCGCAGTGAAGACCAACCAGGCTTACCTGCCAATTAGCCCAGGGAAAAACCTCATCACTAGGAAATTCTAAGAGTTTGTATGGGTGAAAAAATTATAACACTTTTATTTAAAACTATTATACTACTGTTAGATTTCACTTTGATTCTTTTGATATCCTTGTTAGTTTCATTACATATATTCAATCATGGCTAAGTTTATGAAATCAGGCAAAGTTGGTATGTACCATTAATTAGAATACCTTGATTATCCAAATGGCTTTATTATTTTTTTGATTATTAGAAGAAAAAAAAAACCAAACCAAATTGAACTGAAAGATTTTCATGATTCCAATAGACTTGATACAAAAATATATACATTGGATTCCATATGGATTATCAAGATTACTTGATTTTATTTACCACTGGATTTACTTGACTTAAATGAAATTGAAATCGATAGAAAAATTTTATATATACGAGGGAGATTCAGATGTGAAATAAAATAAAAATATGAGTAGATTGATCAATTTACATAGTATGAAATGATATGAAATGAAATGGAATTGAATGAATATAAACAGTCTGGAATTATAACCACTGGTTCAAAGTTAGTGGATGTATTTTATTGAAATCGATATATGAGAAGCAAATTAAGCATATATATATATATTCATGATCGATCAACTCCTTCAACTATACTTCAAATTGCAAGTAAACCAAGATTAACAAGTTTAATATAATCATATAATAAACCCATGGAAGATTTCTGACAAATCCACCCCCTTATTTGAAAACCCCAAATTACTAACTCATTTTCCTATTTTATTTTAGCCGTTGTTGTTCGTGGTAGATACGCTGGTAAAAAGGTCGTTATCGTTCAAGCTCATAATGAAGGTACTGGTGCAGTTCCATTTGCCCATGCCCTTGTCGCTGGTATCGAAAGAACCCCATTAAAGGTCACCAAATCCATGGGTGCTAAGAAAGTCACCAAGAGAACTAGAATCAAGCCATTTGTTAAATTAGTCAACTACAACCATTTAATGCCAACCAGATACTCTTTCGAAGTCGAAGGTTTCAAGAGTACTGTCACTGCTGATTCCTTAAAGGAAGCTTCTCAAAGAGAAGAAGTTAAGAAAGTTGTTAAGAAGGTTTTCGAAGAAAGACATAAATCTGGTAAGAACAAATGGTTCTTCACTAAACTCGCTTTTTAAGTTAATATTAATTTAATAGTATATATTTAAAAAGGATAGTTTTTATGTATTTAATTTAATTAGAAAAAGCAAAATAATAACAAATAACTTATTTATAACCTGTGCCATTGTAAAATGTATAGTCTCAGTTAGTATACACGATTACAACTAGTGAAAATTGGGACCACCTATTTATTTCCATAATAAAGTCTGGTAAAATTGAAGGTCACGGGAATGTACAACTCAGAAATTTAAATTTTAAAGAAACTGGATATTAAAAAAAGAGATATAATTTTAGAAATAATTATTATTAAGAATTGAGATGACACTTAACACCTATTCTGCCTCGTAAACTTCTTCATTAGCAATGTCCACTTGAGTAGTGGCAAACTTTCTAGCAGGGACTTTGTTCTTGAATAAGATATCAATTTCGGCAAATGTTCTACCTTTAGTTTCGGGTAATCTATAATAAGCCCAAACAAAGACAAAGGCTAAGATACCACCCCATAAGAAACCTGCCTTGGCACCCCAATTCCATGTAGCAACTTGAATCATTCTTGGAATCAATTGAGCATCGATAAGACTTGTTATATTGTAAACAACTCTACCAAGTACAACAGTCTTAGCTCTTAGTTGATTCGAAGGGATTTCGGTAACGATTGTATAACCAATTGGACCAATGGTGATGAAATATAAGAAATATTGAACCAATAACATAACACCAATACCGTATGCAACTGAAGGATGTTCTTTTATATTTGGAATACCCATGAATCCAATGACGATTAGGAAACTGGAATTAATAGCAATACCAGCAAGGTATAAAGTTCTTCTTCCAACACGACCAACGATAGCCCAGGCTACAAAGACACCAAGAATAGCCAATGCGTATTGAACACAAGAGAAATCAAAGGCATAAATAGTCTTTAAACCGGCTTGTTCCAAGAAATAAGTGGTATTACCGAATAAAGGAGCACATAAGACTTGAACTGAGTAAGTGACCAAAGCAATTTCGGTACGTCTTAAATCAACACCTTTGAAACAATCAATATATCTCGAGTTTTTATTCATCTCAACTTCAATACTGTTGGTATGAACCATCATCGAGACTTGCTGGTTGATCTCATCTTCGGAGGTCTCTTCGTCCTTTGGAACAAGTAAACGCTTTACGGTTTCCCTGGCTTTTTCAATCTTATTTCTACGAACTAACCACCATGGAGATTCAGGAGCAAAATAAATACCAATTATTAAAGGAACAGGCCAAATCCATTGTAAAGCAAAAGGAATTCTATAAGCCCATTCAGTTGTCAACTTCAAAAACCCACGTAAAGTACCAACACCTGCCAAATAACCTGCACTCCAACAGAAACTAACAAGCATTGTAAGATAAGGCCTAAGAACTAAAGGTGTGACTTCAGCGGCATATGTTGTAGTTAATGTTTGGAAAGCACCCCATGGTAAACCTAATAAGATTTCAGCGCCTAAATACATATCGAGGTTTGAAGCAAAGAATTGTAAAAACACAAATCCAATCATCAAGATTAAAGCGGCAATCATAATCCATCTATAACCTATTCTATCAGCAAAGTAACCACAGAATATTAAACCAACAATTTCACCAGCACTAACACCATTATGAATACCAGCTTGCATAGTGGCTGAAATAGCGGTTTTCTTTGTCTTTGGGTTATATGTACCATACCTAGCTTGAAACTTAGGGAAAGCAAAGAACCCACCAACAAAGGCATGATCAAACCCTTCCATGATCAAAGCAGTAGAGAACCAAAATGACCAAAACACGGCGGTAGGGTATTTTTTAATACCTTGTATTAAAGTCAATTGATGCTCTTCAATGGTGGCTAATTGAGCTTCAACTGCGGTTTCATTCTCTTCTTTTCTTAACTCATCGTATTCAAGACTTCTCTCCGGTTCAACTTCGATAAAGGCCAAGGATTTCTTTGGAACTTCCTTATTGTATTCAAGATCTGAATCTGATGATGACATGGTATTGGAAAAGTGTCGTTTAATGTCTTTTCTGTTATTCACCTTTGATACCACAGCAAGATATAGAGATCAATTGAATCAATACTGGATTTGGTTCAATGCCATTATATATATAGTGAAATTTTAATATCTCCATACTTTTTTATTGCATACTGTAAAAATAAATGAAACATGCCGACTAGTAGAATAAAAAATGCCATAATTTGGTGGAGGATGAATATCTAATTCAAAAGTAAGATTGTGTGATTTCAAGATCCTCAGTAATCGAATAAGTAAGCAAGGGGTATTTAGAATAAGGAGACCAAAAACACGAGTTTACACCCTACATTTGGAAACACCGCACGGATCAATTAAGCGGAGTATTGTTTTCGTGGTACCTTATTAAAAAAAGTATGCCACAATAAACAGTGGCTGGGCAAACATTTAGCCCACAGAATTGCTCAATTATCACAACTAAATTGATTAGCGTTAGATTGATCTTTGGGCAAGTCGGTTGACTGATGCCGATACTTGGGCGATTGATAACCAGCTTATAAATATCCCAGGAATGTTGATGATATATGTGATATATGTTCAGAGAAGAGGATGGAGAACAATTCTTACAAAACAATCGACGCAGAGCCACACTGAAATATATCCTTCACTATATGATTCAATATATATTCAATCGAGGGAGTTTTTCAGCTGTACCACCTTAAAACCTTAGTTTAGCGCTGTAGTTTCATGTAATTAGGTTTAGTAATCGGATGTACTGAATTGGGCGGAGTTCGGAGAGGCAGAGTTGATCGTGAATCATCTTTGGCAAATGGGATGAGTGATATAAATCCGTCCATATGGACGCCCCACTGCCACAGTGGTTACTTTTGGTGGGGTGGCGTTGAACGTGTAGAGTTGTTAAGTGGTATAGTTCGGTGATTGGTGAATCATAAAGCTTAGTGTACTGTGGCATGTATATATTCATTAGCAAATATATACAACTTACAATATATCAAATTGTCCACCGGTTTAGAGGTGTGTGGCGATGAAACATTATGCGATAAACTTTAAATGCGAGGAACATCTTGGCACAACAAGTACTACAAATAGGCTCTGGGCGTGGGTGAGAATAAAGTTTGACTAAACATATATATATAACTAATGGCACATCATTAGAAGTTACTTTTTGTAAAATAAGTATAAATGAAAACTTGTAATTAGTAATCCAAGTTAATAAATTGAATAAGAAACACGAGAGAAATACCCTATTTTGTCGGACATTTGGGGATTGTGGTAACTAAAGGTCTAGAAAATCGTCCTTTATAGCGTAAATAACTTATTTTTGTCAGTTTTGGTAATTGATGTAGTGGATATAAGTGCTATAGAGGCAGATATAACGGACATTGGTGTTTGAATTGGTGTTTTAATGATCCCCCGTTCCGAGTCGGGTAGATGAAGTAGTACAGCTTAAGGTCCACTAGAACGGTACGATTACACTATATTACAAAAAGTATAAATATGACGAAGAATCACCACAAATAAAACCCACACCTAAAAGAGCACACAACCACCACACCGCAACCACAGTGCAAACTAATTACCCACCTCATTTTGGTTTCCACAAGGCAGAATGAAAATAATGCGTGGTTGCGCGGTTTTTCTTATATATATATATATATATATTTCGGCAGAGAGAAACAGGTGTCCGGATGTGCCTGACTCTTGCTGTGGAAGTCGGATTCTAACGTACCGAACGTACCGGGTACCAATCCAATCCAACAAATGAAAATATACTAAAAACACAGCTCCCAGGCAGTAAATCCAGTCACAGCACTGATGATGATGAATTGATAATATGAGAGGCCAGCAATGATAGATATAAGAAGACTAGAAAAGAATCGAGCATTAAATGTATGATTACTTTGATATATGTGCTCGTACCAATTTGTATGTATAATTGACAGGTAAAACAGTGTGATTGATACATATACACGTACCAAATAAAGGCATGGAGCGGTATGTTAGATCTAGACAGTTAGCCAAGCCAAGCCGATCGTGGGGTGGGGCCAAGAAGCCAAGGAACAAGGTGAGTTATAGGGCTATCAGTTGGTACCGCGCGCTTCCTGTGCTTGGTTGTCACGGTGAAGAGAAGAAAGAGGAGGGAGGAGGAGTGGGAAAGTCCAGCAGCGCGCGCGGTAGTATAATATAATATAATATATACCGCTAACCGCCATTTACTCTCACTAATCTACCCGTGCAGCGAATAATAATTTTGCTGTTAACCGATTTCCGTGTGGGTATACGCCGCCGCCAGTTGCACAGCTTTCCCGAGAGTCAATATATATCGTATGTATGTGGGTAATAGGTACAGATGGTACGTATATATATAGTATATATATACATATCTGTAGAAGAACAGGTACTAGAAGTAGCCATCTGCCATAGGTAGATCTGACTCCGCCACTGACCGTTGGCAAGTGGACCGATCTGGCAGACAAATATATAGTTGCTGGGACTCGCAGCGGTGCGCAGATGTAGCCAGTGATAATAGTTAACCTAACTCGCAAACCCACTCTTACGCTTTGATAGCGAGAAAAACGGCTAGCTTGACGGTAAACGTTTCTATGTACATCCGGGATATCGCTTTGTAAATACAATGTTTATGAAGTTGACATCACACTCCGTATATACGAGAGGGGCATAGGCAACTGTGTATATATTGTATATAGTAGATAGTAGATAGAGGCCCAATCCGGCCAGATAAACAGAAAGATAGACACTCACACAGACGTAAACAGCCTCAAACCAACTCACCCATCGCACCAAAAAAAGAAACAAGGAGTAGATTGGGAGAGCGCTCACAGACAAAACCTCACAGGCCAAAACTTGGACTCGGATTTGGCTTGGTTTGGTTACTCTTGAATATCAACATATCCTTCATTTAACCCTTGTTAACACACCAATTCAACTGCATCCAACTAACTATCTACTACATACTACACACTATCTCAATTATTACCTTCATTTCATAGAATTAATCTTTTGTGCCACGGGAAACAACGTATTTTTTTGAAAACTCAAACAGCTTTTACAAATCCAACAATACATCCACATCCACCCCCCCAATCTTACCGATAGTCACATCAAATCCAATGTCGGAATCTTCAGACCCTACTACATCCTCTATGGTATCTTCCATATACTCAAGGATCGAGTACCAACTCCCTGTAAGGTCAAAGATAAGCATTAACACATATCGATCGGATCCATTCTATATGGTATCTAAGAAGGCTTTGATTAATCTCGGTGATACAGCATATTTACAAGAGATATGTACTTGTACATACAACTTATTAATCAGCCTTAATGAAATGGAAAGCCATGATAAATCGATCCTAATCCCATTGAAAGATAGGTCATCATGCAACCTCAAATCAAATTATCTCTTGTTAAGACTCTTGTCCGATATTTTGGAAAACAATTGGCAGAAGTCTGAGGGGAAAATTAATGATTACAAATTTAAAGAATCATCAATTGTCAATAACAGTAAATCTGTCTCTTCAAAATTGATCCACAACTCTGTATTATCTGCAGCTAATACATCGATTAACTTCCATACCGTCAGACCAAGACCTATACCGACACCGATAGTGTCAAAATTGTTAAGCTATTTGGCAAAATTGAAGACCAATAATGATATCTTACAGAAGCTAGAATTAATCACAAATCATCTTTACCAAAACCCAAACAATAAACTTTCACCCGAAGACACTGAAAAGGCGACCGAGGCAGAATTAATAGAATTGGTTGATTCCAATATAGATACAGTTGTCAAATACATTGCTGCTTCAAATCCTACCGAATTCTTTGAGTATCTCAATACAAGGTTAAGAAACGTTAATCTAGATCATCATATCATAACTAGATGCGATTTCTTATCATTGGCATATATAGACTCTACAAATATCATCTCATACTTCAATCTCGTCAGAGATATAGTGGTGAATATAAAAAGAGTCTCTCAACAAAATTTATTACTTGCATTTTTGGATCAAGCTTTGGATGATTGGATTATCTCCAGACCTTTAGACTACATCAAGGCAACAAAGAATACAAATATAGCAATTGCTACCGATTCATTATTTGAAATTGTATTCAAATTTGCCGATTGGAAGGTTTATTACAAGTCCGTATATGGGTTTCTAGCTTCACTATTATTACTTATTCCCATACAGTTTCAAAAATATTTACAATCAAATACCGAGAAGCACACATCAAAATTGAGTAATATATCATTGAAAAGAATATCAACCAAATTCACAAACAAACAAAAAGTCATTGCTGAATTGATAAATATCGTTCATAAACATCCATCTGCAGGTAATGCAATCACGAAGATTTTATTATCAGCATCGGTTATTTGTTACCTCAAGACTTCCGTTGAGCATAAGGATTTAGCTGCTGATAACGAATCGGATTATTTATCAATCATAACTTTTTCAAAACAGATGTGTAAGCCCCTTTGTCGTCATTTGTCATTGGATCATCCAAATTACTATCCAGCTGATACAGATGCTCAAACTTTTGATTCTTTAAGATATTCATTCTTTGCAAGTTTCATAATATTAGAGCCAGATTTAGTCGACACAGTCATACCAGATTTACTGAAAGATAGAAAGCAAACTTTCAAACACATTTTGTTCATCTTTAATGGTTTAGAATTGTTGACTAATATACCCTTGTTTTTCGAAAACGGAAAGACAAGATTTTACAAGATAAATGAATTGGTCTTACCTATGCTGGAAAGGGCCAGTAAGGAGCTAATCTTGTTTGATGAACGTTTATCTGCATTAGATGAGAATGAAAATGATGCTGAATCTATCAGCTCAAAGAAATCCACAGGGTCTTTGATGGATATGATGGATGTATTGCAACAGCGATACATCAATAACGATGGCCTTCATAACACAGCATCAATGTCTTCTGCTAGTATAGGAACGACGTCTATCTCGGACAATTCAGGCGATACTGTTACTCCAATACATACTTCTGCATCATTGGCAAAACCATCTTTAGTATCTCAACAACCAAACTCTAACCCATCTTCTTCATCCAGTCATCAACATCACCATGGTTCATCGATTAAAAACTTTTATAAACCAACTAAGAATATGGCTTCGAGAGTTTTCCAATCGGTAAGTTCAAGCAGTTCCAGCAGTGGGTCGGGTGGTTCGTCGTCTCAATTAACCAAAGAGTTGAGCACCAATACCAATGATGATACCAATGAAAACCATTCTAGTAGATCAACTTTACACATTAATAACGAACAATCAAGCTCATCTTTACCTTCCAGATCAACAACCCCATTATCATTAGCAAGCCCTCTATCAGCTCAACCATCCCACAATGATAGCTTCAACTCATCTGAATTCGTCAAACCTCGCCACTTCATGCTATCTTATGAATTCCCTCCATCTGAGTATATCAAATTACCACTAATTCCAAGTGAAATATCCGCAAAAGTGGTTAAGTGCGTGCTAAGAATATATATCAAATTCCCAATGTTTGCATTGGAAGTCAATGGTCCGATAGATCTCAAAGATACTATAAGTAAGAAGTATGAAGACAGCCTTTTCAAGTTGATGAGCCCAATTTCTCGTTTATTGTTATCACCGGATGAAGAAGTGAGAACCACCGTTGATACTTTTTACTTGAATCTATGTTCTACAATTAGTGAAGCCAAAGGATCGATAATGGCAGCTACGTATTTTGCATCTGCTATCTGCCTTGATACAATTGCCAGTTTAAGTTTGAATCCAACTGTTTCCACCGAAGAACGTACTTCATTAATGGAGTTCTTGAGTAGATTTCTGGATTTACGTGAACATGTAATTGATATCAAAAATTTGGATCAATACTTGACAAATAATGCCTATCATAATACCGGAGGATGCGCAAGGTTAGTCAATAATTTGGAAAAGTGCATTTACCTTGGTCTGTTCTCCTCAAATCTGGAACTGTACCATATTTCAAAAAGATCATTAGGACATTATTTGTTCATTATCGACTCAAAGTACCATCTTCCAAATTGTTTCCAGCGTTATGCCTTGGAGTTATGTAAAGCAATCATGGAAGATAAATCTCCTGTAGGTGAATCTGCTATCAGAAAGAAGCTGAGAGACCATCTTTGTAAATTGAAGGGTCCAACTGATACGCTGATTGATATTTGGGAAATAATGTTTGAGAAATTCTGCACTGTTCATGATATTCTGCCCGATGAATACGATGATAGTCACCCAGACGTTGAAAATGACGTAAATCGTGTCATTTCCCTTCATGATGATTATGGTGAATATATTGCCTCCTTAGGTGGTATTATTATGTCTCCTGAAATGATTGACCATCCAAAACGTCAAATTTTGGAGGATCATTTGACCTTCTTCTTCAGTTACAAGATGAAAAACTTATTCACCAATAACCATAAGAGAAGTGATTCTATCAGAGAAGTTTTATGTGTTTCAATGCATCCAAACTGTACCGGTTTAATTTTGAAATTGTTAGGAAATTATGTCGAGACTTTTGCCCATTGTTTAAAAGAGAAGTTATTCAACATCTGTGAATTGATAATCCTTGTTGCTAGAACTGCCACCCAATTAGATTATGAGTCCTTATTTGCTCATTCAGTTGCATTGATCGATTTGAACATCAATTTGTTAAATTCTCTCAAGATTTACGAAACGAACAGAGACTATACTTATGATCCTGTATATCAAAGACTGAAATTAAAATTGATCAAACTACAAACTTTGTTAGCTTCAAGAATGGATGAATTAGCATTATACGGTATGTCCTTGAAAAAGAACCAATATGCTAGGATTGTTGTCGAGTACCTGGAAAACTCATTCAAGTTCTTGACTCCTACTTCTGAGAGTGTCCCATCCAAATTATTGAATTTCGATAGTAGCACTTCTGTCCCTACAAGTGCCGTTAGTGTTTCTGCAATGACAACAGCAAGTGATGGCACAATTACAGCCGAATCCAGTTCAAGACCTCCTATATCTACATTCGCAGTATCTGGAACAGGCATCTCATCACCTCTTAGTGGGTTGGAACCAAAGAAGAGGTCTGTGTCAGTTGCTTCAGTAAGCGGTTTTTCTAAGACTCCTGAATTACTCGAGCTTCAATACGATGTCGCATTCGAAGCATCTTCGACTTTGAAATATGTGTTTTATGATTTACCTGTGGATCACTATAAGAACCTGGGTTTAGCTAGAGACAGTGATGATATCGTTTCAATCTTCACCCATTATTTTAACCTGTTTGTGAGAATATTGGAATATTTGAATCTTGAGAAGAATAATCCAAACGTCAACTCAAATATGACTATCAAACATCGTTCTACAAATATCGTCAAGAATGTTATCGATATCTTGGTGAATCTCTTACAATCCAACGTTGATTTAGGTGTTAGAAATGCCATTCCATTAGGTTTCCACGAAGATAGCCTATTGCGTGTTTCGTTCATCAATGTTTTTTCCAAGATAATCTCGGATGTTCAGGCAAAGGGTAAAATGATAAATTCTGAAGATTTTGCGTTTTTAGAGTTCAAAAGTATGGAACTATTGGCCAATGAAACTGAATTATATCTTGCTGTTGTTCAATGTGCTAACTTATCCGAAGTTGATGAATTGGCCAGTGCTTTTATGACTATTTCCAACGATAAGAAGAAAACACTGGAAATTTTAACCAATTTGATCAAACATGACATTTTGAATACCACAGATTCTGTTGAAATCTTGAGAAGTAACACGGTTGCAACTAGAATGTTGGCTATATTTTCACAAAAAGAAGGTTCTCAGTATGTTGCTAAGATTTTAACTCCATTCTTAGAAGAATTTGAAAGGACAAACGATTCGTTTGAAGTCGAGAGAATCAAAGCCGATGATCCAACTGCTGAGCACAACATAGAGTTGTTTTGGAAGTATATTAGATTGTTGATCGATACGATTTGCAACTCAATTTCATATATGCCATATGGATTGAGAGTTGTGGCTCATATGGTTTATGAAGCTACATCTGTTAATTTCCCAGAGTCAAAGATAGCAGCATTAGGTGCTTTCTTCTTCTTGCGTATTATCAATCCAGCCATTATTTCGCCTGAAAGAGTAGGTATTGAGACCAGCAAGGATGCTCAACGTTCAAGATCTTTAATCCAAGTTGCCCGTGTCTTACAATTGATGGCAAATGAAACAGTTACTACTTTGAAATGGCCTTTGCTCGTTGATCACATTGATGAGTTAAAGAAATTGAAGACAAGAGTCAATCAATTCATGCATGAAGCATCTGCTGAGATTACCGAGGAAGAGGAAGCAAAATATTCTAAACAAATTTCTTCGAGGGATGAAAATGCTCCATATGACGCAGCAAATACTTTAAGATCTACTTTCCGCAATAGGGACGTTAATTACTCATCATGCTATAAGTTCTTCCATACTTTCTTCTATGATCATTATACAGAGCTGTGTGACAACTATTTGAACCCAGTCCGCCGAGATGCAGTTCCAATGAAACACAAGATAAGAATCATTAGAAGAATCAACAATTTCCAAAAAATTGTTGGTGTCCCACAGAGAGTGATAGGTTATCAGATACCTGAGGGTGTTAGAAATAATAAGTCTGAGAAGGGTATCTTGTTATATGATTTCATGAGTCAATTTTCACTACGTGGTGGCATGGAAAAATGTGAGTTCGTCAAGGTTCAAACTACAAGAGATGGATTCCCCATGGTGATTGTCATCTATAAGGATATTCCAGAAGGATATACTTATGACATGATTGCATACTGCCTATTACAAGTGATGACCAAATACTGGGATTCACCATTTTGTATTATGATTGATTGCACTTTATTCACCTCTAGCTTTGATCCAAAGGCCATCATGGAATTGCTTGTATCTTTAGTAGATGAGAAATTTCTTGTCAACTGTATCAGATACTATAATTTCAATATGTCACATGAGTATTATGATAGTGTTCAATTGCATATGGTCAAATCGGATTTAATCACCATTTTAACCAACGCAGAAGTGATATTCTTGACCTCATCGGATGATCCAAAGACCTTCAACAAATACGGTATGAATGTGTACAAAAATGAAGCTACAGAAGATTCTCGTGTCACATTCAATGACGTGTCGCTATATCAGGCCGAGTCAAAAAGACTGGTAAGTGCCAGACTAATGATCGGTAACGAATACTTACATGTTATTGAGAATCAATCTGCAAGGGTTAAACTTAATAACAAAAAGATCAAAGCCATTAGACTAATTGACGTGTTTTGTATCTCCGAGTTGAGAAATATCAGTGCAAGTAATTACACTGGTGTCTCCAATGAGATTTCAATTTTCGATGAGAGAACAGGAAAGAATTTGATATTGGTATCAAAAAAGAGAGTTGAAATCATGAGAACTTTATATTTCTCAAAAACAAGATATTCAAGAGATACTCAGGAAATAGAGAACTTGAGAAAACTGAAAGAACACGAAGAAGGAAAAGATGTTTTACGTAGCAGTCTTGGATTCATCTTACACATGAGTTTCACAGGACTGCTATCTGCTCATGAAGATGTCAGATCCGCTTCCTTGATGCTATTGTCATCCGTTGTCAAGTCATATAAATTGGATACCGGTAGAACAATTGAAACCGTTGCAGATTTGTCGATTCCTTCTGAAGATATCAATTTCATTATTAGAGTTTCTCAAAGTCTCTGTGAAAATCATCCTTCGTTGACTTTCAGCTTCCTTACCGCTTTCTTTGATACTTATAATTCCCTCAAGTCAATCAATGTTAAGACTTCCTTGGTGATTTATACAAGTCCTTGGTTGACTCAAATTTATCAACACATTTTACTAGGCGATCCAAGATATGGACTGAAGAGGACTACCGATTTGGTTCACAGGTTTGTCAAATTAACAAAAGACAAATCTGTCTTTGTTGTTGCTTTGTCAAAGTTAATATGGTCTCCATTATGTCTTGAGGATAATATTGGAGAAATTGTTGTTGACGAAATCGTCGCTGCTTGTATTGATCATGAAGCCGAAGGCCATGGTTGGAGCGAGATGGCGGGTCTCTGGCCTGTTTCTTCGTCGATCAGATTGTGTGATTTAATCATCAAGAGACTACAAGAGAAATCGCACATGTTGTTGATAAATTCCGTTTCCGATGTTGAATTACATACTAGGTGGATTGAGCTCTCGGTAATGGTCAAGTTTTTGAGTTATATGATCTACAATGTTGACTTGTTTGTCAATCTATACTTGGGTGAATTACTTTATATCATTTCGGTATTTATGGACATTGGACCAATGGATTTTAGAGCGTCAATTTTGAGATTAACAATCAGAACATTTCACTCCTTTTTGACAAAGTCCGAATTATCACCAAAGCAAGTTATTGCTATCAAAGAAAAGATTGAATCACTAAATGGTGCAAGATATAGAATGTTATTTGGTTTGACCAGAGCAGGAGACGATGTAAATGGCCTTTATGAACTTCCAAAAGCCGGTGAAATGATGAACAGAGTTCATTCAGTAGAGGCTGTTTGTGAGCTTTTATTCTCACTTGTCGAAGATTGTGGAAGTGCCATCACCAATGACAAATGGATAGTTAATTGGACTACATGTACTTTGAAATTAGTATTCAAAAGCGATGCCTTTTTACAATCGCGTGCTATAATGATCTATGGAAGTCTTTGTAGAGCTGGTATCAACAATACTGTCTTGTACAGATTCCTCAATTTGATTGCACAGACAATGAACACTTTCACAAAAGCTGATAAATATTTGGCTTCTGAAACCTCAATTATCGTTTGTGAATTGCATGCTTTGAAAAAGATGATAACCCAATTACCAAAACATACACATTTTGTTGGAAAGTTCTTGTGGTTGAGTACTTCATTATCTCTCATTGATAACTTTACATTCTATCAATTTGCCATCCAAATCTTGGCCCAGGCTTTCACAAACATAGATAAAGAAAGTGATCGTACTGGTGGATCTGGAGTAGAGTTTATTTTTAGTCAAAGAGCTATATTCGGGAGAGATCTTGACGAGTTCGAGAAGATTCACAATATCAGTTTCACAAGAGAGACATTTGATATTGTTTTACTGCACTTGTGTGCTAAAGGGTTACTTGTTCCCTTCTCTTATATCAATGCTTTGAATTCTTTGAAGACCATCTTTAGAATAAGATTGAAGTGGGAAAAGAAAGCAGCCTTGAAGGAGAATAGACCAATTGACATCAATGTGTTTTGTTACGTTTTGATCTTATACAAGTTGTTCAATACAGATGAAGAAATCCTACAAGTATTAGCAGAATGTGGTTTGACTGACTTTGAAGTTGTTGAAGTCAGTGACACTTTCCATTGTCCAAAACAACTTATTGATTTCTTAGTCTCAGATACATTCCAAACCCATTGTGCAGTTGTTATTAGTTCTGGATTCATCAATAATAAGAGAAATAGTGACTCCTCAATCACGAGAAATTTCGAGCTATACAAGTATGTATGGCATCTCGATCCTACCATATGTTGGAGAGTTTTCCCATCCATCATCCCTTCTTTGGAGAGGTACGCCGAATCATCCAAGTCTTTAAATGTCTTGAAATTAGTCTTGCCATTGATGGAGGAAATGATTTTAGATCCAAGGTATTCTAAGAGAGACGAATATGCTCAACAATTGGAAACCTCAATCAATAAGACGAAAGTAACAGCCATTACCAAATGTGGTTTTACCAATAGCAATCCTTTCGATTATACCACAGAGGAGAAACTACCAGTTGAAAGAAGACAAAGAGATTCTATATTCATCAGAAAGGCGCTTCTCAGAATCATGTCAACTCATATAGAAGATGAGTGATGCATATCATATACGGTCATTTTATTCACTTATATACCCATAACTCAGTTTTACTGATACTTTACTTATTAGTTATCCGTTTTTTTACGTTTATATTCTTTGCATTAATGAGATATGTCTTATTATATTATATTTAAATTATACTGATCAGTATTGTAATCTACATTTATTTTTCTTTCTTTCTATTTGTTAGCATTATTATGGTGGATGTTAAACTTTATGTTGTTCACTTTTTCGAACTCTTTTCTATCACTCTTATAAATCAACATCGTAGCCTTTGCATCTTCTACAGAAGAATGTTGTCCACTTTGAATGTCTATATTTAAGATTTCTTTCGTCAATTTCTTAAGACTTGGTGTCTTACCTTGAGCATACTTGGTTCTAAAAGGGCCATGCCTTGAAGTATCTCTAATCATCGATCTTGGATGAGAAAGCATCAAAGCTTCTAAATCATGCTCTATAGCATGTCCAACTAGTATACGGCCATCGAGTAAATTGGCTGTAGCCTTTTGTGCTTCTTTAAAAGGAATAGCGGTTTTCATATGTTTGGGAGAAACACCACTAACCCAAGTCCTCCAATCGGTGACTCTCTCCGTTGGTCGTACGAATGTATCGTAGATTGTTACCCCGTAGTAATTCACTATCGAGACTCTAGCTAACTCTGAAACAGCACCTTCGGGTCCAGTACCTACGAATTCACAATCTATAGCTAAGTATTTACCGATTTCAGATTGTCTTTTACTCTTGAGCACTTCGTCTTTAGGTAATTCCTTTACCTCAGCTACTGTATCTATGGTATCATCCGATGCGGTATTAGCCTTTGAAGCTTCTTCAATCTTTGGCGTACGAAACTTTCTGGCATTGGAATTAGTCGAAGTGTTTTTGCGAACTTTTGATGGATCAGTTGGTTTTTTTTTCTGCTGCTGCTGTTGCTTTTTCTGCAGGGTTTGCCAGTTCGATGATATTATAGGCGTTGACATTTTTATTGATAATGAGTATATCTATATGACTATTGTTGTATACTGCTGATCTCCGATTAGACGATAATTTGTAGAAGCAGGCTTGCACCTAGTAAAAAAAATGAAATTAATATTATAAAGAAAAGAAAATTTATTTTTTTATCGGCGAGCGGCGTGCGGCCCATGTATTTCCTCTCGAGGAGTTTTACCAGTTTTGTACATAAATTTATATACGTTTATATGTACGTTTATATACCTGTAGCGTATATTAACTAAGCTTCAGCCTTATATGAGTTGACCAAGGATTGGATAGTCATCACTATCTCCTTACACTGGTTAGTATTTATAGCCTCTAAGTAATATCTCTTTGGAGTACCCGATTTATTGACATATATCTTGAATTGATAAGGAACTTTTGAAGACTGTTTACATTTTGTAATCTGAGTAACGTGGAAACTCGAAGTCTTTGCATTGTTATTCCAAGAACCCCTGTTCTCCGAAAACGGCAAGATATAGATCTCGAACCCATCTACAGCCAACGATCTCTCAACTCTATTCTTGAATGAAACTTGTTGTCTTCTCCAAACGGTCCATCTATGATAAGACGTAGGTAACGAAACGTCAATCATTGATCTATCATAGTTGATATCCGATATACCACTGGATCTATTCGAAATATCTAAATCATTGATAGTGTTATGCCAGATCGACGAAAGAGTCTTATTGTTCATCAATTTATTCAATTTCGAGGACGCATTATCAATGTTTGGTCTAGCCATCTGGGAGAAAGATTGACGTCTAGAAGGCAGTCTTCTAATATCCGCATCGGTTATGTCATTATGGTCTTGGTGACCAGAGACAATACCACTAGAGTTTCCAGCACCAGTATCAGCCTTGATGGCTTCATTTTTCCTTGCCGAAGTAGTTCTAGCAGAACGAGTAGCTGTAGCCTTTTTAGTGTTGGCCTTTGAGGAAACTCTCACTTCGTCATCTGAATCATCTGAATCGAAAGCATAACCTCTATGCTTCTCACCCTTATCGTTGTTATCAGCGTTATTATTCAACCCATAATATGGGGTTATATCATTCTGTTTATTCATACTTGACGCAGGTGTGACATCGGTAGCCAGTAACGTATTCTTCAAGTCTCCACCAACTTTCAAAGTACCCATAGTACCCAACGTACCCATTTGTGTTACTATTGGCGATTTCTTGACAGAGCGAAGTTGAGTAGATGGACTTCCTTGATGTTGTTGAAGTTGCTGCTGGAGCAATTGATCGTTAAAATCAGTTATAGTTGGAGTTAATTTTTCATTCCTTTCAGCCTCTTGCTCGGAGCAGGCAACCATTGCAAATTCATCAGTACCGTATGAAAGCATTTGTCTTCTTCTGTCCAATACACCAAAATCATCCAACAACTCTCCATCATCAGATACATACAGTGACCAATGATTCGGATTCAACGAGATCTTCGAAATATCAATATTGAACTCATGGATTTCCTTTTGAATTGTGAATAACGTCAAACCGATCAAATCAACTACTTTAGCCGATTTCAACACTTTGAAGAACAATGGTGCCGGTATGATATTTTCCAGAGAAATTGATATCTGGAAAGTATTATCATCAATCTCTGTGTTTTTCTTGCTAACATCTCTACGTCTTGTTTTCTTCTCAGGTTTGATATGCGTGCCTACATGTTCGAAGAATGTCAACGGATTATTGACGTTGTCGATTAAAGCAGAAAGGCTCGATTTTTGGGGGTCTCTTGTTGCCGCATTTGTCAAATCCCTCTTAACAATACTTTGTTCAAATAATTTCGACTCGATTTGCTGTTGTAATTCATTGTTTGCGTTACTTGTGGCACTTGCTAATGATAGCATATTTGAAGTTGATTTCGAGTTTCTAGTGTTCAAAGTCGATGGTTTCAACAGATTGGCATTGATTGTTGAAGACATTGGTGGTGGTTTTCTCTTTGAAGTTAAGACGCTTTGTGGCGGAGTGCTCTGATAAGCACTTGTTATCAGGTTGTTATGCTTGACATATTTGTTCATTTGACTGGAAGTAGTGTTTGCTCGTGATCTGAATGAGATTTTGGAAACGGATGGGATATCGGGAAGCCTCAATCCACGTTTATATAACAATGGGGTGGATGAAGCATCAAGACTTTCATCTGCTTCAGGAATGTAATCTGAATCCTGAGAGAAGGAGTCCGAGTCCAATTCCCCATTGAAGTTGAAATCGGAGCTCTGATCTGAGAGATTAGTACTATCATTAGCCAATGAACTATTGTTTAATCCGTCTAATATGTCATCGGAGTCGATGTCGTTGAAATCGTTATCACTTGTGATGAATTCTTCATCCGAGGTTGCAGCTTCAAAAGAGCCACTTAGTTGATCATCATCCTCATTATTGGAGTAAGTTTCATTATTGGTTGTGCTATCAATGTCATTTGTATTATCTAAAGTGGAGTTGAATGTGGTATTTCTAGAAGTGACCTTACTACTGTTGCTACTTATAAGATCCGAATCATCGTCATCATCTTCAGAAGAATCACTAGACGACTTCTCTCGTCTAAATAATCTTTTGGTCTTATTCTTGTTGTTGATGTTGATAAAGGGTATATTACTACCATTTGCGACATCTTCTTCCGACTCCTCTTGAATAGTCTGTGTTCTCTGACCTCTGTTGTTGTTGGCAGTACTACTCGTGCTTGAATGCCTCACTGGCCGTATCAGTCTGGTCAAATTGAACAACCCCTGTTGTTTTTGCTTTGGATTGGCCGATGGTGTAGTAGTAGAACTAGATTTAGTCGAGAGAGATGATGAAGTCGAGTCAATGGTTTCAGTCAGACTTATTATACTACTCTTACGTTTTGACTCGGACCTTTTGACAAGCGAATCTGAACGCTTTGGAAGAGGTATACTCTCAATTGATTCCTGTATTGTGTCTATGCTCGTCAGTTTAATACCATCAGTTATGGTTTCACTTTTATCTTTAACTTTGTTCTCCCTAATGTCCTGATGTTTTTTTTTCTCCTCATTATCATGGAGGTCTGTTGCTCCATTGGCAGCAAACCCCTGAGAGGAAAGCTTAGGTGTCAGTGCCACATTTGAGTAACCATTGGCATCATCAATATTATCTGCATCAGACTTGTTATTTCTGTTAAACCTATCATTATCTAAAATAGAAGTGATTTCAATAGGTGGGGAATTTTTAGATGCATTGAATAATTTGGGGAAATTTTTCTGATAAAATATAGGATCTGTATGAGTATTATCTGTTCTTGTCTCATAGATGCCTAATATCCTAGAATGGATCTCGTTCAAAGCTGTGAAATTGGATCCTGTACTTATACCCGTACCTGGAGCGGTGGTACTATTTCTTGAAGAGTTTGGGTTCACGTTTATTGATACACAATTCTCCCGCAGGAGATTGATCAAGAGGGAGGTATCATACGGAACAGCCATATCTTGGTAACCAGACCAAACTGTTGTGTTGTCTATAATATATATATATATAAATATAGAATCACGTTTAATTCCTCACGCCAAACCTTCCTAATTTACCAACTCCTTCTAGATTAATACATGATGAGCCTCTGAGAAGGGGAAAAAAAAATAAAAGTCGATCGACGCTCAGAAAAGAATGGAGAGAGAGAGAGACGATCGACCCTTGAAGGCAGTCTGCCAATCACAGGCGGGCGTTCAAGGGAAAAGAGCGAAAAATGAAATATCGAATGGATGGAGGATGGTTTGGTATGGTAAGGTATGGAAGGGAATCATTTATTATAAGGGAATTCTAGTATCGGATCAATTGACTCGAAATCGTATACTTTCCTATCAGTTACAGATTCATAACATTTAAACTATATACATAATGGCTGCCGCTTATCACATCTTAGGTAGAGTTGTTCCACCTCACCACGTATGTACAGCACTTTTCTCTTACTACTGCCGGTTTTGAATTTAATTTACTAACATATATCGATTATCCACTAGTTAGCTATTGCTACCCTTGGTTCCGTTTTAGCCCTTGTCTTACCAAAGCCATGGAATGCTACCCCAAAGGCTGAACCAGTTATTGCCGCTTCTTCCCCAGAAGAAGAGAAATTCATCGTTGATTTCTTAGCCAAACATGAAGCCAAACATTAAATATAGAACAAATAAAGATTGAATAAAGGGTTGATACAAATCAACTTTGAAATACGAAGACAAAAAATTTAAAATAAAATTATTATTACATTATGTTTACATAAAAATACCATTCCATTCCATCTAAAATTGAAAAAACGCAATTATAACTTTTTATATGAACTGAATTTTTTTTTATTTATCAGTATTATTACTATTTATTTCTGTATAAAAAAAGTTTGTTAGATTGATAAATACAAATTATACTATTATAAAACACATCTTTTTCTTTATTAAAATCGATACTAGTTTGTGGTTCTTGAATAAAATGATTTATTCTTTAAATAAAACCTCATTAGCCAAAGGATCATTTTGAACGGTTTGATCTCTCTTTTTGAATTTTCTTTGTAAGGCATTTTCATGTCTTGTTTTGGCTTGTTCAGCAGCTTGATGTTTGACTTGAGCTCTGACGAAATTTGGAGAAACGTATTCTTTATTTTCGTAAATCTTTGGACCACCGAATGAACCTTCTAATATAGTAATCAAAGTTAAGACAAATCTTGGACCGATTTCAACCAATGTTAAATCCTTTAACTCAGTTGGAGTTTTTGTTGAAATATCTTCGTTTTCTTTTAAATCTGTTGTTTCATTGATTTGATAATTTCTAACCCAAATCTTACCATCGACTATACTGAAAGTCATAACATGATCGATAAATGGTTTAGATTTACGAGCTTGAGGTGGGACACCAAATTGGTGAATAAACATTTCTTTCATTAACTTGAAATGTTCACCAGTGGTATCAAAAGCTTGATCAAATGACAGTATAGGTCTTGAACCTTTAAGACAGTTACCTGTGAAGTTTAACTCATCTAAAGTATGTAAATTTTGAATATGGAATTTTAAAGTTGGACCATTTGGTGGTTTTGATAACCAAAGGTATAAATCTTGATGCTTACGACATTCAAAATACATTATATTGTTACAATTGTATAATTCTGCAATTTCATTTAATTCGTATAGTGTTTTCTTACTGTCCAATTTTGGTTCTTTTCTTGAATGAGGTAATAATGAATCTAAATCACTGATTAAATGACGATGTCTATATGTTATACCTCTTGATGATATGAGTAAGACTCTTTGTCTATTTACTCTCTTTTTATCTTGTTTTGTTCCATTATTGTTGTTGGAACCTTTGGATTTGATATCCTTGGATAAGGCTTTGTATATAGCTGACATCTTGGATAGTATCAATTATATAGTATAATGTAAGAATCTATAATGAATCAAGTAATATATTCTATATACATATACTTATCTAAAAGAAATTCCTAATAAAAAAATTTTTTTTTTTATGAAATATTTTTTTATCGCGTGCACGGATGGAGCTTGTCATTTTATATTGTAATTTTCTAATCAGCCAAGGTAATTAATTGTATTACTGATCTTGGGTTAACCTTATGATATGAAGGTATGTGCTGAAAGAAGACAATAATCTAATACACTTGGTGCGGGATGATTAAGAGACACTTCAGAGGCAAAGGTACTTACGAAGAAGAGAGTGACTCATCGGAGGAGGAGGAATCGAATACTAGCCAGCAAGAAATTGCGGATGAGATCGATACAGATAAGAATGTACCGAGTGGAGTTCAAGTGAAAATCCGAACCGACCAAGCTGCTACCAAGTCGAATATTACGACGACCAATGACAGCAATGCACCCAAGAGAGCTAAGCCTGAGAGTGATAGTGGTGTAACCGAAAGCAATAGCGTGGACGAAGAAGACAACAACAGCGGCGGCAGCAGCAGCAACGGAGAAGACGACGAAGAAGAAGATAGCAGTGAAGAAGACGATAGCAGTAGTAGCGAAGACGAATATGTTATGAAAAGACCGGTATTTATATCCAAGAATAAGAGAAAGACAGACCACAACACGAAAGGTGAAGTTAACAACAAGGACGAGGAAGAGAAAGAAAAGATGCTGGCATTGAAAGAGATCGAAAAGAATTTGAATAGAGTGGACGAGGAAGATAGACAGAGGAAGATAGAAGAGTCGTGGACTATGGAGGAGAATACCAAAGGATTAAACGATGTTGATTTAGAAGAAGAGCAAGAAGAAGAATATAAGCTCTGGAAGCTGAGAGAGTTGAGCAGGCTGAGAAGAGACAGAGAACTGTTGATCAGCAAGGAAAGAGAAAAGGACGAAATAGAAGCTAGAAGAAGTAAGCAATAGAGCCATTTATTGATCAATGGAGACTGTACTGTATAAATAGATATTTTAGTTAATTAATGATGTATATATAACGAAACAACATCGGCAGCTGTCGTGAATGTGGCCAATTGGAGTGGCTGTGTATAATAGGTAAGCCCAACTCCCCCGCGAGGCTGGAGAAAGGAGGAGAAGCGAAAGCTGGAGAAGAAGAAGAAGGAGAAAGAAAGAGGAGAGGAGAGGAGAGGAGATGGTCTGGTAGAGAGAGAGAGAGAGGATTCTTGACATGGTTAATAGTTATCTAAGTTATCCATTTGATTCTTATCTATCTACCCTCAATTGAACCCCATACTTAGCTTGTACCTTCTTACAACCCCATTCTGCTTATCCTTCACTCTTGATTCAGTCCGCTTTTCAAGTATTTCACCTCCCTCCCCCTCCCCACTCTTTTAAGCTGAGACTAGAATTAAAATCGGTCAGCTGGCGAATTTGAACAAGGTTGGTCCTAATTATCTGCATATTTATCACGTTCCCCGCTCATTGACAGAATTAACACTTGGATACCGCATATCTCCGTACACTCTATTGCTAAATTTACATTCATCATCAAAAGATCAAAAAAGATCACGCACACTATCAGAAGTTCAGCTATTTGTCATATTTCTAACGATTTCTTCTAATATCAAAAGTTCATATCTCAACGCAATAGTCCTTCGCTTCGCCAATCATTTCCAAAATGTCAGTATCTAAATCAAAGACTAATAAAAATTTAACATATATTTTAAACCCCTCGGAAGGTCATCAAATTGGTCACGCACTTGGTGTTAATTCTTTGCAATTCTCTGCAAAGACAAATACTTTATTCTCTGGTGGTAGAGATGGTGTCGTTTCATGTTGGAAGGGAAATTCCGTAGATTCAGATACCGCTAATAACAATTACTACGATGAATATGATTTGAAATACAATACCGCTAATGAAATTAGAAACTTCATATCTCATAACTATGATAATGAATCTGAAGTACTACATCTCGAACAGAGTATCAGAACCGGTATCAATTCAAAATATATCCCACAAAATAATGGAAACGATTATTCGTTTTCAAAATCCGCTCAGTTGCATTTGGATTGGATTAACGATATGAAATTGATGAATGATGATACTACAATTGCTTCTTGTTCTTCTGATTTATCGGTAAAGTTATGGAATTCAAAGACAAACTCAATAACTACTCTGGGACACCATAAGGACTACGTCAAGTGTTTAAGTTTGATCACAACTGATAATAATCAATTAGTCACCGGTGGATTAGATAGAGTCTTGAACCTTTGGGATGTTGAAAAACAAAATATCGTATCTTCCTATAAAGGTCCACAGGAGAAGGATTCAATGTACGCATTGAGTTCAATAGACAATTTGATCATCTCTGGAGGTCCTTGTAAAAGTGTTCTTTTATTCGATAAGAGAACCATGGAAAAACCAATCAAATCTTTTGTTGGTCATATCGATACAATTCGTTGTTTGGCAATGAAAAATAAATATTTCCTTTCCGGTTCTTCAGATTCAACTATCAAATTATGGGATCTTAGAACAAATCGTATCCTCAGAAACTTTGATATGCACAACTCCTCAATTTGGTCATTGCATGCTCCAGAAAGTTGTCTTGATAATAAAGATGATTTCGCCATCTTCTATTCTGGTGATAAAAGTGGGGTGTTGATCAAGACTGATTTAAGAGGTTGTGTCTCAAATTCAAATGCTAGTACAACAAATTCTACCAATGCTGCATATATAGATACAAAATTCAAAGAAACCTTGGGTATTAGTACCATTATTGCAGATAGTGGTAGTGGTGATTTGAACAGATCCGAAAATGGTATCCTTAGTATAGTTGAAGGTAAGAATACCATATGGACATCCGTTGCAAATCAAACCCAAACTTCATTATCGCATAAGGACAATGATGATCAATATTCCGTTGATAAAGTATCGATCAATTCGTGGTCTATCCCCATAACAAATAAGTTTGTATTATATCAAGGTATGAAATTGACCAAAAATTTGGAAATGTTGAATAAAACCTCTAAAACAATTATTGACGATGATAATAATAATATTAATAATGAAGTTGAGCTTCCTATAAGAGTAGAACAAAGTGCTTCAACTGAAGATTTGTATGATCTTGTTTCTCAATTATCCAACGATGAAAATATCTATGATTTCAGTCAGATTGACGAAGCTTTGTCGAGTCAACTCGCAATCAATAGTCATCTAGCACCAAATAAGTCGTACGATAAGAGTAGTCATCTTGGCCATGGACACCACCACCCTCATGGTGGTCTTATGAATAAGCCAGTGTTTGAATTGAATGACTTACCATTAGATATAGACGATGATCAATTGATCAATACATATTTTGTATTGTTCAACGGTTCTCCAAATTCTGAATACGTCATCAACGATACATCCGCTGCAAATAGCAACAATGAATCCATAAGATCAGAAGAACCATTGCTGAAACAAAAGGGTAACCATACGAATCATCATAGCCTCAAACAGAAATTAGAAATAATTTACGAGAAGTTACCAGAGGATATTCTTAATATTGTACCATTCAATGAATATCCAGTTCAAAGTATTAGAGGCTCAAATGCAATAATCAAATCTAGATTCTTGAATAACAGAAGACATGTTGCTGCGTTGGATGAAAACGGAGGAATAATCATCTTTGATATAGTGAATTGTTCAATTTACAAGATCATTGAAACGACTTTATTGGATCCAAGTTTGAACATTGACTACAATTCGAATCATTTCATCGATTTGAGAAATGATAATTTCGATGAGGTAGTAAGTCATTTTCAAACAGTCGAGACATTACCTCAATGGTGTACCGTGGAGACTAAAGCAGGTAAATTGTTTGTTACCTTGAAGGAGAACAATTTCACCAACTGTGAAATTTATACCGATAATTTATACGAAAATTATCCCGAATGTAATGAAACCAATCAAGAAGTGATTGATGAAGATGACGTTACCAAGTCGAATATAGGTAAGATTGTTCTCAAGACGTTGTTTCAGGATTTTGTCAATTATGAATCCCAACCTCATGTTTCAAGCTTCCGCAAGTCTGAGATTGAGAAAAATCCACACAAAGTTGCCGCATTATCTACATTATTCAAGAGTGAAGACCATCAAACCAACGGGTCCTTTGGGGCGAATGGTAATTCTACTTCCAGTCAAGGAGCAAATGGTACCGGCGCATCAAATAAGAAGGAAGAGGAAAAACCAAAAAGAAAACTATTTGGTAGGAAATCTACTCCAAGTACAAGTAGCGCACCAAGCACAAGCACGAAAGTTGAAGAACCTGCAAAGGTCATAACGGAAGATGATGTAATCGATGCTATTGGTGACACAGAAACTTTGTTAACCGTTATCCAGACACATTTACCTATTCCACACGTGAATTCCAATGTAATCAAGAATTTGAATATTGATACAGATAATTCGATCCCCATGGTTAATCTAAAAAGAAATAATTTCGATATAGTTATCACTGAGAACACCATATCCAGATATCATTGTAATATATCCGACTTGAAAAACGAGGAGAAAATACCTTTATTGGAACAAAACTTACCTATATGGGCAGCAAAGGCATTGTTATTGAAGAAATATCCATTGAGAGATACACCAAAAGTGGGATTCATCATTAAAAAAGATCCACAATCTGATTTACCCGGAGTTCAACATGCACCCGGAACGGTACCACAGACTGGAGCAGCAGCAGCAGATGCAGCTAAAGGTCATATCAGACTAACTGCCAATAATATGTTACGTGTTTCCAAAGTACTTGACTTCATAGTTGATAAATTCGATGCCAAACCAGTTGAATTGTCAAACGGTGACTTGAAGCCAAGAGATTGGTTGGAAGTTAGTTGCCGTGGTGAATTGTTACCTTTGAATATGACTTTAGCCACCGTTAAGGCTACCATTTGGAAGAGTTCAAGTGATGTTGAAATTGTGTATAGACGTAAAAGGTAAAGAACGAATTGAAATAGAGTAACTAATATATATATATATATATAACAAAAATATACAACACCCAGAAGAAGCCGCGAAACTCCCGTGCACCCACTTCTACGACTGGGATCTGAACAAGAAAAAAAATTTACCCTCTCTTTGCAAAAAACGGGGGACCATCTGAGAAAAATTTTGAAAATTAAAGCCATTAGAGCAGAGAGCTGTATAATATGTTTCACAATAATCAACAAGTTTACCTAAGTTTTAAGATCAATAGGGAGTAAGATCGGTGTATCAAGTGGTAACTATTGGTATCTATCTGAAAGGGGAGAAAAAACAAGCGACATAATCATAAACATATACATATATTTTTATCAACACAATAGATAACAAAACAAAACATTTAAGATAGAGAGAGAATAACTGAAAAAGATTCACTCATTGTACATATAGACAGACAGAAATACACATATAATATAAAATAACAATGGAGGACGCCGACAGAATTACATCCAGATTATGGAGAGCTTATAAGACCATCAAGGAGATGGTTAGGGATAGAGGATATTTCATTACACAAGAAGAAATAGATATGTCATTAGATCAATTCAGAGAAAAAGTATGTGATTCTATGGGTATACCACAAAGAAAATTGATGAGTTTCCAAGCTAATCCAAACTCAGAAGCAAGTGAAAAATATGGTGATTTAGGTCCTTTATGGGTTGAATTTTGTGATGAACCAAGTGTTGGTATCACCACAATGAAGAATTTCTGTGCTCATATTGCCGATAAGAATTTCTCAACTGGTTTATTCATCTATCAAACCAATTTAACTCCTTCTGCTGTTAAAGCCATTGCCGTTGCTGAACCAGCTACAATTGAAACTTTCCAAGAAGCTGATATCATCGTCAATATTACACATCATGAATTAGTTCCAAAACATCTTAGACTTAGTTCTGAAGAAAAGAAAGAATTATTAACCAGATATAGATTGAAAGAATCTCAATTACCAAGAATCCAAAGAGAAGATCCTGTTGCTCGTTACTTAGGTTTGAAAAGAGGTCAAGTCGTCAAAATTATTAGAAGATCAGAAACCTCTGGTCGTTATGCAAGTTATAGAATTTGTTTATAGACTGCGAATTCTTTTGTTTTCTGTCTTTATTTATTACTAAAATTAACTCTACTTCTCAAAAAGCTAATCACCCCCCAAAAAAAAGCAACACATAAAATCCATCTACCTTAAGAGATGATGCCTTCAATTAGCTGGTCATCTCTACACTTATTATTTAATATGATTATTATTGTACAATATATAAATATCTAAAAAAAAAAAAACACACACTCTTAACATTTTATATTTCAGATTAACTCTACGTAATACAATCGGGATACTTTCTTCACAGTTCGTACCGTACTTTGACAGCCAAAACAGAATCTTGTTTACCCTTCCACCAATCGATATTATTTTTACTCTCATCCTCATTAGCCAACACAACTTCTTGACATGGTGATACATCAACACCTTTATTGCCCAAGAATTTAGGCGCTACGGTGATTATTAAAGAGTTAATAATAGATTCACCACCAGATAATCTAGCTACTAGTAAATCGTTGATTATCCTAGCACCTCCTTCAACCATGACGGAATTGACTCCATGTTTTTTAAGTGCCATAAATATATCACTCCAATCCAAGGGATCTGATCCTTCACCTGGTGTTCTCTGCGAAGACTTCAAAGCTATAACATCGTAATTATCAGAATAGAAGGACATCTTGTCATCTCCTACCAGGTTTGAATCAACCACTATAATTGGCTTTTCGATTTTGTCCTCTTTGAACATTTGGTTGACTTTTAAAGAGTCATATGACTGAAAACATTTGAAACTGGGATCAATGATTATGGGTCTGATCCTATGAGCATTATCACCACTAGAGGGAGAAAGATATCGACAGTTCAAACTGGGGTTATCTATAAGCAGGGTACTGATACCAATCAGTATCGCATCATGCCTTGATCTAATATAATGGGTCATTGTCTTAGTCTCAAGATGTGATATCTTTGTCTGCACGCCTCTAGCTATCGCTATTTTGGAATCCAAAGATTGAGCATATGTCAAAGTCACGAATGGTAGTTTTTGTACATTGTTGTTTTGCTCAGATGCGTTGCTCTTTGATCTGGGCAAAAACGGTGATAGGAAAGGAACAAGTGATTCAGGAAGTGGTATCAAAGCTGACATTTCTCTAATTCTTGTTCAAATGCAAGAAATAAAAAGGCAGTGAGAGATGTGTTTCTGTGAAGATAATTTGACGGAAATCTTTTCCAGTATCCTATAGTGAATGTCTAATGCCACAGGTACGAAATAATCTAGTAACACCTACCTTCAAAAACCTATTTGAAGAGATCCATGAGTTGGATATTCATACCTTCAGGAGACTAAGATAACTCCAGGTCCCGAGATGTCAGACGATCGGCGCGTCTAATCCGAAATCTGGAGATTGACGCGTGGATTGGCTTCTAACATGTTTTCTGACTACTATTTTATCTATAATTCAGATAACAGTAGTATAGCTTGCAGGGCAATTCAAAGAGATTGACCACAAGACATAGCAACATGAAAATACTCACACCACAGGAAAAGGAATTGGCTGGGGTATGTATAGTTCAACAGTATTGTAATGGATATACGATTTTACTAACATTGATATGAGATCAAACAGCATTTGAAAGCCAGTATATGGTACAGTGTATCTAAAATAGTAGAACAAGAGATGGGTAAGCTATCGGATGATAATAAAGAAATGGGCAAGCCAGAAATCACAGTGACAAATAGGTTTGTTGCTGGATTGGTGGAGTTGGTATATAGACAATTGATATCAGTTGGTGAAGATCTGGAAAGTTTTGCTAAACATGCATCTAGATCTCAGATTAAACCAGAAGATTTATTTATGATTACTAGGAGAAACGACGCACTGACCGAGGTGATAAAGGAGCATTTGGATAGCCTTACAAGAGGTTCTAAGAGGAAGGCAAATATTACCAAGCAGTCGCCAGCTAAAGTGCAACATATACCTGAACCTGAATCCGAACCAGAACGAGAACAAAGAAGACCGCAGATATACGAGTCAGACGACAGTTTTGCCGACGATGATGACGATGAGATACTGAGACACCTCAGTTGACTGCGAATCCTGCCATTATAGATAGATTGACGATATATATATATATATTTATATATATCTATATATGTGTACATGTATAAACAAAAACGACTAAAACCATATTATGAAATCCGCGCCACTAAATAAACCTATGTATTCACTTGCGCCACAGTGGCGAGTGACTCACAGAGAGAACAAAAAAATTTCGTCGAGTTTTGCAAGCTTTCCTACGTGAAAGTCGAGAGGTTTAGGTTGAAAGTGGTGTAACTAAGTCTATTTGGTCCATTACATAAAAGGTTCACCTCACTTACTCAGTTCAACAACCGCCACCTCAATCATGCTTATAAGGCTTCAGAACTGCCACCGTGGTGTCGGGCTTCTGCTTCGTACCCAATCCCTCCCATATAGAAGGTTTCAATCCACTGCATCTACTGCTACCTCCACTAATGTCTCGGATGAAATAATAGTGGAAGGTAAGATTGAAGATCCAGTCAGAAGTCGTAAGCAATCTTACAAGACTAGAGCAAGACCATCGCTTAAGGATGAAGAAGTGACTATCAAGAAGCATTCCGATCATTCTACTCTCGTGATAAATAAAGTTGCCAAATCTTTCACAATGTTTCACCATGACCCAGCCAATAACAATTTTGTTGCTGAATTTGAACAACATAGATTATTACCTCTTAACCCATTATACTTCACCAAAAACCCAGCCCATAACAATAATCTTAGAAAATTGACCGAAGTTATGAACAAATATAGATCATTATTGAATACAAATAAATTAGATCATGAATCCAAAAAGGATAAATCTAAGGCTAAACAATCCAAGGCTAGAAAGAACAAATGGATCAAACTTGACGATTATAAGACACTTACATCTGATAGAACCACAGTTTCCAACCATAGAGAATTGATTACCGTTCTTGAGAAATTGGATTCGATTTCTCCTCAATTTAGAAATACCACTATTAATGGTATCTTGAATAAATACAGAGGTACCGAAGCTCCAAAGGACATTATCAAGACAGCCAAGACTCCAGATGACAAAGGTAGATCCATCGCCCTTGGACAAAGAAAATCATCAAGAGCTAAAGTCTATTTGGTTAAAGGTGATGGTCAAATCTTAGTCAATAACGAAGAATTAAACAGTTTCTTCCCTAAGGATATCCACAGATCTAAGATTTTAAGACCTCTTGAAATCATTAATTGTGAAACCAATTTTAATATCTTTGCCACTGTTCAAGGTGGTGGTAAGACAGGTCAATCGAGTGCTATTTCATTAGCCATTGCAAGAGCTATTGTTGTTCATAACCGTTTATTCCAACATGATTTGGATAGAATGGGTTGTCTTACAAGAGATCATAGACTCGTTGAAAGAAAGAAGCCAGGTAAGCTGAAGGCTAGAAAGAGTCCAACCTGGGTCAAGCGTTGATCCTTATTTGTACTGTTTTCTACAATTATCTCAACCTCATATATCAATCATTATTCACACACATCCATCCATTCATTACCTTTACTATCACTACTACTTTCTTATTAGCATATTAAGAATACTTATTTACTTGTAAATATAAATATATATAAACAAAATACACAGATTATCATTAATCACAAACTCACTAAACTTTTCTTCTCTTCTCTTTAACTTACATCAAACTACTATTTCAAACCGATTTGAAGTTTCATCTTTTCAAATAAAGACTGACCGCTGGATAATTTGTAATTTCTTCTATCCAAATTCTTATCACCTTCACCCATCTTGAATTCCCGCTTGGCAAATTCAATCATCTCAGTCTTTGATTGATTATTTGGTATACCTAAATTTCCAAAGTTAGTATAATAAAGCCTAAACATGTTCGATTGGTTTTTACAAAAATCATACATACGGTAACAACATCTCATGACTTCTCTATAAAACTGTAGCACTTTATTTCGTAACAGAAACTAGACCCAATTCTCAATAAAGTTAGTAACCTTACAATTGAAATTCCACTAGGAGATATCTATACTTTACAGCCTTGAAACATAACATAACATACCTCTTGAAAGGATAAAGGAGGAGATCCATTGCGCATCCCTATGCTTCTTATCTTTGTTTGGTTTGCGATTATTTCTTTGGCACGGCTCAAGACAATATCACGGTGCTTCATTGGCAACACTAAGTATATTCAGATCAGAGTATTAATTCTACCTATAGGCAACAAATATCAGTAACAACCAAAGATATGAATCAATCACTAAAAGACACATATATTTATGTATAAAAAGACACTTCTCTCAGTTAACCCCACACCACGCAGATTCTCAAAGTTCCGAAAAAGATCCTGACTATTAGCGAGGTGCCAAATCGACGAAAAGGGCAAGGCGGAAAAAATTTTTTTTTTGTAAGAGTGAGTAACAACACAGTGAAAGGGAAGACAGAGATTGGGTGGCATTGGTAAATTGTTGTTGCGTAAAGATATCGAATAAATAGTCTTTCATCTATTCAAAAGTGGTTGTCCGTTTATGATAAAGAGTGTCGCGTTATTTACTAGATCTCTCATACCTAAACCGTCCTTCTCTTCAAGATTAATCGTCACCAGATCATTTAGCAATAAACAATACTATTCCAACATGTCTACCGCTGCTGTCGAACAATTGACTTCAAGATTAGACTCTTTAAAGTTGAAATTTCCTTCCTCAGTTGAAGGTTCATTCCCAGAATCTAACACCGTTGATCTCTGTAGAAATTACATCGCTGAAGAATTATCCAACATCTCTCAAGTCGATAAATCTTTAATCTACCAAGGGTTAGAATGGTCAATCGTCTTAGAAAAAGGTGATTTAATCATTCCATTACCAAGATTAAGAATCAAAGGTGATTTAGATGCCTTGGCTAAAGAATATGCCGAAAAGTTCCCAACTGATTCATATATTGCTAGATGTATCCCACAGGGTAAATTTTTACAATTCTTTTTCAACCCACAAATCCTATTAAACATTGTTACGAAAGATATCTTAACAAGAGGTGAAGAATATGGTTCTATGAACCTTGGTAAAAATGAGAAAGTTGTCGTTGAATTCTCTTCTCCAAATATTGCTAAACCTTTCCATGCAGGTCATTTAAGGTCCACCATTATTGGTGGGTTCTTATCCAATTTACATGAGAAATTAGGTTGGGATGTTGTTAGAATCAACTACCTTGGTGATTGGGGTAAACAATTCGGTGTCTTAGCCGTTGGTTTTGAAAAGTATGGTTCTGAAGAAGAATTAACAACCAACCCAATTCAACATTTATTCGATGTCTATGTCAAGATTAATCAAGATATCAAATCTGAAGAAGAAGCTGCCGAAGCTGCAGGTGTAGAATTAGATGAAAACTGTACCAATAACCAAGCAAGACAATTCTTCAAGAAGATGGAAGATGGTGATAAATCGGCTTTGAAACTTTGGGAGAAATTCAGAGATTTATCTATTGATAAATACGTCGACACATATGCTAGATTAAATATCAAATATGATGTTTACTCTGGTGAATCTCAAATTTCACAACAAAAGATGAATGAAGTCACTGAAATCTTAAGAGAAAAGAGTTTAATCACCGAAGATAAAGGTGCTTTATTAGTCGATTTAAAACAACACGGTGAAAAGAAACTTGGTAAAGTATTGGTCCAAAAATCCGATGGTACTTCATTATACCTTACAAGAGATTTAGGTGCCGCTTTAACACGTAAAGAAGAATATAAGTTCAAGAAGATGATCTATGTTATTGCCTCTCAACAAGATTTACACGTCAAACAATTCTTCAAGATTTTAGAATTAATGGGTAACAAATGGGCCAAGACTGAATTAGAACATGTTAACTTCGGTATGGTTTTAGGTATGTCAACAAGAAAAGGTACCGTTGTATTTTTAGATGATATCTTAGAAACTGCCAAGGTTAATATGTTAGAAATTATGCAAAAGAATCCAGATAAGTTTGCCCAAGTTGACGAACCTGAAAAAGTTGCCGATTTAGTTGGTATTTCAGCTGTTATGATCCAAGATATGCAAGCTAAGAGAATCAATAACTATGAATTTGGATGGGAAAGAATGTTGAGTAGTGAAGGTGATACCGGTCCTTACTTACAATATGCTCATTCAAGATTAAGATCAATTGAAAGATTAGCCAAGGAACCATTAGACGAATTATTAAACTCTTCAATGGATTTCAGTAAATTGGTTGGATCATTAGAAGAACTTGCCAATATCAAGGATAGTCTAACCGAAGAAGAATATAAGAAAAAACTTGATCAATTAGAATCAAGAAAGGAAAAGACCACCGCTTTGATTAGAATAATGGCATCCTACCCAGATACTTTAAGATCTGCTTGTAAGAATTATGAACCAAGTACAATTGTTACATACTTGTTCAAATTAACACATCAATTTTCATCCACATATAAAGTCTTAAGAGTTGTTGGTGAAGAAAGAGAAGTCATGTTAGCCAGATTAGCTTTGTTTAGTGCCGTTAGACAAATCTTATACAATGGTATGGTTTTATTAGGTATTACTCCTGTCGATAGAATGTAAGTTAATTAATTAAATAAATACATTGTCATTTTGTGTGCGTTTTTTTTTTTTGCTTTCATAATATGATATAACTAACTAAATACATACATTAATAAATTAATAATATTTCATTAAAGAAATAAGTAATGTTCAAATGTTAAGAAGTAAATTTTTAAAGATTTTTTTCATTCATATATTCAACCAAATCTTTAATAGTTATTAATTTGATACCATGTTTCTTTGAGAAACTAGCACAATCGTCCAATCTCATCATTAACCCATCTTCATCACGTACCAATTCACAAATGGCACCGGCAGGTTGTAAATTGGTCAAAGTACATAGTTGTACAGCAGCTTCAGTATGACCAGTTCTTTCTCTTAATAAACCAGGTTTGGCTCTCAATGGACATATATGACCTGGTCTCATAAAATCAACAGATGTATTCTTTGGATCGGCTAAATTTTTAACCGTTAAACCACGATCATGAGCTGATATACCAGTTGTAGTATCTTCTCTATAGTCAACGGTGATTGTATATGCGGTACCATGTCTATCTGTTTGTTGTTCCTTTTCCAATAGTAAAGGTAATTCTAATTTATCAGCTCTTTCGGTAGATAATGGGACACAGACATAACCGGAGGAATAACGTACTAAAAAAGCCATTTTTTCAGTAGTCATGAATTCAGCAGCCATTATTAAATCACCTTCATTTTCTCTATCTTCATCATCCATTACTACAAGGAACTCACCTTTGGCAAATGCTTCCAAGGCTTCGGGTATTGGGGTGAAAATTGATGCGGACATTCTAGTATATTGAGTAGTTGCAAGTCTCTTTTGGGGGGAACTGGGTTTAAGGTAGGTATGGTCAGTTAGAGATGCACTTGAAAGAGTGGGATCAGTATGGTGTGAAGATATAGGATTGGAGATCAAATTATTCGAACTAGTTGTGGAAATCATGTTAGACGAAATTTGGAATAATTTCTTGAGACTTAGTAATTTTTCGAGGCTGGTAAGGTCTCGAGTTATAGTGCGGTGAGTAATGACTAATGGGCTTAATAATTAGAGTATCTCTACGCTTGATAGAGTCAGGTCGTACATAGGGATGCCATTTCCATATATATAGTCAGCTTATTACAAGGGATATGATCGAATCAAATATATATATATATATATATATATATATATCAATATGTATATACAGAAAGTGGAGTGTAGTCAAGAGATCGATGACTGTGTTTGTAGAAGAAGAGCCTATTTTGGCCCACTTTGGGTGGAGGGGAGAAATGTCGTGGCCTCTCAGTTAAGAAATGTCGTGGGGACAAGTGGCGCAGATGCACACACAAAGTGGCGCATGCGGGGAGAAGAAGCGGCAGGCGTGGCGGGTGAGGGAGAGATAAGAATCTGAGTTATTCTTAAAAGGATGGCATATGGATGGATATATCTACACTGCTCCTACTACTACAGCACAGTGAATTACACAGAATCAAAGAGGTATCTTGGTCCCAAAATGAATAGATTCTTCGGTGCCAAGTCAAGCACCCCTAAACCTTCGATAAACGATGCTATATCCAGTATAGACGAAAGATCGTCTTCAATAGACGTTAAATTATCCAAGTTAAATTCAGAGTTAGCCACATATCAACAGAGGCTTTCAACCATGAGAGATGGCCCTGGCAAACAAGCTCTGAAACAAAGAGCCATGAAACTGCTGAAACAGAGGAAACAGTTGGAAAATCAACAAGATCAATTGCAGTCACAGTCTTGGAATATGTCTCAGGCTCAGATGACTACAGAAAATCTTAAAAATACAATGATTACCGTTGATGCGATGAAAACGGCAAATAAAGAATTGAAAAAGACATACGGTAAGATAAATATCGATAAATTGGAGTCATTACAAGACGAGATGTTGGATCTTATAGATCAATCTAACGAATTACAAGATTCTTTAAGTAGATCGTATGACGTTCCAGATGATATATCTGAATCTGAATTAGATGCAGAGTTGGAGGCATTAGGTGAAGAGATGGCTTTTTCAAACGATGGTGAATCGAATCTAATTGGTAATGATAACGTACCAAGTTATTTAACGAGCGAGGATCAATTACCAAGTTTCGTAGACGAGCAAAGAGAAGATGAACACAAGCAAGCTATTGCAGAGTAAAAAAATATGTAAGATATATTTATTAAGTTGTTAAGTTATTTCTTTATTTATTTATTTATTTATTTATATGCAAGTTATCATTAAAGTGTTGTTTCAACTAATTTTCTACCCTTTTAATAGCGATAAAATAGTTTCCAATGTCTTTATTAGCAGTGAATTTCCATCCGTGTAGTGGCAAATAAATACATCCTTTGGTATTGACAACTTTAAAATCTTTTGGAAATTCGGTTTGAAACCAGTCTTCAATCTCTTGACAATCGATATATTTAGAGTATGTGTGAGTTCCCACTGGAACGATGTTTAAAATATATTCACCCATGAAAATAGTGGTAAACCAAGAGATTAAATCTCTATTAATGGTAGATACAAAACACCATCCTCCAGGTTTCACATGGCTCAGAGCAGATTTCAATACAGAGGAGGGATATTCAACATGTTCTAACATTTCAAACACCGTGACTACATCGAATTGCTCATTTTCTGGGATCTCTTCAATGGCTTTCAATTCATATGATAACTTATCAGCTAAGATTGGATCGAAATTCTTATGGTCTTTAGCAACGTCTAATACTTCATTTGATAAATCAATACCTTTGACACTAGAGACAATAGGTAATCTAGCTAAACTTTCACTTAATATTCCTCCTCCACATCCAACATCAAGGCAGCTTAATTGTAATTGGGAATATACTTCATCTCTCCTCTCCTCAATTTGTCTATTTATCTCTAATGATATATCTTTAGGTAAATTATTATCGACGCTATAACCGGGGATGTATAATTTTCCCTCATCATCGACAATTCCTTGGTTCAAATCTAAATTTGATTTGATTGTAGAGCTAATGAAATCCATACGCAAAAGATTCATCTTGTGTAAGATTCTTTGAGGTCCATTCACATTCCACCAAGTAGAAGCCAATTTGTTAAAATGCTCTCTTTCCAATGGGTCAATCGATGTGATCATGGAGTTTCTAGCTTCATCGTTTCTTAGCAAGGTTTGACTGATGTTTCTGGTGCTTAACCTCACCAAAGGCACACGTCTACACTGTCTCATTGTACGGAAACCAGTATCAATCGGCAAACGGATGTACATAAATATAGATATACAACCCCACTTCGACAACAACTTGCCTGCTCTCATATCTTAAAAACGATGTAAATATATCTCTGAGCTCTAGCAATTTCGAGGCTCGAAATCTCAGAGTTTTTTTTTGATGTTGAGATTGAAATCACTATTTGGCGTGATTCATTTATTTACCACTGGCGTCTTGTTATCCATTGTTCTTTATCAAAAGTTCATTCTAGGCAGATATACACGTTTACAGGGATAGTCCATCACAATGTCGTCTAGGTCAGGTTCAGGGTCCGAATCTGGATCAGAATCAGAAGAAGAGCAGTTCGAGAGTATCATTGCCACAAGACAGAGAAGATCGAATGCAGGTTCTAGACTTCGACAACTGATACAATTAGAAGAAGAGGAGATAGAAGAACAAACTAGCTCACTGAGTCATCAGTTTACCACTGAGGATGATGAGAATGTGAACTTACTCTTTCAAGAAGATGCCGACGATGGCGAATTTGTAGAGTCGGACAGTGATGAAGAGAATGAAGAAGAGGAAGAGGATGAAGATAACGAAGGAGGTCAACAACAAGATGAAGTTCAAGAGAAAGAGGGAGAAGAAGAAGAAGAAGAAGACGGTGACGATGACTCAGACTCAAGTTCGCCGGCTGTTGATTCAGATGAAATGCTATCAGAATCTGATATGAGCGACTCAGACTCGGATGAAAGTGAAGGTGAACGTGAATTACGTAAGGAAGAGAAAGAGAGAATCAAGAGACAGTCGAAGAACAGCCAGATACCGGCAATAAAAAACAAGGCCTCTAATCAAATACCCACGATTAAGAAACATACTGCATCTCCAATAAAGAAGAAAAAACCTGTTGTGTCAAATATAGATTTACTATCAGCAGAAAGAAGATCATCATCGCGTAAGACAACCGTGGAGAACAAAGTTGCCACTGCAAAGAAACTTCAAGAACAAGAGGAAAGAAGGGTGACGATGACCCCGAAAGTTCAGGTAGAATACATTGAAAAGACCCTTGAAGAAAGATTGATCGAAGCTGAAGAGACAGAAAAACAAAACGTATTGTCGTTGAATAGCTTCTTCGAAAAGGAAATCGATCGTAAGAAGAAGCAAAGAGAAGCTGCTTTGAGCAGGAAGAGGAAATTGACCGAGTATATCAGAACGTATAGTCGTGGACAATTCATCACACCTATGGATGAAGTAGAGGAAATCAATAAGTTGAAGCGAAAAGAAGAAGAAGAACTGGAAAGGATCGCTAAAAGGAAAAAGAGATACGGTAAGAAGAAGAAGGTTGTACCGGAGACAACTGAAATCAAGGAAGGAGAAGCGGTACCTGCTCCAGCCAATCCTGAAGAGTTGAAATCTGTCGATGTCGGTGCAGATGGTGAATCCAAAGTCGAAGAGACCAAACCTGAAAATACTGAACCCGAGGAGATAAAGCTTGAACTTGCCGTAGAAACTGAAATTAAAAAAGAAGATCAAGAAAAGGCTGAGATAGAAATTGAAACAAAGACTGAAGAAAGTGAAATAATACCCACTCCATCTAATGATATGGATATTGATATTCCTGCCGAAGAACCAGTCGCCATGGATGGAGAAGATGTAGATTCCAAATCCGCAAACCCAACAAACGATGATGTCACTGATACGGCTGAAGCAGAGAATATGGAAGTAGATTCTAAACCGGAGCCAGCAGAAAGTGACTTGGTACCAGAGCCCATCGAAAAAGAAGGAATAGATGGTGAGGACATAGCAACCGACGATATCAAGGAGAAGAAAGTTACATTTGCAATTGAGGAAAAAGAGTCTGAGTCTGTTCCACCTGAAGATCTCAATGAATCCGTTTCGGGAGACCAAGATGTCAAAGAAGAGACGGAAGGTAAGGAATCTGATTTAGTTGTAGAAGTTCCAGAGGAACCCAAGATCTTATACGAAGGTCCTCCACAGTACGTGACTGTGAACTATATCAGTCTTGAAGAATTTGGAGATCGAAGATTGGATACCGACGATATCAAAATCCAATTATTGGGAGAACAATCTACCTGGCCAGCAACTAGACGTAGTACCCACGTAGAGAATATCTATATTATAAAATCCAACGCCGAGGATAGTATCGAATCCAAGTTGAATTCCATAAGAAACTCAAGAAATTCAGAGTTTGAAAAACTTATGAGATTGCCTAAATTCGGCCAAGTCTTGAAGACGGTTGAAGATGTAGTTGAAGAAGAAGAAGAAGAGGAAGAAGAAATTCTTCTGAAGACACCTGCACCAGTGGGTATTTATTTACCAAATGGATCCAAGAAAAAATGTGTAATAAATGGTAGATCAGCGGCATATTACGATCCACAAAACGGTGTACCTTATAGTTCGGTTGAAAGTTTCAAGACCTTGAGAGATTTACAAGACGATTGTTATTTCTGGACGCAAGTTGATAATGGTGGTAATAATTCGAGGTTTAGAGCTGGTGTTGGTTGTTATTTTGGAAAATGGAATGGGAAACATGCCAAGGGTGTTCCTGAAGGATTTTGAATATTAGAAAATGATTGTATATTTGTATAATAAAATGTCTATATCTATATATCTATAAAAAATATTTATATATAATATAGGAGTCTATTTTTTTTTAAAAATATTATGAAATGAGATTGTGAGAATAGGGATTAGTTTAGTCTGTGTTGTGTTGTAATTTAGGTTGATGTTCAGCCAGTAAATCGTTTTGGAATTGCATGAAAACAACCAAAGCCTTTGGTAAAAGTGATTTTCTAATCAATGGTTTATATTTGATATCACCATCGGTGATTTGGAAATCATATTCATCTTCTTCCTGATCGTGTAAGAATTCAGGTAAAGTGATACTATAGGTGGTTGGTTCAGCTTCATCGTCTTCCTTTGATAATTCTACTTGGAAATCAACTTTCAAATCGAATATACACTTAACTCTACCTTTTCTCTGTGTAACATCACAATCCCCAGTAACCGATGTGATTTTCTTGATGATCAGTTTGACTTTTTCTTCATTGTCCACTGAACTTTCAGTGTTGACTAATTTTTCATCAAGATAGTCTTTAGCCCAGTTAAGACAGTTTTTGTCGATCCAGTGCCTGAAACAAAACAGTAAAAATATAATTGGTTAGTTAGTAATCTCCCATATGTTTCATTTTAGGCTCGTTGTCTATTGTCTTTAGATGAAAAAGCTAAATATATACAAGAGACAACTGCAAGCATATTAGAATGGAATATACATACCAGTTGTTTGGGTTATGTACGGACATTGTGCGTTGTTATATAGGCGAATCAAAAATATCAGATATACGACGTACTGTACCACCAACTAAGTTCGAATCCAGTGATTAAATACTCTGGGCCAGGCCAGGCGAGGCCCACTACCAAAAGAGATCACCGAGCGTCAAAGAAAAATCTGGAATAATTCACATGCGCCCATCGACGCGTCTTACCTGGCGCTGGAGTCTTCTTTGCTTGCTTGTTTGGTTGAACTGGGTCGATTGGTGATGCATATATGGTACGGTATCTTTCTTATCTGGGGATGGTATCTGAATTGATCTACTAATCCATACTACAGTGATAAACAATGGGTCCCGTACAGTACTCTTACGAGCCAGACATTGACGTTAAACCCGTGATTCTCAACAATGCTGGTTGCAATTTCTACACTTATCTTTGGGTATGTAGCATGTGCTTCTCCAACTGATCCCCTTCGGTTTTTAAATATACAGGACCAAGAACCATTTACTAACTATTAACCTACGCGGAACTAATATTTGAACAGCCTGCAAACAAGTCCGTAGCTTATAAAGGTAGAGTCATTGTCCTACATGGATACAGGGATAATTATCCCACTTTTTTCAGATTCTTCAATTTATTGATCAAACAAGGTTATGACGTCTTCTACTACTGGCAAAGAGGGGAAGGTGAAACAAGGTTGGAGAATGAGGAACTTGGATATGCCGAAGATTCAAAAGTCTATAGCGATTTGGATTATATGGTCGAGTATAACCTTGAAGAATTGAAAAAAGAAGGTAAAGAAGATGTCAATTTGGTATTATTGGGTCATTCCATGGGAGGTGGTATCTCGATGAATTATGCAATTTCCGGGAAATATAGACACAAATTCAAATGCATCACCACCACTGCTCCTTTGATTTTATTAGATGACAAGACCAAACCACCATTAGCCACCGAATATTTAGTTAGATTTTTATGTTTTGCCCTACCATTCACCAAATCCATGAGAGTTAAGACGCCACTGAACATTAATTACTTAAGTAGTGATCCCAAGACACTTCATTACTTGAATACAGTTGAGAAACCAGCTGATTTGGGAACTGCTTTTGTCGAAGCTAGAGATTTTATCATGAGAGGTAGAAAATTATTAGAACCATCAGTGTATTCCAAATATGACGATAAGGTTCCTATTTTGATTTGCCATGGGGATGATGATCATATTAATTCTATTGAAGGATCCAGATCATTTGTACAGAACTTGAACAAATTATACCCCAACTCATCGAATGAAGTCAATTTAATCAGTATAAAAGACGGTAAGCACTGTCTCTTGGCTGATAAAGATGAAATCTATGAAGAAACAGCTACTTCACTATTGGCGTTCTATAACAAGTACTGTTCTTAGTCCATAATATATATAAGACAACCCCTAATATACATAACTCTATCAACAAGAAAGACTCCCCGCCATATAATACCGGTAGACTAAACGCACGGCAGAAGCGCCCAAAAGTTCAAATTTCAAAACGTCGCGCGATTGATTTCATCTGGCCAAAACAATAACATTTCACCACCTCAGAGGTATTGGTGAAATCTATTATTGTTTCACATTCCATATATATACATATATCTATATCATACCGTTACCTTTTCTGATACACACCGTGAGATCGCTCATTGTCCAGTACTGTCATTTAATAGTCACACCTTCATCGGTTCTGATACCCTTTTCACGAGGAACTTGTATCATATAACACATCACCTGCACAGCTGCATATAAAGAATTGATCTGCATTCTATCGCATCTATATATAGGTCGAACCCAAAACTACATACAGCAACAAAAGCTTTCATTACCTTCGGTTACAGTACTCCAAACATATAAACGGCGGATTTACTAGCCGTATACTTAATAACACAAAAGAACAAAGAAATATAACATACAAAATGGCTGAAAGTATTGAGATGAAATCCTTTGTGGTATCTCAACTTAATGGACCAACTGCCTCTTCTTCCAGTACACAACAACAACAACCCATACTACCAACGACAAAATCCAGCTCCAAATTGAATGCTACTATTGAATATTACGATACGATACGAGAAAGGTTTAGTTATGCGATAGCAATTCAATTGTTTATTGCTTATTTAATTTTCTTATATTATGAAAGAATCAATAAACTTCATCCATTAACCGCAGGTTTATTATTAGGAGCACAAACATCAGCATTAGCACAATCATTAACCCAGTATTATCATCGTATCTTTAGTTTGAACAAACATATCAAATTTTACATATGGGGTATGATAAATGGATTGATGACCACTTTTTGGATCAATTTATTGGTTGGAAATGTCGAGAATACAATGATAAGATTCATACTGGACCAATCTGTAGGTGCATGTATTTTCCAATTTGCATTTGTAGCATTCAATTGTATATGGGAAAGAATCAACGTACTAAAGACATTGAAGACAACCTATATCATGGCATTAAAATATTCATTCATGGTTTGGCCCATTGTTTCATTCATAAGTTTCAACTATTTACCAGAGGATGCAATATTCCCCTTGAATTGTTTGACAAATCTCATTTTCACAGTTATCTTAGCCATTTTAACCTAACTAATTAGAAACAAAGTATCAATATAATTTAATATAATATAATATAATATAATATATGATAATATAATTCCAAAACTAGATCACGCTACAACATGGTAGAATGTGGTAAATGGATACATGTATATTTTCGAGGGTTCTCGGCCAATAGGAAGGCCAGGCTGGCACGGAAGTCGGAGACCACCGGGTGTAGAGGTGTCAAAGTACGGTATTCCCCAATTAGGCATAAGATTACGTCGCTCGCCATAGTTAAGGCAGGGCTTTAGCATTTTTTTACCAAATTTATTGTTTATTGTCATAAAGTGGGATTATTATCAGTGAGTTCAAGACTTGGGCTTTTTTTTCCTCTTTATTAACCAAACAAAGAAAAGGATTGTATGGCAAACTGATTTCATGGCGAATTTGTATTGTAATTCCGGTACAGTAGTTATTTTTTCCAACTAGGATGGTTATTTGTTCTTCAACTCTCAATTAATTCGATTTTTCCTAATTTTTAACTACAGTTATCTTATCATTCACCTGATTTGATCATTCGATTTCCCGGAACCATTACTTATATCTTTAGTTCTTTGTGTTTTTTTTTGTCATTTTCTTTGCGTTGGCTTGAAACTTTTCATACACTACTCCACATCAGTTCACAGTTGCAATTAAAATCACAGCCAACATTGGACATAAATCATACGAGCAATGGTTGATGATACTTACTATATAAGTAATCATGAAGCTGCTTTAGCCGTGGTAGCCACAGCGATGAAGAAATCAAGACTCCGATTAGACACGCTGATAGTCAACTCTATCATGGGGGCCATATTATTTTCAGCAGGTGGTATGTTACATCTTCTAGTTCAAGCGCAAAATCCTGCCCTGGTGGATAACGGATATGTTGGAATCGTCAATCTTGGACAAGGGTTGGTATATTCACTTGGTTTATTCTACGTCGTTACCATGGGTATGGAATTATTCAATTCAAATGTCTTATTCTTCACAGTGGGGTTCTTGAGAGGAGCGGTTACACTGATGGATCTAATCATAAATTGGTTCGTTAGTTTCTTTGTCAATCTTGGAACCACAATCTTTATCGTTTATGTGTTTCTTTACCTCAGTGGGGTTATAACAACGGAGAATTATGTTACCGGTTCTGTAGCCATTGCCGAAGAGAAAGTCGCCTTCACATTTATACAGACATTTTTGAAAGGTATCTGTTGTAATTTCTTTGTCAGTTTAGCCATTTATTTACAAATCAGTGCCAAACCGATTCATGTCAAATTCCTGTTGATCATGTTGCCAGTTTTCACATTCGTAGCAATGGGTTTCAATCACGTTGTTGCAGATATGTTTCTCATACCGTGTGGGATATTCAATAATTGTTCATTTGGATGGGGAACCTATTTCTGGAAATTATGTTTACCAGCAACATTGGGCAACATCGTTGGTGGTTCATTCTTTGGTCTTATGATTCCATGGTACTTACACCTTGTTGTTATTGAAAGAGACATGAAGGAATTGAACTTACCAACGTACGAACAAAGAGATGAACAGCCATTGTTGAATATGGATTCAAGAGTCGTTAGGGTAAGGACCCCAGAGACAGGATCTGAGAAATCTTATAGCACTTTGAATGCCAATTCAACATCTGCATCATCATCGAGTGAATCTTCTACGGAAGATGAAAAACAGGATTCTGGTGATTTAAACCCCATCGAATATAGTCCCGATGTTGCCAAAACCACAATAGAACCAGTAATATCACGTTCTCGTGGATCTCAATCTGGAGGACTCTCCAGATCAATTTCTAGAGAATCCACAGTATCATCGAGAAGAAAGATTAGATCACCAAAGGGTGTCTTCCCCGTTGCCGATATGGGACCTCCATTAAGGAGGGAAAGAACTATTGCATCAGCTTATAGCGAAGAGGATAACGAGCATCATGCCCATTCCGTACACTCCGATAACATCATCGATGATACCCTCCGTTTGATAAGATCCCACACGTCACTTGGTGGTAAAAACAACGAAAATGCTCTCTCTAATACAGAGGAGAATAATGATGAATCTGAAGAAGAGGATGAGGAAGAAGAAGAAGAAGACACTGCCACAGCGGCAAAAAATCCATATAACCCTGATCGTGAGACTATGTCTGGTGTAGTTAAACAAGTGCTCCAAAAAGTACGTACAAGAAGACAATCGGATATCGAAGCAAATATCGAAGGCGATGGTGTTAGTGTATATTCACCAAGACAACCAGAAGAACCCCCAAGAAGATCATCGGATGCCGAATCTACCTCCAGTAAACTTTGGCATCAACTAAGCTTTGGAGGTGGGGGAAACAATCCAACTGAAATTCATCGTAGATTATCAGCTGCCAGGATCACCGAAGCCGCATCGAGATTATCAAATGATATTTCAGGTATACACCACGATACCATATCTCAAGGGTTCCATGAGAATCGCTCAAATTCATCAATTCAGGCATTTAAATCAAGACATCATATTAAGATGCCACAGAGAAAGCATAGATCATCTAGAAGACCAGTTGTACCATCCTCCAATTTGAAATCGACATCTTCAAGTTCATCAAAGAGTACCAAACCCAAGAGATCAAGTAATCTACAAAACGGAGACGCAACGGGTAATACCAGCGGTAGTGCATCTGAGACTGAGCTTGATAATATCAGAGAAAATGAGGATGAAGATTTACAGAGCATTGATTCAAATGCCCTAGTTGGCTATCAATCTGCCGCATAAAAGCACCTCGCAACTAGATCACAAGATCTACAAAAAAATTCATTCACCCATTTATTCATCCATCATCAATTATATATATAAAAAAACATAGCTTATTGCTTCTTTATAGAAAGCGCAAAGGCATTAACGAAATTTTATGACATATCAGCATAATTTGATTTTTCAAGTGAACCCCCGAAGTTCATTAATTATAATGTATACCAATCAGTGTATAATTCATGTATTTATAGAGAAATAAACGATTCAAACCTAACTTAAACATAATAGATAACATTGATTTAAAAGAGAAGAAAAAGAAAAAGACAAGATACCTATTATAGGAGTTTTGTAATGTGAATTAAAGAAAGGGGTATACAGTATTCATATATATATATGCTTTTTGGAAAGAAACTAAGCAAGCTAGTTGGCTAGTTGGCCCCGTCCTGTTGGGAAATGTATCCATATATACACACCAGATAGAGGAGCAGTAGGCTATAGGCTATATTCCCCGGTGCTCTGTTCCGATTGGCTTGCAGAATGCGGGGTGGGGGGTGCGGTGGAAAGACACACAAGAAAGCGACGCAAGCAGCGACGCCCGCAGAGATAGCGACCCACGATCGACGCGCAAGCCAGTGCCAGCCCAGTGCCAGCACGCGCGCTTACTACGTGGCCACAAGAGGCAAGGGAATTGAAAGGCCGCATCAGGGGACGATGGACGTGAAGAAATTTTGGAAAAAGATAGATTGACGTGTCTATTAAACGTTTACTAGAGTTATTCCAACAATAACAACGCACTTGTTTTCTGTAGTTGTATATATTCAAGTATTGTTGTCCACCCCCTAACTTGTTTGAACATCTTCATACATACTTCTGATCCCATCTCCCAGCACTCAATTCTCATAGCTCTTCCCCTCCCCTCGCATCCATCCATCACTTTGGCTATTCAACTCTGCCAATAAACCAAATAGAGATAGATCATCATACATACATATATACATAATTAATTCGATATATCCACGATTTTTTTTTCGATATCATCAAATTTCTTATCATATTGTATCTCTATATCCTTGCATCTTATTCGGGTTTTCGGTTTCAATATATAAACAAGAAAAAAAAGTAAGACTTATACTCTAACTCACACTTACACACACCACCAACACTCACTCATACACACATAAAATAATACAAAACAAGATGTCGAGTGAAAACTTCACAGAAGAAGACCTCAAGGCTAAACTTACAGAATTGGCAACTGAAACTAAGGAACCAGTTACTTTAGATGTTAAATCATCAAAGTCATCAAAATGTCAAACTTTGTTGAAAGTTGAAAATTGGCTAGCCCCAATTGTATTTACTGCTTTATCATTCTTTGTAAGAATGTATAAAATTGGTGTAAATAACCACGTCGTTTGGGATGAAGCCCATTTTGGTAAATTCGGTTCTTATTACCTTAGACATGAATTTTATCACGATGTTCATCCTCCTTTAGGTAAGATGTTAGTCGGATTCTCCGGTTATTTAGCTGGTTACAATGGATCTTGGGATTTCCCATCTGGTCAAGAATACCCAGAATATATCGATTACGTTAAAATGAGATTATTCAATGCCACTTTTGGTGCTTTAGTTGTTCCAATTGCCTACTTTACAATGAAAGAAATTGGATTCAATAGAAAAGTTACTTGGTTTTTTACATTAATGTGTACACTTGAATTATCATATACTACATTGGCAAGATTTATTCTTTTAGATTCAATGTTATTATTCTTTACCGTTGCTACCGTTTTTTGTTTTGTTAGATTCCATAATCAAAATAGAATCCCAAACAATTCCTTCTCAAGAAAATGGTGGAAATGGTTATTATTAACCGGTATTAATATTGGTTGTACCTCATCTGTCAAGATGGTTGGTTTATTTGTTACCACATTAGTCGGTATCTATACCGTTGTTGATTTATGGTCCAAATTAAGTTTAGTTGGTAAATCAATGTCTTTTGCAAGATATGTTTCCCATTGGATTGCAAGAGGTATTGCACTTATCATCGTTCCATTCATCGTTTTCTTAATCTGTTTTAAATTACACTTTGATTTATTATACGGATCAGGTCCAGGTGATGCCAATATGTCCTCATTATTTCAAGCCAACCTTATGGGTTCTGACGTCGGTGCTTCTCCACGTGATTTGATGACTGTTGATTCTACTTTTACTTTAAAATCTCAAGGTTTAACCGGTGGTTTATTACATTCCCATATTCAAACTTATCCAGAGGGTTCTTTACAACAACAAGTTACCACTTATTCTCATAAAGATATTAATAACGAATGGGTATTTGAATTAGCAAGAGAAGATCCAAGAAATGCATTCCATGAACCTCATTATGTCGTTGATGGTATGGTAGTTAGAATTGTTCACAAGATGACTGGTCGTAACTTACATTCTCATGAAGTCATTGCTCCTGTATCCACTTCTCACTTTGAAGTTTCAGGTTATGGTAATGATACCGTTGGTGACGCTAAGGATAATTGGATTGTTGAAATTGCCGATCAATTTGGTGCAGAAGATAAATTAAGATTACATCCATTATCTACATCTGTTAGATTCCGTAATGAAGTCATGGGTTGTTATTTGTCAAGTACCGGTGTTTCTTTACCTCATTGGGGTTTTAGACAAGGTGAAGTTGTTTGTATGCAAAATCCATTTAGAAGAGATAAACGTACTTGGTGGAATATCGAAGCTCATACCAATGAAAACTTACCATTACCAGATGAAGATTTCAAATTACCAAAGACTAATTTCTTCAAAGATTTTGTTCAATTAAACATTGCTATGATGGCAACTAATAACGCTTTAGTCCCAGATCATGAAAAACAAGATGATTTAGCTTCTGCTGCTTGGCAATGGCCAACATTGAATGTTGGTATTAGATTATGTGGTTGGGCTGATGAAACCGTTAAGTATTTCCTTATTGGTTCTCCAGCTACTACATGGCCTTCTTCTGTTTCAGTTCTTGTATTTATGATTTTAATCGTTGTTTATATTATCAGATGGCAAAGACAATTACCTGATTTCCCAGTTGATCAACCAACAATTTCTGAAGAAGTAGAAGAGAAAGAAGAAGAAGAAGAAATCAAATCCAACGGTAGCGTTTCTACAGTTGCTGAACCTACTCCACTTGTTGATGAATCATTCTATGCCAGTGAAAAATTGAACCTATTCTTAATGGGTGGTCTTTATCCATTATTAGGTTGGGGATTACATTTTGCTCCATTTGTGATCATGTCAAGAGTTACTTATGTTCATCATTACTTACCAGCATTATATTTTGCCATGATAATTTACTCTTATATGGTTGATTTATTGGATAAGAAAGTCAACAAGAAGGCTTTTACAATTGTATTATACTCGGTATTATACATCTCAGTTATTGCCGCTTTCATTTTCCTCTCACCAATCACATTTGGTATGGATAAACCAGGTGTTGACTACAAGTACTTGAAACTTCTCTCATCCTGGAGAATTTACGATGGCGAAGCTTGAGTTTTGTTCCTAAAGAAAAAACACCCAAATTCACTAACAAAAATAATTCTAGAAAAAAATTAAAATGAAAAAGTTAAAATGAGCAAGATGTTATATATACACATATACATATTCATTACTTGCCAATAACAATAACAATAACAATAACAACAACACCAAATCGATTGAGTAGGTTATTTATGTAGATATATACAAGTATGAAATATAATATAATCTCTTCTGTGTAGTATAAAGTACAGCCATATAACAATCAATCTTTCCCCTTCAGTTGCCGAATTGAAAGGAGAAGATCTATCGAGGATAGGCCCTTCACAGTCACCTTCACCTTAACCTTCACCGTATCCTAACTCGTGAGTTATTCTATCATCAAACCAATTTGCGAATCCACTACTGTCCTCTACTAACCACCCCCACTCCTAACAATTACCTTTTAAAATTTATAGACAAGCCAACACTCGCCGCTTATCTACCCTTTTGAGAACGCAAAAAAAGGTTAGATCCGACCTTGATACTCGGATAAGAAAATTAAAGCATCACACCACCGTCTGGTTAAAAAAACCGGCGAGGGAGGAACATCAGCTGTTATCAATTATTATCACTTTACTTACTTGTACTCTATTCTACTCTTATAATCGGACACACACAACTGACCAAATACACATAGAATTTAAAGGCATCTAAACATATTTACATAGATTGACAAAGATATGTTCATCCCAACTATAGATTTCTCCAACTGTTTTTCAAACAACCCTGATGAACTCCAGAAATTATCAGCGGAGATAACTTCAGCATGTAAATCGATTGGATTCTTCGAAATTATAAACCATCCCATATCATATGATCTACAATGTCAAGTTATGAAATACTCTGCTTTGTTTTTCAACCTGCCTACCGACGATAAATTGAAGGTCTCATTCGATAAGAATAAAACTAGCCGTGGATATGAATTGTTTGGATCTCAAACCTTTGAAGAGAACCAAAAACCAGATATTAAAGAAAGTTACCACCTTGGCCGTGAATTACCATTAGATCACCCATTCGTTAAATCTGGAAAGACGCATTGTGGCCCCAATGTCTGGCCCAATGGCATTGAAAGTTTTTTAGATCATGCTGACAAGTTCCAGGAAACCATGACTCAATACATGGCTGAATTAAGAAAGTTTTCAAGAGTCTTGATGAACTTGATTGGTAATGGTCTGGACATTTCGGATGATTATTTTGATGATTACTTCACCGATAGTATTGCCACCTTAAGATTGTTGCATTACCCAGGTAAAGAAAAAATAGAACCAAACGAAAGAGGTATTGGTGCTCATACAGATTGGGGTGCATTTACGTTCTTGATGCAAGACGATGTTGGAGGATTACAAGTGATGAATGAAACGACAGGTGATTGGTTTGATGTCACATCTTCTCAGCCTGGTGCTTATATTTGTAATCTAGGTGATATGATGCCATGGATTACAAACAATCAATTCCATTCCAATATGCATAGAGTATTGAACAGACAAAAGGAGAGATACTCAGTTGCATTCTTTGTCGATGGCAACCCCGATTTCGTTATGAAGTGTCTTCCCGGATTTGAGAATAAAGATGGTTCAGCTCAATATCCTGCTTTAACCGTTGGTGAATATCTGGCTAAGAAATTCAGAGACACACAAAAGGCTCTCATTGATAAACGACTTGCCAATACGGATGCAATTGCCGCTTAATTGACTCCCTAACACATTCACAGGCCTTTCGAATCTAAGAACACACTATCGGGATACTGGAATAACATAAGAACAATGTGTTGGATCTGATAGATCTAAGAGAAGCTAAGAAAATCAAACACTAATATCTATTATTTACATGTATATACTTTAATATCGAATAGTAAACATTGACTCGCAAGATACTACAGCTCGCACTCTCCTGATAGATAGACAAATGAATCCACAGTGACCACAGTTCTGGCGAATAATATAATCGGAGACCATAATGGCTGGTTTCGTACGATAAACATGTTCAATGTAAAGGTAAACAGACGTTACCGCGAGACGCGTAGTATAAAGAGAGGCACAAAGGACCGCCTTTTCACCATTGTTGAAGGGATTAATCCTTGGAATAGTGGCTTCCCAGAGAGGAAGCACGGAGAGAAGGTTTTCTGGCTAGATGAAATGAGCCAAGTTGCGTGGTTTGCGGGCTAGGGAAAGGTGGAGAAGGACAGGTGTGAGGTCTTCAGTCGTCTTTTCCTGCAATAGACGCGGACTTTTAGCAAGCTCATATATAGAGAGATAAGGGGGTGGCTCGCCTCTTGCGAAAGCAAAATAAACTCCTAACAGTTTTACTGCGAGGTTAATGTGCTATCAGAGAGATAGGGCGAGTGCATCAATAGAGATTCGTTGGTATAGTAAGCTGATAATCTCAAAGGTAGACGAATCATACATATATATAGCATAAAGATCAATATATAGGATATATCCAAGACTCAAAAGTTAAGTTGAAAACCATACGACAAATAACAAGAAAAAAAAGGAATCAAAACTTTTTCAGGCCAAAATAAGATTTCATACTAATTTTTTGTACTATATTGCCAATTTACTGTGGATAATTATACAATATCAGGAACGAGTTATAATCTATTCATATCTGTTATTCAACTTTTCACTTTCGAGATCTAATCTGGGCTTTGCATTTGTTTCTTTCAAAATTATATATATATATATATCTATCTAAGATCTGCTTGCATTCATCAGTTGGTACTTAATTTCAAACAGGGTCCATTTTATCAATATCTCTTTGTCAATATTTCTAACCGGTTGATACCTTCATTTTAATTGATTGTATTTAAATTCACTGCTAAAGTTTCTTCACAATGACTTCCAAGTTTTCCAAGGCCTTAAACATAACGACTACAAACAAGAGTAAAGAACATCTTGACTCTTCAATCGAAGAGGATGATATCTTTGTCTTAGCTGATAACTTGAAACTTAATGCAACAGTTAGAAACAAGATTGACTGTGTCATCTTACCATTTTTAACACTCACAGTGTTTTTACAATTATTGGATAAAAATTGTTTATCATATGCTGCTGTATTTGATTTGAAAAAAGATACTCATCTTGTTGGTCAGCAGTATAGTTGGTTAGCTACAATTTTTTACCTTGGTTATTTATTTACAGAAATTCCCGTTTTCTTTCTATTACCAAAGGTTAAATTGGGTAAATTCATGGGATGTATCTTATTCATTTGGGGTTCATTATTGATGTGTATGGCAGCTGCTAAGAATTTTGCAGGTTTAGCCACTATTCGTTTCCTCTTGGGTTTATTCGAAGCTGCTATTCAACCAACTTGTATCATCTTATCTTCTTTATGGTATACCAGAGCTGAACAACCTTTGAGAATGGCTTTTTGGTCAAACACTTTAGCCGGTGTATTCAATGGTATCTTTGCCTATGGTATCGCCCATTGGGGTGGCTCATTAGGTACTTGGCAATACATGTTTTTGATCTATGGTGCTTCCACTGTAGTCTTTAGTTTCTTAGTATTCTTTTTCTTACCAGATGACATTCAAACTGCCTGGTTCTTGAACGAAGAAGAAAAGAAATGTGCTCTTGCCAGAACAGCTACCAATCAAACTGGTATTCATTTCGGTGCTAGTAAGATGGATATGTCCCAAGTTGTTGAAGCTTTGAAAGATCCTAAATTCTGGTTAATCGCTGTATTTGTCATTGTCCAAAATTTCATCAATGCCGGTATTACCAATTTCAACACATTTATTATCAAAGGTTTCGGTTACTCTACTTATAAGACTATGTTAATGGCCACTCCACAAGGTGGTGTTGCTATGGGTGTTTGTATTTCATGTGCCATTGTATGTCTATACGTTAAAAACATCAGATTCTATCTTATCATCCTTACCACTTGTGTTACTATGACTGGTATTGTTATGATTTATAAGATTTCTTCAAAGACCCATTTACATGCATGTTTAGCTGCTGTTTATATTTGTGGTTTCTATAACGCTCCTTACGTTTTGACTTTATCATTGGTCTCCTCGAATACAAGTGGTATGACTAAGAAGGCCTTTTTATCCATCTCTGTCAGTCTGTTGTATGCCTTAGGTAACGTTATTGGTCCACAATTTTTCTTAACTTCCCAAGCACCAACTTACCCAGAAGGTATCAAGGCTATGTTATCTGCTTGTGTTATTATGATTGTCTGTATCATAGGGTATGCTGGTTTATGCTTCTATGAAAACAAGAGAAGAGATCGTAAGCAATTGGAAAGTGAAGCAGCTGCTGTTGCCGGAGAGGTTATTGAAGCCATTCAAATCGGTGAAGAAGTCGAAAAGGGAGATTTAACCGACGTTCAGAACCAACATTTCAGATACACTTTTTAATTATATTATATGGTGTCGTTCTTTTCATCTTATATTTCTTTCTGTTGTTAGAACAGGGTTTCTGCGCTGTCTTACGCTTTTTTTGATTTTTCTACCGCTTATATATGTGTTTACTTATTTGATTTACTGCTTGAATAATAAATTGTGTTTCTTTTTTTACTTTCTTTCTGAAAAACGTGTAAATTGTGAAGCATTTCTATAACGGAGAGGAATGTTTTATTGGGGGTCGTTAGGTAAACAAAAAAAAAAAAACATTAATATAATAAGATTATCTAAAACTGAGATAATACAAAAGTGGAAAATCAAATGCATAAGGAAACTTTTTGGAAGGTATGAATAATAAAATCAAGAGGGTAATAAGACAAAAAACAAAAACAGAAACAAATACAAAAATAGAACGTTATAGGAATAAGTAAACTAATGGTACAAAGAAGGAAAAAGCGCTTCTAGAGCAGTGGGTTTTCTTTTCTTTTTGTTGTCTATATCAACGGGAAATTGTGAATCCTTTGGCAATTTCATCTTCATCATCAAGCCACCAAGTGGACATGCCGATTACTCTGGCGTTACCTTCGACTTGGATACGACAAGCAGCACGTTCACCGGCGTGTGCTTTCAAGCCAGATTCAACAATAGCACCTTTAAATTTGGATCCAATCAATGATTCATTGACGAACTTATGATCTTTTGATATCTTGCCCTGTAAAAATAATCTACCAGTTATACCTGCTGTACTTGAACCACATGGTGATCTATCTATTTGTTTATCACCAAATACAAAGACGGATTTTCTGTTGGCCTGGGTTTCATCACTCAGATCCTCTTTGTCAAGTGTATTGGAAAGAAATACACCGTGCAATTTGTTAATCTGTGGGAAATCTTTGTTTGTGTAATCTCTATCGGAATTGTTTAGCAAAGTTTTAACTTCAGATCCAAGCTGAAGAAGCGAACCTGCATTCACAGCGTTAACTTCGATCATCGATTTAGGTACATCTGTAAAGAAATTCATAGCACCATTGAATACAACATCACCGGTTAATGGGCCCAAAGAAGTTTCCACTTTGATGTTTTCTTCGAGGATATACACGGGAGTATTCAAAAATCTTACAAATTCAACATGCTTACCGTTCCATAAAGCGTGGGCATCGATTATACCAACGGTAGTCTCTAATCTGACATGCGTCAATTCTGGTTTCATCTTTATCTTCTCTTTAGGTAACCAACCGAGGGCAATGGAAGCAGAAACCACAGAAATCATACCATGACCACATTGGTCGGTATATCCAGTACCATGACAAAATATAACAGCGAAATCGGCACCTTCCGTGACCGGTTCAAGGTAGAACCCACCAAACATATCGAAATGACCTCTTGGTTCATTGACCAAGGAGGTCCTCAAATAATCATAATTTGCTTCGATGTATTTTCTCTTCTCGAGTAAAGTCTTACCTGGAAGGTATTTAGGTAATCCCTGGGTAATGATTCTAAATGGTTCCCCACTGGCATGGGTCTCTACCGTCGTCACTATCTCCGGCATTGAAAAATATTTGGGTAAAAGTATAAACGTTCAACTGAGAGTTCACTCTTAGTAAAAAAAAAGACTAATTATCAATAGAATTTACAAGACAAAAAGTAACGTTGACAGAATTAGAATAAAGGGCACACACAACCAAATCTGTAAAAACAATATTCAAGATAGAGTCGTTTATGTCAATTTCTTGAGTTTCAATTGGATCAGCAGTTAAGTGATCTTCGTAAGATGCGGAGGTTGAAGGTAAGGAATTAAAGTGAAATAATAGAGGTTAAGACCAGAGCAGGGATGGAATAAGACCGATTCATAAGAAAGAGGGATAATGAGGAAGAATTATAGTAAGAGGTAGGAGTCAGAATAGGGTAAATTAAAAAAAAAATTATTGTACCTACATAGATATCTGGCAGATTACCCATAGTGAAAAGAAAATCTAAACGTCCCTCGCACCGCGCAGGGCATGCTACAGGGCGTAATCTCGCGCCGCCATGACCGAGTTTCTGAGTAGTTGAATCGCGAGCTGTTGCGATATTCTTCGTGGAAATCTGCAACGTTGTTCGCGTGGGTTAAACTTGGATCGGGGTGTTTCTAAGCAGTTCTCCGACAATTTAGCTTCCCTTGCGGTCAATTGGGTGATTAAGTGCGCCAAAGCTAAAAGCTTAACTTCCCGTGCGTGGCAAGGCCGTTGCGATTAGTGGCGAAAGAGTTCTACATTATGGTACATTTAAAATGACAGGCAGGCTTCGGTAAACGGGATACCGCCTTTGCGTGGGAATAAAACAATAATAAAAATAAATAAATAAATATAATATAATTAATATAATTTTTTAGGTCGCATTTCGTCAAGAGCTGAGTGCCACTGCTAATTGCCAAGTAGAAAAAGATGATCACGAAAAGCATAAAGATAAGAGACTCGCTTAATGATAGGATTATGAAAAGTATATTTACCCATGAGTATTCGCATTTATTCAGGAAGCCATCGGTTCCCTTGTCTTCTTATCTTTAAGAGCAAAATGACTACGTCAGTGAATCTCTCTCCATTCATCTTTCTTTACTATTTATATTGCCTTATCGCCCTCGCCGAGGCTCCCTCGCCTTTATGCGAACAAATTTTGGGCGGTGCGGACTTCTGAGGCAGCGATTGTTTTACACGTGACTCAAAGGGGGCGACGCGTCTATCTGTGTCCAGATAAGTTGCACGTGATATGGCATGCGCCTCGAAAGGAAGGACAATAAAGAAGTGTGGCAGGTGTGTATCCTACGCGCCACCGGGGAAGTGTGGCGGAAGCACCCCCTAACCCCCGTACCGCCACTGGACAGCGTGAGAAAAGGGCAGTCAATGAGCGTGACGAGTCAAGAGACTTGACACTAAACCCATATAGACACAGTCCTTGAAACATAAACTACAGCCTTATATACTGCATCTATCATATCCATACATCTCTCATCAACAAGATACAGGTATTCTTAATACTCGTTATATCAATAAACCCTTACCCTTTATACACAAATACTATTCCTCCATACATTGATTACAGGTGGAAAGAAACTATCACTTCCCGCTAAATTGCTTTTATACACGCTAAACAATAGATACAGTCTTAATTGATACAGACTGTTCACACCTCCTATTTACTACCGTTTCAAAATACTATGGAAACTTTAGTCCCATCATTGGTTAAATCTTGCTCATACTGTCGTTCAAAGAAAGTCAGGGTATGTATTTTTACTTCTATCATCATATATCGCCGTACGCTGAAACGCCGAATACGATTAAAATATCTCCGTTCCTTACTAACCAACTAGTTTTAATAATCATTAGTGTCCCGGTGAACTTCCTGTTTGTTCAAAATGTGCAAAGAGTGATACCAGATGTAATGTCAGTGACTGTGTATTTTATACGCATACTACAGTTAGTCTGTTAACTGATAGACTTGCCCAATTAGAGCAAGAGTTGTTCGAGTTAAAGTCTAAAAATAACTTAAAGGATGACCCATCAAACCGTATTAAACCAGAGACACCAGTCCATCAACAACTTCCTTCTCAATCGCAGGTACAACAACAACAACAACAGCAATCACAAAATATATTGCCTTCTCCAAAGCAATACCCACCTTTGGATAATAGTCAACCAAGGACTGTATCTTCTCAGGCTAATTCCTCACCATCTCAAAACTCCACCCAATCTGTAAGGTCGACCGGTTCATCAAGCAATGAATTTAACAAGAGAACAAGTCCAGAACCAAGTTTGGATCAGGTAATAGACTCTATATCCACGGAAGTGGGTAGTCTGACTATTACAAATACCAAAGATCAATCAAATGGTAAATATATAGGTGCAGCAACAGGTTCAAACTTCATCAAGACATTTTTGAAGCTAATCAATCTCAATAAGATTGGAGACGTTAGTATAAAGCTTGAAAATGACTTTGAAAACTTTGATTCTAGTGTTACCAAGACATATGCTTCTTTACCATCTTATAAAGAATCAAGTTATTTGCTTTTGAAATATATTGATAATACTCAAATTTATTACCCAATTATCCTTATATCAGTCCTCAAAAATGCATTCAATAATATTTATCAGAGTCCCACTACCGTTTCAAATTTCGATAAATATTTGGTATTCATAGTGCTGGCAATTGCATCTTTAGATTCTCAAAGAGATCCGATGTATAAGAGCTTCGTAAGCATATACTCTCCAGAAGAATTTTTCAACACAGCAGCTAGGTATTTTGAAACTATACTTTCAAATAGATCTGAATCTGCTTTACAGGCTTTACTCTTGATGATCATTTGGATGACTAAATCGAATGCCTTGAATGACGATGGTGGTGACTTATGGTACATGGGTAGATTTGCCATGTCATTGGCTATGGAATTAGGTGTCCATAGATATAACCCAGATTGGAATTTTGGTGGGCCAAGAAATGAGTTGAGAAATAGATTGTTTTGGGCTTGTTACTCCTTAGAGAGAATGATTGCTATGAAATTTGGTAGAGGTTTATCTTTGAGAAATCCTGCTATTGATACGCCTTTCCCCACTCTAAGTGAAGATGATAATATAACCGATCCAAATGAAATCGTACTATTACCAACTTATCATCGTGTCCAATTTGTACCTGGTATAATGTTAATCAAGATCCGTGAGATTGGTGGAGATATGTTAGAATCCGTGTACATCTCAAGAACAAAAGGTGCTAGGCCTACTATTAGTGATGATGATTGTTTCCAAATTTTAAACAATTTGAGAAAAAGATTAGAATCCTGGTTAGATATGGTTGAAAGAGAAATACCACATGATTCATGTGTTTATTATGAATTGAAAGTGCAATATTGTGTCACTTCAATGATTTTAAATCGTCCTAATCCTTCATTCCCATCTCCAAATATAGATTCAATTAGATTGTGTAAGTCGAATTGTGATGAAGGTACTGCCGCATATTTGACATTAGTCAATAGAGGTTGGTGTATAAATCCAAATTGTTTGCATGATTTAGTTACCATTGGATTAGCAAGACTTTATTGTTCTTGGAGATTGGATAAAGATTCCAGTGACCTTAGACAATTTTGCTCGAGTCTATCTCAATTAATGTTACAGGCATGTGCTTATTTCCCAAAATTCAATCGTTTTATGAAACTATTCGAACTAATATCAACGGGTATTGTCGACCATTTGGATAGAAGCTATATGCAACAGCAGCAACACCAACAACAACAACAGCAACAGCAGCAACATCAACAGCATCAACAACAGCATCAACAACATCAGCATCAAGTCCAACAACATCATCAACAGATCAATAGTGTAACACCTCTTGGATTTGAGTGGAACGAATGGTTCTCTCAGGAAGTTTTCGATGATGGATTTAAGCAATATTATGACCTCAGCTCAGGTAGGTTGATCAATGAGCTAAGTGAACCTATATTTGGGTTCAATTTCCCGAATTAGGGAATTACACTAATATTATATATTTTCTTTACAGTCTCTTATGTTTTTTGCATTGATGACACACTTCTGATTTTTTTATGTGTGTCTTTTTATTTTTATTTTTTGCTTTCTACTTTTTACTTTTCTTGTATTTCTAGATTACAGTAGGATCCAGTCTTTATATATATATATATATATTTATTTATTTATTTATTACTTTAATAGACTTGCACGATCCATCGGATATTTGATTAAACGACCTACGTAAAATTGGATAATCCCACAAAACGAAGACGTGTGACGACATGGATATATACGAGTTGACAGATATGCTTCAACTTCCAAGCAGATGCAACCGAAAAGGGGTGTCAAATGACACTGTGGGTGCCTCATCAATGCTGTGCGCTACGCATCCAATGCTGTGTGCATAAGTGGTGAAAATGCCCTGTTCAAGGCACACAATTTTTCTCAATTTGGGGCTCTCGCATCCGTGCACCCTTGAAAACTGGTAGCCCTTGTTTATTGTTTCTCTCTTTAGAGTAAATTTGACGTACATTTTACGGCGCCCAATTTATCATATGCCATTGATATTTTTAGTCAACCACAACCTCGTGTTTATTTTGCCACCATTACCGCCATTTTTATCTATATCCTTCCCTTCCCCCCTTATCAAGTCTCATCGCTTTTGAAAGTGGACTGAAATGAGTACGGAAGACCATTACGCCACTCTTTCGCTGCTACAGACGGCTTCAGATACAGATATAAAAAAAGCATATAGGAAATTAGCGTTGAAATACCATCCCGATAAGAATAAGGACAAAGATGCAGAGGATAAGTTCAAAAATATCACTAGAAGCTATGAGATCCTCTCTGATCCCGTTAAGAAAGCCCAATATGATCTCACTATGAGACCAAAACCATCTTTCAAAAGTTCAACCTCGACTTATTTTAATACCAATAATAGCGATCCATATTCTTTCTACTCTACTCAACATCCCAAACCTGAAAATAGTTTCCACTATAGTTATTTCACAAATGGTAGTGGTAGTGGAGACTATTTTGATAAGGATGCAAACTCAGGATATGGCAGATATAATTATCATTTCTCCCAAACCAGAAATAATCACGGTCACGCTAATAATACGCAGAGCCATTCAACTGCAGGTGCCAGACGAGCTTGGAATACCTGGTCAAGTTTTTTCGATGAGCAGCATGAGGATGACCTTGCAGATGCATTCAACAATCACAAATCCAAGTCAAACCCAAACTCAAACCCAAACTCAAACTCAAAATCAAAATCAAAATCCAATAGGACAAATGAGAGTCAAAACTCAACTTCATCACACCAAACGAGTGGTAATTATAACTCATATGACTCCGGCTATAATAGTAGGCCTAGAAACAATGAGAATAATCATCAGAGTAGTTACTCTAATGCACGCCAGGAGCCAATGAATCCAGATGACCCGTCTACTTCTAACCACAGTACACAGAGTCCGGAAAAGGACAACCCTCAGCCGAACTTTTACAGTACTCATGATAAGACGTGGAGTAAGTCAACGTCTTCATATGCTTTCAAGTCCTCTGAAAAGACATACACTGGTAGTATACCAAAGACCAAACCGGATTATGACGGTACACAATCGAGTAGTGCAACACAATCCCAAAGTCAACAGCGATCAGAGACAGAACCGCAAACAGCTTCCCCTTCGGAGAAAACAACCACAGAGCCTGAACAACAACAACAACAGCAACAGTTTTTCAAAAACGAAGGTAATCAAAGCTCAAATGATGAGCCTTCTCAATCACCTGGAGGTTCATTTGATTCGAGTACGGCAAGTTCGCCATCTTCGCCGCAACAACATAAATCCAAACCTTCTACGGATGTAGAAGACGTTGATCATGGGTTTCATTCGGACGATCCCATTGTTATTGATGGTACAGAAGACGACCCGATTATAATAGAAGAGTCTGAGAATACTGCAAATGGTATACATCTCCAACCGGAAAATACTACTACCACGGATAAATCTGATGATGAAGAATGGAAATATGCACCATCTAAGATATTTGGGGATTTACAATTTGATGAATCGTCGTCTGATTTTAGAAGTTCTAAAATCAAGAAACCAAAATCAACTAGACCTGCTCAGTTCAGAATGTGGACTAATCCAAATGTCAATTCATCGCCTGGAAAGAGTCATGTCGACGAAGAACCAAGTCAAGAAGAGCGGGAGCAAGGGCAATCAGTAAATGGCTTTGCTAGACCTACCAGATCTGAAATTGAGGAAGAACATTTGAACGATGTGGATTATTCATTTGATCTTCCATCTGGCTCATCGGGTGATGAGTTTCAAGATATCAACGCTCAAAAGGTTCCCACGACTAATAGGAGTTCTGAGACTTATAATAAAAGGGCAAGGGTTGAGGAGTTTTTCGAAAATCCCGAATTACCAAACCAAGATTACTCAAGTCCCAAGAGGACCAAACTTAATTCGCCTAGTTTGGAACCTGAACAGCAACAGGCAAACCATGAGAAGGAAAGCAAAAATACCTCTTTCACTATGGAAAATATCAACAACGTTCCTCCATTTACTCAGACGACTGGGAACTTTGACATGAACTCATTTGGTAAATCCTTAGATGAAGAAGTCAATGTCGAAATTAAAGACAGTAAAAAGGCAAATGAGTACATGATGGTTGATGAAGATGGACTTGAAAATAGTCAATATACACCTGAACCAGATAGCAATGACATTCCGATTCATCAACCCGTGAATAACTCGACTACTTCCAGTAAGAAGAAGAGAAAATTAGGAGCCGCTATCACATTGACGGATTTAGAATGTGATGATTATATCATTTCTCTGATAACAGCACCATTGGCGCCCAATGGTAATTTCCCCATTCCTGAATTACAGAAGCGTTACAGACAATACCAAGAGCAAATATGTTTGTTTAATGCTAAGATCTTTGATTATTTCAATAAGAGAACTTTGGCCAATTTACAATATATGAAATTGATGACAAATAGTCGCAAGGATCATATGATTTATCTTGAAAGTTTGAAACGTGATCATACTATAAGGATGTTGTTCAATAGTGTCAATTCCGATAATATGAACTTAAGTAAACAGTATCAGGGCCATTTCGCCTCTTCTACATAGAATTCCTCATATATATATAAATGCGCTATATATATATATATTCCTAGATATTTTATCAATATACCCAAAGTATTCCAAACTATCAATCCAGTAATTGAATATATTTCTTTATAAGTGAGAAACTCAGAAATTTATTTTCTCAAAAAAACACAATAGGGAGAAAAACAGCAAGCCCCTTAATCCCGCTCGGTATTGTTTTACCCCACCTCTTTCTTTATCAATTATCGATAAACTGGCTTCAAATATACTCAAAAAGGCAGTAACAACAATAACATTTAAAGCCAGAAGGTGGTCGGTATACACGATGAGAGTACAATTCCCACTAAGACAACTTCAAAACGTACTGATCAGAAGCACAAAGGGCAACCCAACGGGTTTGACAGGGATTTTAACGCATCCGAATCCAAGACCGGCACTGATGACGGTTTATCAAATGACATTGGAAGAATTAAAACTTAAATTTCCTGAAACTTCGGTATATCGTCAATCTTTGGAAACCTTGACTAAATCAAGGTTGGAAATTGTTGAGACTAATGAAACCGTTGAAAAGATAGAGAATCAAATAGGATGTGGGTTGATTGAAGAAGTGTTGATTCAAGCGGCTGAAGAATACGATCTTATGAATGAAATGGCCGAGTGGAAAGTATGGGAGGAGTTAGAAGAGAAACCATTGCCTGATCAATGGACTTATTTCGGCAAGAAATTATAAGTACCAATTGTGTATCTACATATAATACACATAAACATGTGTGTTTTTTTTTTACTATATATATATATGTATGAATAACATTAGATCAAAAAAGCGATGTTTCTTTTTGTTTGTTGCGAGTGAAATTATCTAACTATTTAATTATGTACATAAAACATTGTTCTATTCAATGGTTCCTAACCATTCATTCTTCGATCTTCTCGTCTAGTAAATTGGACTTACTCACACTTCTTTTCTGATGTGAATCATCATCATTAGAATTTGTCGAACGAGACGATGAAGCTGCGGATGGAATTCTATTTCCCGATACTACACTGATATTACAGAATTCCTGAATTATTGCCTTCAATAGGTTTCTCCTAACCGGCTTGGATAAGAATCCAGTCATTCCAGCCTCGATACAATCGTCTTCGTTGGATTTATCTGCAAATGCAGTCAATGCCACAATCGGATTGGTGTATTTCAAGTCTTGGCGTATGATTCTCGTTGCTGAAAGACCATCGATATTAGGCATTTGAACATCCATAAAGATCAAATCAAAAGTATGGCCACTGGCCTCGGCATCTTTCAAGATCTTGATGGCTTCACTACCATCACAAGCCAATGTAATATTAGAGAATCCTTCCAAGTTTAACATTCTCTTGATAACTTCTTGGTTCACCAAATTGTCTTCGGCCACAAGAAATCTAAAATTATTCTTCACATCGGCAATTGAAGTGATCGTGGCTGTAGTAGACACTGAATTCGATCTATTTCCGGCTAATCCAGATAATACAGGTGCACGAGTGGATTCATATGATAATGATGTATCAGTGGAAGATTTCCTAAGGACAGAGTGAGCTGTTCCTGTAGACATTCTGGTGATTAACTCTGGTCTATCGAAATATGATGCAAGACCCTCATCACTTACAGCAGATGGAGAAGCTGTAGCAGTTGATGACGCAAATGGAGCTGCCGAGTTGGGTAATTCGAGAGTGCCATTTTTGATACCAGGTCTACGTCTTTGCATTAATGAAGTTTTGGGCCTTGATTGGGAGTCATTCTCATACTCACCATCTTCGGCATCATCAAAGCTATCATTATCATCATTATAATTTCCATCCGACTCAGCAACTTCAGCATTATCCAAGAAAGTAACCTTTTTATTTCTAGGATAATCTTCAGTAAACTCGTCATTATGGATCTCAGCTTCTTCCCGTGGAGATAAAATTAACTCACCAACTTGAGGAATAGGGATGGTGAATGTAAACGTGGAACCAGAATCTTCACCGACTTTAGATTTCAAAGTCAATGTACCATGCATCATTCTTGAGAATTGCTTACAGATAGATAGACCTAAACCTGTACCACCATATGATCTTGATAATGTTTGATCACCTTGAACAAAAGCTTCAAAGACTTTATCCTGTAGTGATTCATCAATACCCGTACCGGTATCAATAACTTGAATTTGTAATACCCATTTTTTCTCGGTTTTGAACTTGTGGTACTTGTGTTTCTTGGAATGATCATGCAGACCATCAAGGTTACTACCGCTTCTATATTCGAGTATCTCGGTACTCGATGGATTACTTTCATCACTCGATGAAGAAGCCAAAGCGGTTGTCTCTGTAGATGTGAAATTATTCGTAGATTTCAAATCAGGTGATAATTCTTTATCATCTTCAACAGTTGTTGTGTAACCTTTGAAGTTGTATGACTCGGCTAGTACTCTGTTGTATATTTGTGATGTTAATGTATGGATAGAAGCTAAATCATCATTATCCAAAGGTGATTTTATATCGTCTATAATTTTCTCGTAGATAACTTCATCTTCTTCGTCCTCGTTATCATGGTGTTCACCTTTAATTTTCTTGACGTATGCTCTATCATAATTATGCTTGGCCGATACTTCTTCATCGTATTCGCCTATAATCTTGATGTAAACCGCTACTGATCCATTGACGGGCGTGAACTTCAAAGAATTACTGACCAAGTTCATGATCACCTGGATTAATCTATTTGAGTCTCCAAACATGATCATCTTACGGAAAACATCAGGTTTGACAACAATACTCAGGTTGACCTTCTGATCCTTAGCAGTCTTACCAAAGATAGATTTCACTTGAGATGCAACCTCCGATATTTGAAACTGTCTACTTTCCAACTTCGATTTATCCAATTGATTTTTAGAGAATGTCAATAGTTGAGTTAAGATATGCAGTAACAACTCACCGGATCTAAAAATAATATCCAATGAGCTTTGAATATTCTCAGGGGAGTTTTCAGCCATGGCGACAGCGGTCATACCCAAGATACCGTTCAAAGGAGTTCTCAATTCGTGAGATATATTGGCGATAAAGACAGTCTTGGCTTCATTTGCAGCTTCGGCTTGAGCCCTTGCACCATCGGCTTGAATCTTAGCAACTTCTAATTCTTTTGTTCTCTCCTTGACTCTTTCTTCAAGGTGTGTATATTGTTTGTCCAATTCACTAGTCATCGCATTGAATGCTTCTGTTAATTCATTCAATTCATCGATGAAAAACCCACGTCTTTGAACAATCGAAGGTTGTATCTCTTGATCATCTGCACCATCAAAGGAGTTCACACCTGAAGGATGAGTTGACAAACTACCTTGTCTGTAACCGGTATGTTGGGATGAGAAACTCATATCCTCCTCTCTGAAGGGAGAAGGACTCCTATATTCTAGACTTGTAGAATCGTTATTTGTATGTTCATCAGCAGTATGGTTATGGTGACCTGATATATGATTGTTTGCTGCTATAGCACTCTTTTCATTGCTACTATTACTATTGGTCATGAATGCAGAAAATCTATTGCCTGCACTCAATCTCTTTTTCCTTCCCTTTTTGTCCGACAGCAAACCTCTTCTTTCAGTCATGGATTCTGTAGCTTTTTGTAATACCACAATCGGTCTAACACCGTAATGCGCCAATGGGAATGTAACCATTGTCATAAATATGGCTATAGCAAAACAAACACCTATAATAATCTTTGTCAGTTTTGTGGTTGGACCCATGAATGCATGTCTCGATTGCTCAACGGTAACCACCCAAGTATCAGACTCTAAAGTAGCAACAGAATATCCCACTGCTACACTTTGACCAAATGGATTCTTTAAGGAAGTGTAAGAGCCTGAATCTTTGCTATCCACAAATACATCAGATGCAGGTGCGTATTCAGACATGTTGAACAAATTTTGAGATATATTGGTAGCTATAAAATGATATGGTTGAAAGATATAATAGAACCCCAGGTAATCTGAATAATTATTTTGTGGCGTACCAGGTCGCAGCACATCTACTGTCGAATAATCAGATTGTCCCGTTACGTTCGTAACACTCTGTAAACTATCTATATTCATAACCACAGAGAGATAGCCTGCGAGATTTGGTGAAGAGATGAGGACAGATGAATTTGACATAACTGCCATGGTAATCGACATGAATGAAAAACCTTCCGATATTTCAGGACCACCAAGTTTTTCATCTAAGTCTGAATTCTTTGGTGGATCATTTGATAGGATATATAGGGAGTCTAAAACGGTTTCTGAAATGTTATGGGCCGCTTCAAGGTTATCAACTTGTCCTATAACGTTAAATTGTATATCGTATAATCTCGCAGAGTTGAAGATATCAGAAGAATCCATCAGCTGTTGAATGGTATCTAAGGCGGAGTCAACAGCTTCGGTACTATCATTACCTGCTTTTCTATAAGTTAAAGCGTTTTCAATGGTATCCTTTGACCGCAATAGTGAAACCTGATAGTATAAATATTGGAAACTCTGTTCGATTTGTGATGCTTTAAGTTGAGCAATAACTTCTAATCTTTGAGCTCTATCCTGAGTAAAAACCGAGGTGAAATATACACCAGTCACGATGGCCAAGATGGCAAGAGATAACAACGCCACTATAAGCACAAGAGCCATAAGTTGAGTACGGATACTCACTCTGATTCTATGTAACTTCATTGTGAGAACTTATAATAGCTATTTCTCTTTCGTGCCTTCCAAATCTGAAATAAAATATAGATACTTGAAGTGGATAACCCAAGGCAACTAACAAACAAACAAACAAACAAAGGGACACGGGAGTAAAACCTGAAGATGGGTTTATAACTGTTCCTCAGTGGTTAAAGAAGAGTATATGAAAAAGAAAACAATTAAGTGAATGATGAGTTTCTCGTGATGGATTGATTCAATAATAGACAAAAGTTGTGTAAAAGGATTGTAACACGGCAAATTTTAACGATATGAGTAAGACTACAATCAATGGTGACCCTATAGAGTACAATACTCTTCGAATTCAAAAGATGACGTCAAATTCTACAAATCACAAAATCAGTATTGAAAAAAAAAAACACTCACACTCTCACACAAACAAAATAAACAAACCAAAACAAGTAAGATTTTCCTTGTGAATGTTCTAATATTGATGCGTATCTGTGCTTCCAATCTGTATATCTATATAGCAGATGGCGTAAATAATTGTATTGAATAAATTATAAGTCTAGTGGTTGACCAGGAAAGCAAAACAAGAGCACCAGCCAAGGATAAGCAGAGTTAATTATTTCATTGTTTTCTTTATTCTTTTAGTTAGTTCTATAGCCTTGCCTCGATGACGGTGCACGGGTGCTCTGAGACTCTGGAAGCACAGCCTATTTTGTTTGTAAGACTTAAGAATCTTAAGAAAACTCTGGAAGATGTGACATCCTGACATCCTTGAATCCTACCGATTTTAGTTAAACATCTATCTTCTACTGTGATTATGAGTACACTGGATATACTTGTTCTAGTGGCCGCGGGGCGAGCAGTATATATGTATGTATATATATATATATCTCAGTTTGATGTATTACAGTTTGATATATTTCCTATTTCATATTCCTATTTGCTATATAATATTGCTAAAGCTACGTGTATATATAATACGTAGTATATATGTGAGAACTAACTTACCCAATCGCTTATCAACCCAGATGTGAAATCCAACAGCTGTCTCAAAGTGAATTTAACGCGATTGATCATATCAAAGCTAGAACTTATTGTGAACCTTCTAAAATCGTCAATTTCACTAAGAACCAATTCGAATATTGGATTTAACGATTCTTGAATGGTGTTTGAAGTTGTTGTAGCTTGTGTCTTCAATTCTGATGAGGGTATGATAGAGTCAGATAACCTTACTTTAGTCACCATGCTGCTATTGCTGCTGAATATGACTTCCTTCCAGATATAAATCATGGTCAGACTTACCATTCCAATGGTAATACCATAGATCAATTTCTCTTTAAATTCATCATAATCCCTGTTCTTGTTCTTCTTCTTCTCATTGTTATCGTTATCAGTACAGCGTTTCTTTTTCTCTGAAGACTTGCTCATCTTTGAACCTTCAGTCATATGATCGTAATAATGTGAAACCGATACAGAATTGGTCGACTTTCTTCTCTTATTCAATACCATATCTGGTTCCTCATCCAAATCACTAGTAGATTTTCTACGCAATTTAACATTCTTCTTGATGAACAATGAATTTGCCTGCGATAGAGACAAAGGATTTTCATGTTTATCCAAAGGCACAGATTTGACGAGCTTGTCGTTAATATCGCTGATTATCGATTGGAAAGAAGCAGGACTCAAATTCGATAAGAATTCGATTAAATCCATCAAATCATCGTCAAAATTCTTCAATTTCACGGGTTCGCAAATCATAGAGGACTTAAACAATAGCCTTGATGAAATGTCATCTTCGGTTAAAGTATTTTCAGACGTACCAGCGTCTTCTATGAATATTGGAATAAATGGCTTGTGCAATAAGTTTGGCAAGACATAATTATCCGAGTTGACAATTAGTATAATCAGCTGAGGATTCTTATTGGTGAATCTTACATTCTTCAATGATTTCTTGTAATCGCTTAACCTATTGATTAGCAGATCCTTCGAGTGGCCAATCACTTGAACAGAGAGTAAGTTATCACTGACGAATTCCTTTTGTGAAGTACTGTTACTAACAGAAATCCTTGGCATGACAAAACTTGGAAGCGAGTTTCCGGTTTTACCATTATTCAAATCGGAATCTGTATTCGTTAACTGATCATAGTCATCATTATCTGTTAGTTCATTTTCGGTGTCGCTGTCTGAATTAAAGATCAAAACCTGGTGAGCATGAGATAAATCAGTTTCATCTCTTTCTCTATCTTCATTATCAGAACTTGATAATACTGATCCGATATAAGGAGAATCATAGCTTGGACTTTTGCTCATAGTGATTAAATTCTTGTTTGAATTACTGTTTCCCGGATTATTAGCACGGGAATTCAAATCGTGGAAGCAAGAGATGGATTGCCATGAAGTCATTGAGAACTCATTATTTGTATAAAACCTAGAGTTTGCGTTGTTGCTGATTGATAACTCTAAATCTGGGTCATTCAACGCTTGTAAGATGGAGTTATGTGGTGATAAGAGTCTATCTGAAGAGGAGGAAGGTTCACCAGCTAGAATTGTAGTGGTAGCAATCAAAGTGTTATCATTGGCATATCCTTCGAAATCTTTATGTTCTTCCTCCTGTTGTAGTCGATATTGCTGAGCTTCTTCTTCTTCTTCTACTACTTCTTCTAATGGCTTATTTTGATCAATTTGTTTCTTAAGCTCTTTAGATTTAATGGAATGACGAAACATTATAAATTCTTGTTTTGATTATTGATCGTTTGATTGATTGATTGATTGACTGTTTGAAATAGAATAAAACAATAATTGTAATAATAATAATAATATAGTTGATATAATTTTTTAAAATTAGTATCTAATTACTAATTGTGTGACTTGAGGCTCAAGGAGGTTGGTAGATAAGAAGTTGGTGAGAATATCAAAGTTATGGTAGAGATATAGAGTGGAGTCACTTATTTATAGATAAGGTTGGTTCCAGTGAATAATGTATTGGTCGATTAAATGAACAAAAATATGGTAGACTGGCGAATGGTTTCAAATTAACAGGTAATCAACGCGCAGACAAGTAAATGATGTGATTAGGAAGATAAGATAAGAGCGGGTAGAGAAGAAAGAGGGGAGGGGTTAAGTCTTGTGTCAACTTTGAAGAAAGGCGTTTGTGAAAGCGGACTAAGAGATGAAATAACCTTGCAGGTAAAATAATATCAAACTGACCAATCTGAAACGGGATAAATTTAAAAAAACGCTAGAAATTATTTTAGAACAAAGTCCACACAGATGAAATGGCAAAGATAGATAATAGATTGGTTATCTATCGGTTATTAAATAAAAGGGATAAATTGGAGACTATAGACGCGTCTCTCGTGTTATCTAAGTGTGAATACTATTGACGGATGAATGAGCAGCGGAATATACGAAAGACTTATAGTATTTATCAAATAATTATAAATATATATATATATGTATATATATACATACATATCAATATATACAGTAATTGTAGATAATAATTATATGTAATAAATGATGCTACTCCCAGCAAAGTAAATGAGGGGAAGCACTCCACGCCTGTTACAAGGCAAAACTTAACGCCTGTGCTCTTTTTTCCTTTCTCCAGTTTACTTAGCAAATTTATTTGCCAAAGCGGACGCCTCATCACCACTTCTCCCTGGTGCCGTCGATCGGCGCGTGATTCTTCTTACATATGTGTGGGCTAACTATGGTAGCATCTGGCCTGACTTTTTCATTGCCCAGTGAAAAATATATATAAGTCGTAGACTAAACCCACAATTCCCAGCTCATTTCCAGTTCAAGTTTCATGATTAGTTGGTTAATTCAGTTGGTACTATAAACTGATGAAAAAATTCACTGAAAAACGTTTGCTATTATTATTCACAGTCATTCTCTTATCTTTTTTACTCATGCAAAAATATTCGAAAACGCTATCTTCATCCACCCCATCTTCTGTCATAGTGATTGGATCGGGACTAGCTGGTCTATCGGCTACCTCTACTTTATTATCGCATGGAATCAAAGTCACTTTACTCGAAATGGAATCCAAATTAGGTGGCAATTCTATAAAGGCCTCCTCAGGTATCAATGGAGCCCCTACTAAATACCAGCATTTGATTCAAGGCTATGAACATCTGGATGATTCATTTTTCAACCAAGATACTATTAGATCTTCTGGTGAAATCTTTATCACTTCCACTCAAGAAATGAAGAGCTATAGAATGGATTTAATCCAAACTTTGACGTCTAACTCCGCTGATGCTATAGATTGGCTAACTACAAAATTTGGTATCGATTTATCTACCGTTGCCAGACTAGGCGGTCATTCATTTCCTAGAACTCATAGAGGTTCAGGTAAATTACCCCCCGGTGCTGCCATTATCAGTGGATTGACATCTTTCATCCATCTAGATGAAAATAAACAATTGGTAGATATCAAGACCGACTCTCAAGCTACAAAATTACTCGTTACCGATAACAACGTGATCAAGGGAGTTGAATATTACAACAAGAAATCTCAAATCACTTCAACTTTGAATGGTCCCGTAATTATTGCAGTCGGTGGGTTTGCAGGTGATAAAGCTGGTTTACTTTCAAAATTCAGACCAGACTTAGCCAAATATCCATCCACAAATTCTCCACGACCTGGATCTTTGGATTTGTTAACTCACATCGGTGCCCAGTTGATAGATATAGATCAGGTTCAAATACACCCTACAGGCTTTATCGATCCATTGGATGAATTCTCTTCTGTGAAATTCTTGGCCGCTGAAGCATTAAGAGGTGAAGGAGGCATATTGCTCAACCAAATCGGAGATAGATATGTCAATGAAGTCTTGCAAAGAGATCAAGTCACTCATGGTATTCAATCGAATATCATTAAATCTTCCAATACAGAGATAGATCAATGGGAATCATATCTCGTATTGGATGAAGCTTCTGCAATGTCGATGAAGAACAGCATAAGTTTCTATTGTTTCAAGAAATTGATGGAAAAGACAACAGTAGGAGAATTGGTTAGTATGTTGCCTAACTTAAAAGATACGCTGACCGATTATTCATCTATTGTTCAAGGAGATAAAGGAAGTGATCCCTTAGGACGTTCTCACTTTGGACATTGGTCTTTGGATCCACTTGAAATTGATTCAAATACTGTCCTATATGTAGGACGTATAACGCCAGTCACGCATTTCACGATGGGTGGAGTGAAATTCAATTCTAGAGCACAGGTTTTGAATGAGGATGATCAGCCCTTTGAGAATCTTTGGGCCGCTGGAGAAGTTACTGGGGGTTTACATGGTTCTAATAGGCTGGGTGGAAGTTCGTTATTAGAATGTGTTGTCTTTGGTAGGATAGCTGGTAATCAATTGATCAATCACTACAAGATATGAGTAGCCGTTGTATTTACATGACGACTTTAACGAATTAATGATTACAAACACAAAAAAGTATAGAAGTTTAGTATCTGTCTCTTCGTTTTTTATTTGAATAACCGGAATAATATATTTTAATGAAGTACAAAGGAATTATATAGTACTAATAAATAAAGAAAAAGAACTTATTATCAAAAGTGTGACAAAAGAATGACCCAAAAGAAAACCAATAACAAGAATACATAAGACTATAATGCAGGACCAGCAGATTTGACTTCCTCGGTACATTGAGAAGAATATTTTTCAAAATTCTCCATAAACAATTGAGCCAGATTGGTAACTTCGGTATTAAATTCATCTCTTGAACCAGACCAACCTTTAGCTGGGTTTAATAATTCAGCTGGAACATTTGGACAACTAGTTGGGATTTGCAAACCGAAGGTTGGATAAGTCTCAAATTCAACATCGTTTAATTCGCCAGAGTGGATGGCATCCAAGATAGCTCTTGTATATTTCAATGGACAACGCTTACCACCCGATGTGTATGAGGAACCAGTCCAACCTGTGTTCAACAACCAAGCATTGGTATTATGGTCGGACATCTTATCACTCAACTGTTGGGCATATTTCATTGGATGTAAGACTAAGAATGGTTGACCGAAACAAGCAGAGAAAGTAGCTTCTGGTTCGGTAACACCCATTTCGGTACCTGCCATCTTTGAAGTATAACCGGAGATGAAATGGTACATGACTTGAGCATTTGTTAATTTGGAAACAGGTGGTAAGACACCTCTAGCATCACAAGTCAACAAGACAATATTCTTTGGATGAGAATCGGCAAGACATGGAATTTTAGCAGATGGAATATATTCAATTGGATAAGCACATCTTGTATTTTCAGTGATTTCGGAATTTTCATAATCAACAACTTTTGTAACTGGATCGATGACAATGTTTTCTAATACTGAGCCGAATCTAATGGCATTGAAAATCTCAGGTTCCTTTTCAGCTGATAAATCTAAACATTTAGCATAACAACCACCTTCGATGTTAAAGACACCATGATCAGACCAACAATGCTCATCATCACCAATCAATTTTCTGTGAGGATCGGCACTTAAAGTTGTCTTACCGGTACCTGATAAACCAAAGAATAAAGTAACATCACCTTCAGAGACACCTTGATTGGCAGATGAATGTAAAGTTAAAATTTTATGTCTAATTGGCATCAAGTAAAACATAACGGTGAAAATACCCTTTTTCATTTCACCTGCATATTCGGTACCTAGGATAACCATTTCCATTTCTTTGAAATTAATTTCAACAGAAGTAGCAGAAGTCATACCTTTGGTGAAAACATTAGCAGGGAATTGACCAGCATTCCAAATGGTGAAATCAGGTTCACCGAAATTCTTTAATTCTTCATCTGTTGGTTTGATCAACATATTCTTCATAAATAATGCATGATAAGCTCTGGCACATACAATACGAACTTTGATTCTATAACGAGGATCCCAACCTGCAAATGCATCGATAACATAGACTCTATCTCTAGTTCTTAAGTAGTCAATAGCTCTGGATTTGGAGATTTTCCAAGTCATTTCATCGACCTTTTTATTCACAGGTCCCCACCAAATATTATCAGTTGAGGTCTCTTCATCGACAATTCTTTTATCCTTTGGAGATCTACCTGTTTTAGAGCCGGAGAATGCGACCAAAGCACCAGAAGATGAAATTGTGGTACCCTTTTCAGATAATGCATCTTCGTATAAGATTGGTACAGCTGAATTGTAATGAATATGAGCTTCTGGATTGAGACCTAAAGTTGCAATGACAGAAGTTTTAATTGCTTGTTTGTTAAATCCTTGAGAGACGAAAGATGCTCTATATTCGCTTTGTAAATCAACGGCAGTAGGAGCCATTTTGTATTTCTTAGTGTAGAATTTTAAAGATTAGAATCACAAAATAAAACTGTTTAATGAACTAAACTAAAGATTAAAAATTAAATAGAGAACTAATACTAATTTTTTGTTAAGATAGAATTGAAGATTAACAAAATAGAGGATATTTACGAGTATTTATATGAAATAGAATAGATGAGGTATTTATTCAACTTCCCCGGACTGAATTAGTAGGCGAATTGCAGTAGCCCTGCTGGAAGTAAAAAATTTCCAAAAAACACAAGCCAAGTACATTCATCGTACATGTACATAAACCAAAGGGTATTAAATTTTTGATAGTGCTACCCTTAGTATGGGGATGGCGATGGGGATAATGGAAGCGCCGGGGCCAGTCCTAGTTCCGATCCCTCGCTAACTATGAGGAAATGGCGGGACCGGGTCAGTTTTGATGGAGAGACCCGGGAGAAACAGTAGTAATAAACAGCCGCGAGCTTGTCTTTCGTGCGGTTACAGGTTTCAGGTTCCATCTATCCTTCCTTCCTCAATTTTGGTGGTCTTAAGGAGTGTTTCTGTTTCTTTGCTGGCTAGGGGAGATATGCTTACTGTGTGGAGTAGCACTAGTTTATCCCGAGCATGTAAATATACTGACAGCCTTGAGTTGATTCAATTGATCAACTGCGCACCGCCATTACAAAAATATTAGCATTGAGTATGTGGAAAAAAATCCTTCTTGTAAATATATATATATATATATATATATATGTATACCTAATCCCCGAAATACCGCTGCCATACGGAGTATTCAAAGAGCCGCCAAATGATACACGGTTCAGCTTATACGCCGTAGTAAGTTGATCGTCAAGTGACCTATAACTTACGGTAGCCCCCAGTGAATTAGTCACACAAAGCTACGATGTTTTTACCTGAGCCGATACCAAATATACCCGAGTACTCACGCGCTATTTTGTTTTGCTTTCTTTTCTTTTCTTTTTAGCGTGTTTGCGATAAACTTTTGTCTTCCCCAGGTTTTTCTGTCTTTGCTACGGGAGGGGTGCGCTTTTTTCCCAGCTATGACGGGACAATAGAAAATGGGGTGGGTCCCCCGGACTGCTGAGATAGACTCCTTCTTAGTGGGGAGTTGTGTACTTCTATTTTTTGTTCCATGTGAGTGGGCAGGGCTGCCTTTGTTATCTTGTAAATGTGATACTTGGCTCAAAGCTAGTTTGATTTCAGGAACACGATAACGCTAATTTTTGATGCTTCCTTGAAGCTGAAATTTAAAAGCCATACAAATTTTGTATTGGTGGGACATATATATATATCTATATATATATATCTCAATAAATAATAGCTACGTAAATTGAGTAAAGTATGTGGATATAAAGCTAAAATTCGACCCCTAATAAGCTGGCAATCGCTCTTTCATTTGCCTCGTTGTCTAAGTCACTGCCTTCTGATTCTTCATCAGAAGACAATGAAGTTAAGCTGTTGCTTCTTAAAAACATTGATGTTCTTGGGCGTGTAGATAGCTCATCCAACTTCTCTTGTACTGTTTTTGGCTTCACAGTATCGCTACTTGACTCGTGTACTGATACATCCATTATCTGTGTGATGTCATTGTCTTCATCATCATCGGTACCAATTTCTATGATTTCCTTTGAGTTTTGTCTTTTGAAAAATTCGATAGGGTTGCCTTTTTTGAAGAACTCGTCAATCTTCCTTTGATCTTTAGGCAATATTTTGGGCTTCTTGGGTGATCTTCTTTTTGAAGTCTTGTTCTCTGCAAGATTAGGCTTCGTGATTTGGATACCATCTTCGTCTGGGCCTTTGTGGTCACGTTCTATTGTCTTATCTTTCTTAAACTCAACACTTTGAATTCTATCATTCTTCTTCGGTGTGAAAAAAACACTCCTTTCTTCTTTCTTTGCAGAGCTAAGAAAGTCGTCATCATCGTTTTCATCATCGTCCTGAAACGGATTGTCGTCGCTGTCTTCATCATCACTTACAAACAGAGATGAATTCTTTTGTCTCTCTTTGCTTATCAACGGGGTGTTATCAATGAATATTGATTCCTGAAGTTCCAAATCCTCCTCTTCGCTAGATATATAGGCATCCCTGTATGTATCTTTTCTCTTGTATGGTGAGGATGCATTGAGTTTCGCCAGCGGAGTGTTCAAGTTTCGTGGATTGATCTTGATCGTATCATTTTTTTGGTTACTGATTCTATCTCCTTTGATAGGTGAGTTCACATGTGGTGTAGGTAGCGGAGTCTTAAGTGCCGAATCATCCGCTTCCAATATGAACGAAGCACTATTTGGCGCCTTGATCGGCGACTTATCCGACCTAATTAGGCTTTCTTTCTCTGTGGCGTGTTTGACGAATGACATTGTAAAAAGATTATTTTTCTGCACAGGAGCTTGTTGTTTCTTCGTGTGTGATTTCTTAGGGGCTGATGTCTTACTAGATTCTCTTTTGTTGAAATCCTCGATCAAACTCAAGCCTACGTCAGAACTTTCTAAGATGTATTTCGGAATCCAAATAAATTGCTTCGTTGTCTTATCACTGTCGCCAGTTTGAGCCAGTTCTTCGTGGATCAATTCCTTAAAATCTCCATTAGAATCCTCAGTTGTGAAGTATTCAAGAAAAATTTTGTTCAGAGAGAACTTCACTTGGTACTGATCCTCTTTCCATTCTTTCCTTGGATCATTACGATCAAAATAGATATTGACTTCCTCTACAGCCATTCTCTTTGTAGGGAACACGGCTTTCTTAAACCTATCGATATAGATTTCATTTATTCTGCGCTGGCTATGGGACATGGCCAGCAAAACTCTAATCATATAACATTCCGTTACATGTTCAACGAGAAATGATTCGATCGACCTTCTTATTGGAAACTTGAACGTGCACATTTGCTCAAAATCGGGCAATTTGAACCAAGAAGAGGCATTGCATTCTTCTGAAGATATTATATCTTGGATACCCTCTTTGATGTATCCATCTTTAACTGTATTGTGCGCAAACTCAGCCTTCAAAGTACTATACTTTGATGAGGACATGGTGACTTTAAAAGTGTCAGCCTCCTCGCTATATTCTATAGATGCCAGTTGTGGTAAATTGGCCAATTTTCTGTAGCCGTAATCTTCATGTTCCATTAATTTTCCTCTTGGTTTTGCAAGTGACTCATTGCAATTAGAATTACTCGTCTCATATAATCTCCACTGAAACAGATAAGGAGCAAAAAGAGGGAAAAAATGAATCATGAAGTAATAATCTGTTGGTAATTTCAATTCAATCTTGGTTGCCCTTTTTCCAAAATAAAACTCTCCGTGAAATCTAATCTCTTCGTGCAAAGTATATTCAAGGTCCTTCAATGCTCTGTCTCTGAAACCTTTTGGACCGGCGACCTTTCCTTCTATATATTGGTGTTTCTCAATTGGAATATAAATGTCCGCTAATTGCTTTGCGAAATCGCAACCATGGTATTGGTATTGATCTTTGGTAACAAAGCCTTCAAACTTGTCCGTTCCCACTAGGGCTAGCTGAATACTTCTTGTAATCCCTAAATCTTTAGCGCCACCGCTAAAGTCATTTCCTGCTAAACAAGCAACAAAAATTATCCGATCTTTATCGAGTCCTGTCACCGATTCAATTTTTTTGATATTATAAGGAGTGACAAACCACTCGTTTTCGTATCTCTCGCTTTTACCGAAGTTGGACTGAGTTGCTGGTTTGTCACTCAACCATTTGGAGAAATTCTTCAAAATTAACTGAGCACCATACATAAATCCATCTGCGTCATTGCTTATAATAGCATCAATGACGTTACAACTATTCAGTCTTCCTAACTCCGCCTCGGATTCTCCAGGAGAACTGATATATGAAACATTCCAAAGGTCCAACAAATCCTGTATAATCCTGATCTCTGGTGCACTATTAGAATCCACTGCACCTCTTTGCAGGTTATCTCTCAATCTTTCGCAAATTTCGACGTATTCTTTGTGGTAGTCATGGTCCGGGTCTAGTGAATCCTCCTCATCAGCAGAGTCTGAATCAGAATTATTGTTGTTACTATCCGTTTGTTTACTCCATCGTCTCTTTTTGGATTTATGTCGACCATCAAAAACGAATACAAACGATAAGTGAAGGCTGATTAAGTCACGAATTCTAGAGTGAAAGCTCATAGAGAGTCTGTTCAGAAGCTCCTCATTACTAAGTTGCATCCTGGGGTTTTTGGTAGGCTGTTGACTCAACTCAAAAATCCACATGTAAGCATCAATACCTACCCTCATTGGTTTGCCATGCTTTTTGAAATGTTCAGCTGCCAGGATTCGGAGCGGTAGTCTTTCATCGCCAGCTTCCGAAGATGCCAACTTCTCCCACAATCCGGCGATTGTCATTTGAAGATGTACTCTATGTTCATCAAACTATCTCTATTACAGCAAATGAGTCTCAAGATTAGCTTATAAATAACTCTTTTTATGATGCATGTTTCAAATGGCAAACCTGATACATCAGATCAGCTCGGGGTAGATATCTTTATCGCGTGTACAGATGTGAATTTCAACTCTTTCATGGCGTGGTGGGATGTTTTAAGAGATGATAGAAAATCTATAACCCATTAACTAACTCCAATTAATTCGAACTAATATACATACCTTTATAAACCTATATTTAAATACATTATTTTATTCCTTTCTGGTCTCTTTTCTATCTCACTGCTAAGTGCACTAGACATCACGTTTCAACTCAGATGTGTCTCTGCTTTCAATGGAGGAGTTACTTTCATTCTAAAAAAATTTGCTTCTTATCTTGTAATTCAGTACTATAACTTTCTTCTTCGTCTATATCATTCATATGGTCTATCTCTGGACTTGGTACACTAGGGACATTCAATGGGGGCGTGGGCATCAAAGAAGAAGATTGAGTCTTTGTCAAGCTCAAATCCAAGCTCAAATCCATGAGATGAGTAGAGCGGCTAGGACTGCTTGATGGGCCTTGCACTCTAACAGTGGCAATGGACATTTCATCAGTTTTGATACTAAAAACAGAGCTTGTGTCTTTGACAGTTGGTTCCACTACCTCATTTTCGGTATCAGCGTTGCTCTTTGCTGTAGTGTCTTCTTTTGTGACCGAATCTTTATCGGTAAGCTCGAAAAGCATTTTTTGAGCCTTAGATCCAATATCAGCCGTCTCTTTGTCCTCTTGTGGTTTCACCTGTGCCCTAGAATTTGGAACTTTCAACCTCTCCAAAAGATCTTCGATCATCTGATTGCTTACGCTGGAAAACTGTGCTTTGTCAAGATTAGGTATCATGCCACTGGAGTCTGTGGAATCATTTATTGTGACATTCTTGTTCTTGGCTGGCTTCCTCGAACTTTCTATCATCTTCTTTCTTACTTCGTACGCCCTTTCTTTTTCTTCGTTTCTAACATTTTCAGCGTGCACTTTTTTGAACTCATCTACAAAAATGGAAAACTTGGAAAAAAATGAGTTTCTACTTTGTTCAGAATCCAAATTCTCACCAAAATACTTCATCAACTCGTTGAATTGAGTTTCTGTCTTCTTGGAATGAGATGCCAATACAGATAATCTTTCCTTTGCTGTGGCCACCAATGGACCAACCTTAGTCAATATCCTGTCATTTGGATGAAGCTTGGAAGCATCGCTGAGTTTACCTTTTTCAATTGATGAAATACAGCTGTCAATTTGTTTTTGAAGCTCGAGACAATCAGTTTGAACTTGGTCAATTGAGTAGTTTGATACTTTTGTTAGATCTTTCAAATCATCGACAAAGACACCTAGTTCAGGAAAATGTGACCTGATTACCTTTTCGATATAGTGAAGCAAGGTCATTGAATTCTCTTGATTTTTCATAAACTTCAATTTTTGCAAGGTATTGAGCTTGAAACCAAGTGCCATCTTCGAAGTATCGTTCATGAAATTCCCAAGATTTTTGATAATTCCTAGAACCTTTATCAAAGCATCTGACTCCTGAAGATTTTGCAGCGCGTTGTCCACCAAATTCAATCTATCTAACAGATCAAGATAATCACGCTCATATGTATGAAACACTAATAAAACTCTTGATCTTGAACTCCAGTAACTTCTTAAACTATAGCAAAGATTGACAAAAATTCTGTCAAATCGCTCCAATCCTTCTGGGTCTTCTTTTGGAGTAGCATCTTCTATCAAAAAGTTGGCTGAATATGGTGCGAACTTCATCATCATTGCAGGTGGTATATCAACCAAATTATCGTTGTTGAAAAACTCTAGGATATTGATGTTTTCCATTATACGCGAGTCACATTTCAAAACACAGTTGACAAATTCCTCTACGCTTAAACTGCTGAAAGGGTGTAAGTTGATACCAAATTGATGCTGTAAATCTCTTGAGAGAAAGGACTTCTTTTTGTCTTTACTCTCGCCGGTGTCCTTCTTCGTCTTCGTTTTCATCTTTGATTCAGTGGCTTTGAAATAACTTTCCACTTCACTCAATACACCAGCATTGTAAAGATCGTCATTCAAAGTTACATCATCTATCTCGTTCCATACCGTGCTCTCAATCATATCAACTTTCTCCCAGTGAATTTGTTTCAGCTTAGAACTTGGTCTTCTTAGTTTCATGAGCCTTTCTCTAGCAGTTTCCTCTGCTGTCTTCGCAGCCGGTGGAGGTATCACTTGAGAAGATTCAATTGGCGAGGAAATGTCAGAAGATTTCTTAGGGAAGGAGGGAAGAGGTGGTGGAGGAGGTGGTGGTGGCGGTGGACCTGCTTTATCATTGGGAGATAGAAGTATTGGTGGCATTGGTGGAGGGGGAGGGGGAGGGGGAGGTGGAGGAGCTTCTGTTGCTATTTTATCTTTTGATGCAAAGTTTGCGATGTCCATCAAGAAAGCAGGAGGTGGTGGTGGCGGTGGTGGAGGTAGCGAGGATTTCTTACTGCCTTCAGTAAGAAATGATGGTAATGCAGGAGCAGGTGGAGGGTTTAGTGAAGAAGAGGAAGTCAGTGGTTTTTTTGAAAACATTTCTGGTAATGGAGGTGGAGGGGGTGGTGGTTCTTCCCTTGTCAACGACTGCTGTAGTTCTATTGACGAATTCTGAGTTGGAGATAATCTAGGAGACACTGGACCAAATATGCCGATATTCGGTAGGTTGCCATTGATAACGCCTGCATTAATATCGTAGTTTTCAAATGGTTCAATAAATGATGTTGAAACTGTATTGTTTGCAAGTTGATACGGGCCCGGGTTTGAAAGGTTCCTTCCCTCTACAGTGAGCTCACTTGATTTATACTTTGATGACAGATCTACCATCGAAGTGTTTGAAGTCCCAATCAAGCTGCATCCTGATTCCTGTATTGACGTGATAGATGGGGAAACGGAAGATTTCAACCCATTAGAAACAATGAGATTCTCTGCTGTTCTTGAACCAGGAATTATGACCGATGAGGTTCTTTTACTTGAGAAGGAGCCGGTTGAATCGCCTACATATATGTTGTTGGACAAGTCGATTGCTTTCTTTGATCTAATAGGGTTAGATGCTGAACTATCAGCGATAAGGGCCGGTGAAGATGAGCTGGCCGTGGGTACGCTTACTAATGATAGTTCGCTTCTACCCTTGCCCAAAGAATTAAGCTTTCTTTGATACTGTTGTAAGGAAATATTGGCATTCTTAGCTTCTGCTACTGCCTTTTTTGCTATATCATCGGTGCTCAATCTATCCAAAAGCAGCTGCAATGAGAACCCTGTATTGTTACTCCGAGGAATAGTATCCATCTCTGCAATACTTTCAATGAAGAGATTAATCAAATTGTAATATTTGGAAGAATTATCAGTGAATTTATGTTTAATATCCAAAAGGTTTATAATCGTTTTCTCGGTGAACATTTCCAAATCTGAACCTACTACCTCTGATATCAGTAACTCTGCCAAAATCTCTAAGTTAACCTCGTTGATTCCCTTTTCTGATAAGTAGCCCGATTCTGTGCCAATTGCATAGTTGTTTATACTTTTATGATCCTGCTGTATGAAGTTGCCATAAGTTTCGATCACATTGTTGATGTTGTTATCCCTCAACTGTTTAGCACGAGTAAACAAGTTCAGTAATCCTGCGTCAGCAAGTTCACTTCTTACCCTCAGTCTATCGTCAAGGCTTTCAAACGATGAAACAATTGACGAAATCAAGAATATAGTCAATAGTACATAGTCTATTATTGTTGATTGATCCCCTTTAGTTGCATTTCGACTCCTTGATGCTGGATTTTGTAACAGGTATTCGGTGATAATATCTTCCACCGCGGCGATCCAAGTGCTATATATATTAATCGATTGTTGAATTTCCGTCAATCCAGAAATGATAACTTCGGCCTCTGAGCTGACGAAGGAAGACAATATGCCTGTCACTAACTTTCTTGTATCCAATCTTGCGGATAACAAACTTGGTACAAGTGCACGGATAACTCTTGATGTACTCATCTCGGTTTCAACATTGACTTGATGGTTCAATAAGTCAAATAAACAGGACAATATGAGATATTCTTTATCCAACTCTTTATCTGACTTGATGGACCTCTTGTTCAAAGTACTCAAATGGACAGACAATGCTACCCCACCTTTATACTCGTTAAATTCCTTTATGAAATTGGGATCAGAGTTCGAAATTATAATATCCTCTAGTCTTTGCAAGTCTTCGACTGATATATCACCCCGCAGTATTTGTCTAACGTAATAAGCGGGTGTCCAGATCTTAGTACTCTGCGTTCTTGAGGCTCTTCTGTGATCTTGTATGCTGTTTCTCTTTTCATGTGAGTCGTTTCTCAAATCCATGATTTCAAATTCACCAAGGTTAGACTGTGATGTAGGAGATGGACTTTGGTGATTGATAGATGAGCTTCTTCGTTGCAGTATTATACCTGAATTTGGAAACTCACGAGGAGACGAAACTACAGATCCAGACTCAAATTGTTGAGCAGATCCTACAGCTTTCATCTTTACAGGAGATTCGTATGCCTTTTGTTCACCCATCAAACCTTGTCCTACCAGGCCTAACCCCAGAGAAATAACATTATTCTGATTCACTGTGACTTTCGTAGATGGAAGTGCTCTAAAACCTTCATTGTTGAAATGGTTACTCTCATAAGACATTGGCTCTGGAATTGGGTATCTTTCGTCCTCCAACATTGACAACCTTTCTATGTGAACAGGAGATCGAGGCTGATCAGTTTTATCTTGGCTCCTATAACGTTTGTCTTCATATGATGGTTTCCTTGTGCTCGACTTGCGTAGTATCTTATCACTGAACTTTCTTATACTCGTGCTAACCGTACTCTTACGCTTTGGGTTTAATTCCTGCTCATCTGTGTAATAATCAGAGGTACTTATACTCAAACCAGCCTGCTGGCTTTGATCCATCTCAGAAGAAGGCATAGAAAAAGTTGGATCACCTTTATATGTTTCCCTTTGAAAGCCTGACATACCACACTCTCAGTAATGTATGAATGCCTTTTGGTATAGGTCAGGGATACCTTAGGTCAGGCAAAGGTGGTGGGTAGTACTCTTTTGTAAATCAACACACATTTGGGGAATAGAGAGGAGTTGACACAAACTTGAGACAAGTTAGATATATAATAGATCGATAATTTGATGCAGGGAAACTTTACACAACAACCTAGCACCAGAGGGCAGCAATAACGTGTCTTTTTATGTTACCCGCCTGTTTTTTCAAAGGCGGCGCTGCGGTTCTTGTCATTCTGATTGATTTCACAACAGGTGGTGATTGAATCTATTAAATGGGTAATTATATATGAGTTTACGTAGATTGTACTAAATGGGAGTTAAACTCCTTGGTTACATCCCACCACTTATTGAATTCACTGGTTTGATTCAAGAATTTTTCGATATTACCGACGAAAAAGTTCAATTGACTGGTGATCGAAACTGCTGAGTTTGAATTAGAACTTGACTCTTCAGTTTCAGTTGACTCGGGCTCCTTTTCTTCTTCCGCCTTAGGGTCTCCTTCTTCTCCCTCTGGTTTTGACAATTCATCTTTACAGTTCATCTTTGCAAACTCGCTGGCACAGTGGTTAAAGTTTGCACTCATGTTATTCAAGAGTTTTCCAAATACCAATCTAGCGTTTTTATCCTCAATGGAATTGATCATTTGTAAGTTAGCTCTGTTGGACATATCTATCTCCAATCTAATTGGTCTCTTAGGGTTGAAAAGGTATTCTTTTGGGATCGTCAATTTTACAGGTAATTTAGTAATTTCGATCTCTTCGTCGCCATTCATTTCAATCAAGAAATTTGCTTCCTGAAATGATAATTGGAAACGGTAGATACTACTGTTGGACGTCTCTTTGAATAATACAATCTTATCGTCTTGAAGTCTTTGCTTGAACTTCCTGATGTCTTTATCTCTCTTGGCTATTATGCTAGCCGGGATCTTAGAATCCGGTTGAGGTGCTTTGGATTGTTTGACCGATTGTGGGGCTGTGATCTCTTGTTTTTGTACTTTCTTTCTTACGGTTCTAACAAATTTTATAGTCTTTTTCTTCTCCATTGCTAAGAATCTTTCAAGGTACTTGTCAAGGGTTAAAAACATACCTAATAAATCATTACCATCTTTCATCTCTATTTCCTCCTCTTCCTCCTCTGCATCTTCATCATCGCCATTTTGTTGCTTCTTCTCATCTTTCTTTGGCCTATTATTGTTACCCTTACCTTGCTTTCTATTGTTGGCTCTATTTTGTAACGCTTTGGCTACAATCTGTTTGAATCCAATTTCAATATTCACACTGAAACCCTTCGGTATATCATCGTTTAAGACCGTTATCGTTGGACTTGGAGATTTGTAAGGATATGTTAATGGTAAACAGAGGGATAATTTTAAGACAGATACATCATATGGGAAGTCAGGATCGGAAGGTTGCATCAAAAACGAAAGATAAATTGCATCATCGACCGTTGAGGTTGAGGAATTGATTATATCTTCTAGGTACTCTAAGTATGGCTTTGATATGCTTCCGGTTGGAATACCGTTAACAGTGAGTGGTCTAAATCTCTTGGTTAACTTTATGACTTCAAGAAGTTTTGGAGGTGTCTTCGGTCTCAACTTTGAGTTCTTGGATGATTTCTCTGGCTTGTCTGATTTATGTCTATTGTTTCCGTTCTTACTGTTCCCATTTGGCTTATTTAGTTTCTTATTTTCACCTACTATCGTCTGTGGTTGGCCTTCTTCGGTACCAGTATCACCATTCCTTCCGGTTGCGGCAAGAAGTTTTGTTTTCTTCTTGTTTGTATTTCTCTTCTTCTTTATTTCATTGATCTTGGGAGCCGGCGAAGCATCATGTGAGGGGAAAGATGAAGGTGAAGGTGAACCACCACTGTTATTTGAAAGATTCTCTGACATATTTTGTTCGGACCAGTCTAATACAACCTTTGGATACTTCCGTTACGAAAATGATAATAGTGTGGTAAGAGACGATAGATGATGAATCTGAATCACACAGGTTACCTGAAGAATACTATTACTATTTATTTAAAATTTCTCGGTCTTTAAAAAAAGAGAATTGCAGTGAGTCGATCGTCGCATTCTGTACCCAACTTGGATGTTTGATCAACTAAAATAGGGGCTGTTTATCCTTTTCTTCCTTTACGATAAAATACGTGATATGAATATGCATGTATCTGTCCACCATTTGAATTGGAAAAAGTTTGAGTTTATTCTGACAATCGTTGAATATCTGCAAATTTGTCGCATGACATCTATCCGGTGTCCTTTTAATGCGGGAAAGCAGTCGTTATAACCAGCAACGGATGTTTGCAACCAACAGCAGAGGGATCAAGAGTACAAGGAATGGCGGTCATTCGGTTTAGCAAGATGCGCATCCTATGAAACTGGTTTAGATGAATACAGAGAAGAGCCTGGTTTCACTAAGAACTCTCTAATGAGAGCTCAACAGCTGAGTTATAACGTGAGGGTAAATTAGTTTGCATGGCTCAAACAACACTCAAAACCAGGTAAAGAACAGAATATTTCCAGCTAATTGTACAGCACTTGATTCTCAGCGTCTTAATCGTTTCATTTCTATATGATTGAACTACAACTTTACTATTGTTTCAACCACATCTAAAAGTCTCTCGATAAGCCAGCTGAACCGCAGGATATGGTTGAACAAGGCAACGATATGAATGATCCAGAGGGTATCGTCTCCAGTATTGGCTATACATATTTGAATCTCCCTTCTGGTAGTGCTTCCGCGCCAGCTGCTGGTAGCCCTCCCCCTTATAGTGAAACGGGCACTCCTCCCAGTCCAACCAGAAAACTCAAGACTGAAAAAGAGATTTTGGCAGACCCATCATCACCAACAGCTTCAGTTATACCTGATTATTCCACGCTACCTGCTGAAATCGTCTCGCTTGATCAATTTCACAAAGACTGTCGTAGAGCGTATGACAAGAGCACCAATACGGACAACGAAAAAATGTATGCATATCGCCTGACAAACAAAAACAAAATTGAATTCGTCGCACATGAAGTAGCTATGCTCGTTGGGGAATCAATGGCATTTGGCAAAGATTTGAACACGTATTGTAGGTTTTTATTAGAGATGTACTGTGGGAACCCACCGAGCTATATCATGTACGTCGATTCGAGTGCTATCTGCGGGTTGAATTTTCCTTTGCGATTCAGGAGATCTTTCTCGTTATTTTCTCTACTTGGACATTTTCTGCTCGATTTTCCATTTGCTGCTGGTGGTACTTCGGAGCTATATGACTACCTGAGCGCATTGGAATCAAAGCTGAGAACTGTTTGGTATGACATTATTGAATCTAGTCTCGTTTCCCCTTGGGATCTTTACCATACACTCTCATCTGATGAAATTCAAAAAAAAAAGAATGACTTGAAAGATCAGAAAAAGCTGTTCGCCTATTACAATAGAGAACTGAAGGAAATTTTGAAGAATGAAGTTTACCCTTTACTAGTCAGAAAGTATTATGCGATTCAGGCTTCTGGGCCCACTGGTGGCATCCAACCCAACTAACAGTTCCGAGTCAGCCACCAAAGACGACTGATGGCCATCACTGAATCCACTTTCTAATCGAGGTTTATTGCACTCTTTGTCTTCGGTGTCTTCAGATGGCAGAGGCTACTAATGATAGCTGGATTTATGATTTGCGGATTAATTGCTAGCAGATCAGTTACTAATTCACCTCAATACTCAGACTAGTATCATCCGAGCAACTATTACGATTGGTTGTCATGGGATACTCAATCGACACTCAAAACAAGGTCAGGAACAGAACAGAATATCTCAAACTAATTATTGGGCTCTCAATTGTTCACTTTTTCGTCATTTCATGTTCATAGGATTGAATTTCAATTTTACTATTAATTCAACCAAACCTCACAGTCAGTCAATTGATCAGCTCACTCAATTTTCTAATCTCTTGGCACCCCCAACTCAAACAACGAGAGGATATGGTTGAACGTGGCAACGATCGGTATTCTCCAGAGAGTAGCGTCTCCAGTGTTGGCTATTTATATTTGAAACTCCCTTCTGGTAGAGCATCTACATCAGCTGCTGGTAGACCTCCGCCTTACAGTTTATCCGCTTCGACTTACTGTACCTCCAAACCTTCTGATGGCTCTTCCACTTACATTGCTTCGTCTCCTCCCAGTCCAACCAGGACGCTCAAGACTGAAAAAGAGATTTTGGCAGACCCATCATCATCAACAGCTTCAGTGATACCTGACTATTCCACGTTACCAGCTGAAATCATCTCGCTTGATCAATTTCACAGCGATTGTCGAAGTATTTATGACAAGTGCAACAATATGGGCAGAGAAAGATCTCACATATATCATGTGAAAAACAAACAACAAATCATGTTAGTCGCACATGAAGTGGCTATGCTCCTAGGGGAAACAGATATACTTGAAGAATATTTGGAGAGATATTGCGATGCAATATTACATATGTACTGTGGGACGAGCTATACCAAGTACCAAAATTTAGAGGCCCGAGAAAGGATGGCTTATGTTTTGGACTTCAGCAGATCTTTCTCGTTATTTACTGTACTTGGAAATTTTCTGCTCGATTTTCCATTTGCTGCTGGTGAAACTTCGGAGCTATATGACTACGTGAGCACATTGGAACCAAAGCTGAGAATTACTCGGTATATCCTTGTTGAGTCTAGTCTTGTTTCCCTTTACGATGTTTACCATAAACTCTCATTTGATGAAATTCAAAAAAAAAAGAATGACTTGAACGATCAGAAAAAGCTATTCGTGTATTACTGTCGAGAACTGAAGGAAATTTTGAAGAATGAAATTTACCCTTTACTAGTCAGAAAGTATTATGCGATTCAAGCTGCTAAGCCCACTGGTGGCATCCAACCCAACTAACAGTTCCGGATCAGCCACCAAAGACGACTGACGGTCTTCGCTGAATCCAGTTTTTGACAGACTAGTATCACCAGAGCAATGATTAAGCTCAATTACCATGGAACTTGAGAACTCAAACAGAACTCAAGACCTGCTAAAAAACAGAACAGAACATTTCCAGTTGAGAGCTGAGCACTCGATTCTCCACTCTTGGTCATTTCATTTTCATATGATTGAACGGTCAACTTGAACTTCAACAACGTCTGAAAGTCTCTCAATAAGCCAGCTGAACCGCAGGATATGGTTGAACAAGGCAACGATATGAATGATCCAGAGGGTATCGTCTCCAGTATTGGCTATTCATATTTGAATCTCCCTTCTGGTAGTGCTTCCACGTCAGCTGCTGGTTGCCCTCCGCCTTATAGTGAAACGGGCACTCCCAGTCCAACGAGGAAGCTCAAGACTGAAAAAGAGATTTTGGCAGACCCATCATCACCAACAGCTTCAGTGATACCTGACTATTCCACGTTACCAGCTGAAATCATCTCGCTTGATCAATTTCACAGCGATTGTCGTAGTATGTATGACAATTGCACCAATATGGGCAGAAAAAGACCTCACATACATCCTAGTACAGGGAAACAACGAATCATGTTTGTCGCACATGAAGTGGCTATGCTTCTTGGGGAAGCATATATACTTGAGGAGTATTTAGAGAGATTTTGCGATTTAATATTACATACTTACTCAGGGACGAGCTATACCAAGTACCAAAATTTAGGGCCCCGAGACAGGATGGCTTATGTTTTGGACTTCAGAAGATCTTTCTCGTTATTTTCTGTACTTGGACATTTTTTACTCGATTTTCCATTTGCTGCTGGTGAAACTTCGGAGCTATATGACTACGTGAGCACATTGGAACCAAAGCTGAGAACTACTCGATATATCCTTGTTGAGTCTAGTCTTGTTTCCCTTTACGATGTTTACCATAAACTCTCATTTGATGAAATTCAAAAAAAAAGAATGCCTTGAACGATCAGAAAAAGCTGTTCGCCTATTACAATAGAGAACTGAAGGAAATTTTGATGAATGAAATTTACCCTTTACTAGTCAGAAAGTATTATGCGATTCAAGCTGCTGAGCCCACTATGTAACATTTAATCGCACTAGCCCTCCCGAGTCGGTAATCAAAGACGAATTACGGTCTTCGTTGAATCCACTTTTTTCAATTTTTCAATAGAGGTTCATTACTTTCTTTGTCTTTGGTGTCTTCAGATGACAGAAGCAAGGTGATGATTTGTCAGTTGAATAATAGGAGACTAACTATGGGACACGGATTGATGAGATGACTGAAATGAGTATCATTACTTAGTTATCTCTATTTAGTTGAATAAGATGAATTTTATGGTTGCCTTTCTTGAAGAGTCGGGAACACGATTATAGATTCATAATAGTTGATAAGATATGATGAAACTATATATACAAAGAGGTAGATATGTAATCTTGAGTGTGTAAAGAATGAAGAGACCTATATAGTTAAATAAGGCTAAACAAAAGTAGCGAGCGACGCGATCCCGCTTCAGCGTTTAAGTTTGAGTTTGAATTTGGATTTGAGTGAATACTCTACAAGAGTTAATCTAACTCCAGAACATCGATCTTATCACTATCTTCTTTATCTGAAACTGTTAATCCATCTGAACTTATTGTTAATATATCAGCAATTTAACTCTATCATTCGAATTCAATCAATAAATCACTAATTTCAGCTGATACGATGACTGATACATCTAAAATGGAACTACAACAAATCTCAACTAACTTGTCTGATTCATCAAAAAGAATTTCTAGCACCGATTCAAAAACAGCAGGTTCTGGATCTGATAGATCAGAAGAATCTAACTTCGAATCACACTTCCAAAACAGGGGTACAGGCGATTCTTTAGCTGGTGATCCACAACATGCAGTTGCACATGCAGTTGCACATGAAGGTAATGCACACGAAGGTAATATGATAGATGAATCAGATAGAAATAAATTGGGTTTTATAGGAAGCGACTACTTCATGAAAGCATTAGTCTGTATTCATGTTTTAGCAATGGTTTTTGGTTTATTATTTTTTGGTACAATAGGTAGCATCTCATGGATGGCAGTAGCTGAGCTACATGTTCTGTTTGTTTCTGATGCACTTTATCTTTTTACAGACGTAGGTAAGTCACCCTTTTGGGCTATGGATTTTACAATGATTTCCTTCCACATAGGTGCATCTGCTCTCAGGAGATATTTAAAAGGTCCCAACGAATGACGCCGATTTGGACCTTTTTCTTAGTTGTCCCGTATTATAGCAAATAATGGTTTAATTTTGACCCCAGATTATCAATGTAATCTTTCTTTTTATTTCTTTCCTTAGATCATCAACATATATATTCTTTGCTCTATTCTACTCATCTATATTGATATCAAGTATTATTGATTTTACCAATTTTATTGATTTCAGTGATTCTATTTATTATGAGTTTCTTATTATATATGTTTTGCTATTGTTAATCACATAATCCAAGCTCCTTATTGTAAAATTAAATTGTCTCATAATATCAATTCTCTGGATCTTCTATTTTCTGTTACAGTGATACATTGGTTCCCATTTTAGATCAAGATTGTAGATATACGTGCCTAGTCATCATCGTATATCAACTAACAATTATGGATTAAATGAATTTCGAGTGGCAATTAGTAATACATAGTCCATTAGTTTAACATTACTCTCAAAACTCAAAAATAACAAAGGTTTAGTGTTTTTTTTTGTAAATTTATATAGCAGTTTTTAAGTCTGTATTTATAAAGCAAGTATCAAAGAAACAATATTCAGATAAGTTGTTCTAATTGAGAATCCTTATTCTTTGACAAATAAAGCAGCAGCACCCATTCCTGTACCAATACACATCGAAGTGACACCAAATTCACCAGTTTGCAATTCTCTTAGTATGGTACAGATTTGTCTAGCACCGGTAGCACCCAATGGATGACCCAAAGCAATAGCACCACCTCTTGGATTAACTTTTTCTACAGGAATACCAACGTGTTTTATAGTAAATAGGGCCTGGCCTGCAAATGCTTCGTTGATTTCAAAGACACTAACGTCCTCTTTCAAAAATCCTAATCTGTCCAATAAATTAGGAATAGCATAAGCTGGACCAACGCCCATAATTTCAGGTGGAACACCAACGATTGTTGTGGAGATATATTTACCCAAAATTGGTAAATTCAAAGCTTGTGCAAAATCTCTTCTCATCAATAATACCACGGCAGCTCCATCACTTACTTGTGATGAGTTACCTGCATGAGAAGTACCATCTTTCTTGAATGATGGTCTTAATTTACCCAATGATTGTGCAGTTACATTTTTTCTTGGACCTTCATCGGTGTCAACGGTAACAGTCTTGGTTTTTGCCGGTTTGGATGCACTTTCATCATCATCATCATCGTCTTCATCGTCTTCTTCTTCGATTTCAACTTGAACGGGTAAGATTTCATCCTTGAAATCTCCAGAGCTAACAGCCTTTTCAGCTTTTTGGTAGGATTTAGCAGCAAATTCATCCTGTTCTTCTCTGGTAATACTATACTTTGCATTGACATTTTCACTTGTGATACCCATTGGCATCATACAATTACTAGCAGAAGTGCTTGCATTCAAGACTTGTTGTGATATCTTTGGAGCAGCTTGAGGACCAAAATTCTTTGACATACTTTCGACACCAGCAGCTAAACCACAACTAATTTGGCCGGTCAAGATCTTATTTGCAATATCGTTGACAGCCATCAGACCAGAAGAGCACTGTCTATTGACGGCCATGAATGGGACCTGTGGTGGTATTCCAGCAGCTAACATGGCAGCTCTATGTTCATTTGCACCTGCTCCATGGTTTAATACATTACCAACAATGACATCTTCAATCAGAGACTTGTCAAAGCCTTTTGGTAACTTCTTGTCGAATAATTCAACCAGTAATTTGTGCAAGATATCATCAGAATTAATATCCTTGAATAAACCCTTACCACCTTTCGTTAATGCTGTTCTATAAGCACTTACAATAACGACATCATCAGAGTTTTTCTTCTTGAATGTATCTTTAGTTGAGGATTTTGGCAATATATGGTTGCCTATTTGATTTAATCTTTCCATTGTTCGAGTGTTTGATCGAGGTACTAATATATTTATAGTTAGGTATCAGCTAATAACCAAGTTATCTTTATAATGGGGGATGAATTAGCAGTAGGAAAATGAAAAGCAAGGAGCAAGTGCATTATTTATACAACCCTGTTAAGTTGCCCATGTGATATATATTTATACATATATTCACTGTATAGATGACAAATTTAGTAGTGCGGTGGAAGGCCACTTTTTTTTGTAATGTGGGGAAATCTCGATCTTTGCATGTGAAGTTGCTAGGAGGGAGCACGTTGGAGTGGTGCACGGGTGGTACTGGGTCGCGCGACGTAATTTGGGTGTCGTGGGTGTCGTGGGTGTCGAGTCTTTAGTCGTATTTGTTACCGTGATTTTGTATATCTTATACAGATATGTTAGTATTTCACTAACGGTTTTCTTACTGAATTATAGCATCATTCGTGCTATTTCCCATTGTAACTCAACGGTAGGTTTTCGAAATAGCTCCCGAATCAAAGGTTATTATTACATTCGACAACCAAAATTTAATTTTTCTAATTTGTATTTCTATTTCTATTTCACTATAAAGTATATATATTCACATATTAATAATAAATAAGAACTCAATAAATAGTTGACCAAATCGGTCAAAAATGAATAAGTTAAGCAAAGTATAGGTATATTGAAAGTTCTCAGCACTTATACCTCAGGAGATACTATTAGCCTTGATGTCTCAGACGCTTGAAAACCCATATTTTCAACAGTCTCAGAGTGATGTGGAAGGTGAAAGTTGAAATCACTACCGTAATCCGGCTTTTGCGAATTAGACTGCGAATCCACAGAATAGTTATTGAGTAAGACTACAAGACATATATTCAGCAGTATAATTAGTGATATTATCGAATTGGAGGTTAAATTCGGTGGATGTGGTAGTGGAAGTAAAATAAAGCTGATTGTAGGATCGGCAAAGTTTAGAATTATCAATGCCATTGACAATACACTGGATTCAACCACCAGTGGTGTCTTTATTGATATACTAATCGATACTTGATTCGATATCAATGATATTAATGTAAACAATTTGCTTATAATTATCAAGGATAATAGCGAAATGACAATGTAATTATAGTAGTTGTAAGGTTGTGGTACGATCAGGTCAGGTGTTGCCTTTAAAGTTAAATCTATGGGTAGACCATTGACAGAAGGGATGGGTGAAAGTGCTAATAATGTAGCTAATATTGGAGGAACATTATCGTGAATAGCCAAGAAGGGAGATGTTAGGATATTGCTCGATTTTCTAGTTGCAAAACTAGACGAGGCATGTTGTTGTTGTTGTTGTTGTTGTTGTTGTGGGTAGTCACAATCGAATATATAATGGGAATTAGATATGGGGGAAGTTACCACGGTCCTTGAAAGGTTGGGTGTGTCGGATTCGTTCCTTAAGAAAGGAGTTGTATTTGAAGAATATGAGTAGATAAATTTAGGTGATATTATACGAAATCTACTCGAAGGTGATTGTTGTGGGGTAACAAAAAATGCGTCAATGGTGGAGGATATTTGTAAGTAAGATTTGATTAAGTATACATTTTGCACGAATAAGAACAACGACAATATGGAGTTGACCAAATAAGAGGAACGATATTGTTGGATTCCATTTGTACCATTTAGGTATAAGAACAAATAAAGCGTGAAGTAAGATATACAAATGAGACCATTTAGTATAAAAGATATGGGCATCAATTGAAGTCGTTTCAATCTGAAGAAATTGTTGTAATTGTGATTATTATTAGTATCATTGTTATTACTTCCATCAATTGAATTGTAAAAATTGGAATTATTGGGACTATTGAAAAATGAGTAATTGATATGCTGGAAAACGGGCAGTAAAGAGAATATCAAATTGAGGGTGAAGATGAAGATATCGGGATAAGACACCAATGTGAAAAAAAGCATTATACGAAGCAGTGAAGTGATGACGATATCATGCAGAAATCAGCAGGTGATTGTTTGCATGTGAGAGGGTGGATATATATATGGGAGATACGAAACACAGGGGGAGACAATTTGACAAGGTAAGCAGATGTGACAGATAATATTGATCAGTTGATTTATTGATATAGATATAGATTTGTAGAAAGAAGAAGACGACTTTTAATGGATGAAAAGAAGATAGGGTGGTTTAGTGGAAGCAGCACTGACCATTCAACCCAAAGGTATATATATATATATATAAGTCCGGGAAGAAAAGGTATGGAGAGGCATACGGATTAAGATCGAAGTTAGATACGGTCAGTCAACGAACGTCAGATAAGATAAGAGAGACGCTGCACTGATAAGCTTCCTGTGACTCCTTCCCTCCCGATACCCAGCCACAACACCAAAACACAAAAACACCCGCCACACACAGACCCTCCGACACACACGCGCCCCCTTCCTCGCAGACTGGTTACTGACACTGAAATTAAAATGGCAGCGTGTTAGAAAAGAGAAAGCTGCTGGCTGGCAAAAAAACAAAGTGAGGAAGGCTTACAGACGGTGTGGGCTCTCGTCTGTCTCTCCATCCCAGATCTACCCTCTTTGAAACCTCATAGTCCCCCTTGTTTACTCATATATATATATATATATATATATAGATCGATACAGCAATTGTTCTACAATACATCTGTTACTACCTCCCCTCCTCTCCCCTTTGTTTTATCTCTCCGGTTGAATTGCAAATACACTTACTTTGCCAGTCAGATTAATTAACCAATTGTTTATATCAATTTGCCTTGTTTTCTCAAGTAATATTATAGAAATATCAAAAACAAAAGACAAAAGACCAATCGAGTGTTTTCTTTTTATTGATCAATTCAGTTAACATCCATAATAATAAATACAAATCATACGTACAAACTCATAGTATTCACATTTCAATTGATAGATAAGCCCAAACTAATAACAATTACAATGGATGAGACTTTAATTAATACAATCAATAAATTACAAGATGCCTTGGCACCTTTAGGTGGTGGCTCCCAATCTCCTGTTGATTTACCACAAATTACCGTTGTTGGTTCTCAATCTTCAGGTAAATCCTCTGTTTTGGAAAACATCGTTGGTAGAGAATTCTTACCAAGAGGTACCGGTATCGTTACAAGAAGACCTTTAGTCTTACAATTGATCAATAAAAGATCCCCAAATTCTTCATCTGCTGCTAATGATTTGATCGATATTCAAACCGTTGATGCAGAAGGTAAGAAAACAGAAAATAATTCACAAGAATGGGGTGAATTCTTACATTTACCAGGTCAAAAATTTTACAATTTTGATGATATTAGAAAGGAAATCGTTAGAGAAACCGACGCCAAAACAGGTAATAATTTAGGTATATCTTCGGTTCCAATTAATCTTAGAATCTATTCTCCTCATGTCTTAACTTTAACTTTGGTCGATTTACCAGGTTTAACCAAAGTTCCAGTTGGTGATCAACCTGCTGATATCGAAAAGCAAATTAGAGACATGCTCATGAAATTTATCTCTAAACCAAATGCCATCATTTTATCAGTTAATGCCGCCAATACCGATTTAGCCAATTCTGATGGTTTGAAATTAGCAAGAGAAGTCGATCCTGAAGGAACTAGAACTATTGGTGTTTTAACCAAAGTTGATCTTATGGATGAAGGTACCGATGTTATCGATATCTTAGCCGGTAGAGTTATCCCATTGAGAAGTGGTTACGTTCCAGTTATCAATAGAGGTCAAAAGGATATTGAAAATCACAAGACTATTAGACAAGCTTTAAATGATGAAAAGAAGTTTTTTGAAAACCATGCTTCTTATGCAACAAAAGCTCACTACTGTGGTACTCCTTATTTAGCCAAGAAATTGAACATCATTTTATTGAATCATATTAGAGCTACTTTACCAGATATTAAAATGAGAATTGAAGGTGCTTTGAAGAAATATCAACAAGAATTATCTTCATTAGGTCCTGAAATGTCTCAAGCTCCTTCATCAATTGTTTTAAGTGTTATTACAGATTTTGCAAATGATTATAATGGTATCTTGGATGGTCAAATTAAAGATATCTCTTCATTAGAATTAAGTGGTGGTGCCAGAATCTCATTTGTCTTCCATGAAATTTTCAAGAATGGTGTTTATGCATTGGATCCATTTGATCAAATTAAAGATGCCGATATCAGAACAATAATGTATAACTCTTCAGGTTCTGCTCCTTCTTTATTCGTTGGTACTCAGGCTTTTGAAGTTTTGGTAAAACAACAAATTCATAGATTTGAAGAACCATCATTAAGATGTATTACTTTGGTATTTGATGAATTGGTTAGAATCTTATCCCAAATCTTAGCCCAAGTTGAATATTCCAGATATCCTGCTTTAAAAGATCAAATTTCTCAAATTTTCATTCAATATTTGAGGGAAAGTCTGATCCCAACAAATGAATTTATCGTAGATATAATTAAAGCTGAACAAACATATATCAATACAGCTCATCCCGATCTTTTGAAAGGTTCTCAAGCTTTATCTATGGTCCAAGAAAAAATGCATCCATCTAAACCAGTTCAAGTCGATCCAAAGACTGGTAAACCATTGGCAAACCAAAATACTGCCGCATCTGCACAACCTTTGGCAATTGCAGAAGATGATAAAGGTGCTTCATTCTTTGGTGGATTTTTCAGTAGTAAGAATAAGAAGAGATTAGCTCAAATGGAAGCCCCACCAAATGTATTACGTGCCACCGGTGCCATGACCGATAGAGAAACTCAAGAAACTGAAGTTATTAAATTATTGATCCTATCCTATTTTAATATTGTCAAGAAGACCGTTGCTGATGTTGTTCCAAAATCTGTCATGTTAAAATTGATCCAACAATCTAAAAATGATATGCAAAAAGTCTTATTAGAAAGATTATACAACAATAAGGAATTGGATAACTTGGTTAAAGAAAATGAATTGACCACAGCTAGAAGAAAGGAATGTTTGAAGATGGTTGACGTACTAAGACATGCATCGGAAATTGTCTCCACTGTTTAAATCAACTAGAATGACGATAATGATAATAACTACCACTACAACCACCACAACAACTACCACTACAACTACTACTACTCATTACCTCAACAATGAGTAATTTAATTATTTATGTCTTTTTATAGATTCGAATGCTTGTTTTGATGTGTGATCTAATTGGGTGTTTTTTTTTCTTCTTACATGATCCACTGTAACAGTGTCTTACTATATATCTCACTTTTTCTTTATACTTCTATACTTGTTTGTAGCCCAGCTTACATACTTACTTATATATATATACAAATACATATATTTATCTATCTACGGTATTAAAAATGAAGCAGGTCGATGGACGCGACCCGCAAGCAATCGAACGGTCGTTTTTTGATTGGAAGCCGAGAGAGAAGGTTGACAGAGAGACGGTAAGTAAGGTGAACAATTCATATAGTAGAGACACTTGAGGGGTCTCTCTCTCTCCCTGTCTGTGTCTTATCTTCAATTGATAAATATATACCATAAGAGAAACATTTGTCAGATATGTCATCTACTGTATGTACATTACCGCAAGTCTCAACGTCACTGGGTTTCTCTCACAGTGGTACTTTGTCCACTCATATATGCCTGCAATTGATTTTTTTCGTACTAATTTAACGATACTAACCGATTTCTATCTTGATTTTTCTTTGTCCAACAGGTTTTAACATCAGCAATCACAGCTGATCTTATAGATCATAACCAAACCAAACCAATCGTACTCACCAAAGTCGATGTGGTTGGTGGTGAAGAATTCAGCGACAATTTCTTCAATAAATTATTGACACCTTTATTGGCTTCTTCTGATTTGACATTTGGTCAATTGATCAAAGGTTGTGAAAGTACATTTGATACCCTTGCATATACCAATGCTTTCAAGAATATCTCATTTGAAATTGATTCCGGTGATTTATCAGATTTGAAAGAAGGAAGCCTGAAATCAGACGTTTTATACTCATCTGCAAATTCAAGTTCTAAACCAATTCCAATAGACGTTGTAGTTAATTTAGAACCAAAAAAACTGAACAATTTCAACCTTGGTTCAATCCATAACGAAGAGGGTCATTTGATTAACTTTGGTTTCACTAACTTGAACGCCTTTGGCAACTCTGAATTTTTTGAAATTCAATCTCTTTTCAACCTTGTTCCTGAAAATAAAGGTCGTACTATAAACTTGAACTATAAAGCTCCAATGGTTGATACATCTTTGAAATTATTTGCCAATGGTCTTGTATCAAACAACAAGCAAAGCTGGGCTTCATCATATCAGCAATTGATTTCCAGTGGTATGGTTGGGTTAGAGAAATCCCATATTTTTAAAGACTCGAAGACAAATGAAATCTTCTTCAACTCATTATTAACAGGTGGATTATCATTCACCAAGAGATCAATCTTTGACATCAATGATGCTGCAAGTGATTCTATTAAAATCAATGCCGGTGATTCTATCAAGGAAAGTCTTATATTAAGTGGTTCTTTAGATTCCCGTAAATTTTTACCTTCCTCATTAGGTGCCTTCCCATTATCAGGTTCCTTCTTCAGTTTGACAAATGAATTAACTGGACTCTCCAATGTCTCATCCAACAAATTCGTCAAATCTACATTCAATACACAATTCAACTACTCAGCTTTATCCAATTGGTTTACATTGGAATCTGAATTTGGTGCCGGTGTAATCACCGATTTATCAACAGTCGAAGAAAGCAGCAGCAGCGGCAAGATAAGTACAAGCAGTAGTAGTAGTATTCATTTCCAAGATAAGTTCTACCTTGGTGGTGAAGATACAGTCTCTGGGTTTGCCAAGAATGGAATCTCAATAAAGGATAACCAAGACTCAATCGGTGGTAATTTATTCTGGAAGTATAACTTCACTTTATATTCACGTATGTTATTTGCTCCATTAGATTCACCTTTGAGATTATACACCAAGATTAATGGTGGTGATTTATACAATAAATTAGACGAGATCCCATTTGGTTTGAAATCGATTAAGAAGATGGATTTGTTCAAGAAATCAGCAAGTGCTTCCTCAATTGGTCTTATTTATAGAGTTGGTAATGATGCCTTTTTTGATTTACACTATAATATTCCAATCAGTAGTAGAATTGGCGATGTCACCAAACCGGGATTTGGTTTCAGTCTTTCATTGACCGGTACTTCATGGTAAAAGATGTGAGGTGAAATTCAAAAATTTTCTATTCATAAAATGTATGTATGTATGTAAAACAAAAAATAATATAATATTAAAAACTATAGACATGAGAAAAGATATAAAAAAAAAACATAAACTTTAAATAAAATGAGCAAACACTATATATAGTATTGATCATATGCATGGAAGCGTGGGTTGTAATTCAAGCAGAAGGAGGAGTAGCAGCTGGTGGGGTATCTTTATCGGATTCCTTTATCTCTGGCTCACCACCATCGTTTTCATCTGGGGTAGTGGTGGTAGTTTTAGTTTCTTCCTTTGCTTCTTTAGCTTCTAGATATTTGTCAAAAGCATCATTTTTATTAGGGAAAGGTCTCTTACCCAATAATCTAACCATATCTTCTCTAGTGATAACCTCCTTGGTCAACAATTCATTGGCAACGAGATCAACCTCATGTCTTTTCTCTTCCAATAAATTACGACACCTGGTATACGATTCATCGATAATTCTATGAATTTCAGAATCGATCAAAGCTGCAGTCTTGTCACTGAAAGGCTTGGACATATCATTATCACGTTCTTGACTATAGTTGATGAATCCAACTTTAGGACTCATACCACATTCAAGGACCATTCTTTGTGCTACATTTGTGGCTTTTTCAAAATCATCAGATGCACCAGATGTGACTGAATCGAAATGCATCTCTTCAGAGACACGACCACCAAAGATCATAGTTAATCTATCCAATAATTTTTGAGTGGAATAAAGTGAAATGTCAGCTGGTAAATATTGTGCATAACCTAAAGCTCCTTGACCTCTTGGAACAATGGAGACTTTTAAAAGAGGATCGGCATGTTCAAGGTACCAACCACAGATAGCATGACCTGCTTCATGGAATGCGACAATTTTCTTTTCTTCAGGGGATAACAATTTGGATTTCTTTTCTAAACCTGCAATGACTCTTTCAATGGCTTGTTCGAAATCTTGTAAAATAACTGAAGTACGTTCATTTCTCACGGCAATAAGTGCAGCTTCATTACAAACGTTTGCAATATCAGCACCTGAAAAACCTGGTGTTAAAGTAGATAATCTACCTACTAAATCTTCTAATTCGGTATCTTTGGATAATTTGATCTTCTTCAAGTGAACTTTGAATATACTCTTACGGCCTTCTAATTCTGGATTATCAACGTAAACTTTACGATCAAATCTACCTGGTCTTAATAAAGCTTGATCTAATACATCGGCTCTATTAGTACCTGCAAGGACAACAACATGATCACCTGTAGAGAAACCATCCATCTCGACTAATAATTGATTCAAAGTATTTTCACGTTCATCATTACCACCAGAGACTTTACCCTTGGATCTTGATTTACCAATGGCATCGATTTCATCGACAAAGATAATACTTGGAGCGTTTTCTCTTGCAGTCTTGAATAATTCACGAACTCTAGAGGCACCAACACCAACAAACATTTCAACAAATTCAGAACCAGAGACAGAATAAAATGGAACACCAGCTTCACCAGCGGTAGCCTTGGCCAATAATGTCTTACCCGTACCTGGAGGTCCTGATAAGATAGCACCTCTTGGAATCTTGGCACCTAATTGTTCATATTTCTTTGGATTTTTCAAGAATTTAACAAATTCCATGATTTCTTCTTTGGCTTCATCACATCCTGCAACGTCATTGAAGTTAACCTTGATATTTTGTTCGGCATTAAACTTCTTAAATTTCTTTTGATTACCACCGAATAAACCACCAGCACCACCAGCACCTCCGGTAAACAACTTTCTACTTTGCCAGATTAAAAAGAGGAATAAAAGCGATGGGGCTAATCTAAATAATGTCTTGATAACAGAGACACTAGAGGAATAGATAACAGGAACTCTTAATTCATCAGGAACCTTGGCATCATCTTGAGCCTTTTCTAATTTTTCTTCAAAGATATCAACGGATCCAATGGTAAAGAAATATTCAACTTTGGAATCATGAATTGGTTGATTTTTACCGTTTTGGTTCAATACAACTTTAACAATATTGTTATCCATAACGACTAATTTCTCAACAAAACGTTTATCCAACAATGAAGTACGGAAGTCTTGCCAAGTAATTTCTCTATCATGAGATTCCGATGATAACAAATAGTAAGTCAAACCAGCAGCTGATAGGTAGATTAAAACTTGACTCAAATTGATCTTGATCTCCGTATAAGCTGGATCATTTGTTAATTTTGGATCACCTTTGGAGCCAAATTCAAATCTGACTTGTGGTTTTTGACCCGAGTCCTTCTCTTTGTTGCTTTTGTCATCATCATTATTGTTGTTGTCATTGTCCTTGTTCTCTTTATTTTCGTTATTTTCATTATTATCTTTATCCTGGCTCTTTTTGATACCTTTACCTTCAGAGTAATTCTTTTCAAAGACTTTGAAATGATCTTTGAGTTGCTCATTATCATATGAAGAGGTGACCATCTTGTCAAAGTTCAACAATGCCTTGTGGAAGTTCTGAACATTATTCATCTTTTCACCGGGGGCAACAGCGGATTCATCGAGTAATATGAGTCTTACCAATTTAGATGAATTTGGACTGATCAAACCACGGATATGGTTTTGCATGAACAGGTTATTCAACTCCACACTCTTTTCTTGCTCTGTCAATTGTGGATTGTTCCATATCAATTTCATTGATTTGAGTACTTCTTGAGCTTCAGAGTCACTAAGTTCCGGTTCTGGGCCTTGAGAATTGGAGTTGTATCTAACAGATGTATTGATAAAGTGATTTTTCAACTTTAAGAATCTGGAGTGCCTTGAAGCTGACGATAACTGTGAGAATTGTCTTGAGGTTACCAATTGGTTGCTTGTCCTTGATAAACCCTTGTAATACATCGATTTACCTGTATTAGAAACGGCATTTCTCCCCAATCCCGAGCTTTTGACTAGGGATGGGACCCTCTTGGAAAAGAGTAAAGAAGAAGAGGCAGAAGTAGAAGAAGAAAGAACCATGGTGGATATTATCTTCTACAGTGTCTAACTTCCGATCTCTTGTATATGTTTGAATGTTAAAGGAACTAAAGTATATATATATATATATAGAGGAAGGCACGATTCTCATCACTGCAGTTCGCCACTTGATATAGCTTCCCCCCAAAGCTTTTCTCGGAACCATCCATATGTCTGGAGGAGCAAATAAGGGACACCTCGCACCTCTATAAATTTTCTTGGATAATGTACAAATCTATTATTGCGGGCCTATTTAGCTATACAACACGATACAAGAACCAATATACATACATACATATACTTGTTATATATCTTTAAAACTCAGTTTCAAGGGCCTGTTGTTGCAAGATGGCTTGTTTAACCTCCTCAGAAACGACACCATCAAATATTTCAAGAGGAACATCGCTTAGTCCCGTCTTAACAGCGGAATTTGGTTCGTGAATTACGGTATCGTATACTAACTTCTTCTTTGTTGTAATGAATTCAATCTGTGAATTGTTAAACTTCTTGATCTTGACGGTTTGTGCTTGTGTGATTTCCGGTACAAAATTGACACCTGTGTATGGATCTTTTTGGAATTTACCTTTGGCATTTAGTACCTCGAATCTATCGTATAATAACCTCGAATCGAATTGTCTGGCGGAGAATGCAGCGTCATATATCCAGGAGACTTCAGGGGTAACTTGGGCAAAATTAACCATTTTGGACTTGTCAAAGAAAGGTGGTGTATTTGTATTAGATTGGTAGTGATCATCAAGGATTACAGCTGGTGCACCTTCAATGGCACCATTTTCTCTAGCTTTATCTTCATAATAATCATCGGTAACTTGCTTTCCATTGTATATGATTTTAGAACCGAATTCTTTAAAAATGGATCTTGCAGTGACCAAACCAATTGTTCTAGATTTATGAGATGCTGGCATTATCTCTCTCTTGATTAAATCTGCCTTTTCTGCATCACCAATGACAACTTTGAATAATTTGATATGTTTTTGAAATAATAAATAACTATCTCTAAATCCAACACATCTTGCAGGTTCGGTAGATAACATATACATCTTATCACCTTTACCAATGCATTTGAAAGTTCTACATTTAAACTTTCTGTCTCCGAGTAAATTACCTAATCTGTCTATTTTCAAATCACCCTTTATATCATCTGGTGTAACTATTTCATTATCTTTAACTCTTAAAGGTTTTCCATTTTCATCCAATAATGTGCCAGCTAATTTTCTCATCTTTTTAGCTTTCTTTCTATCTCTACGGTCTTGTTCTTCAGCGGTTCTTTCGGATCCACGCTTCTTCTTGGCCGATTTCTTTGCAGCTTGTTCATCTTCTTCGTCTACGTCGTCATCGTCATCTTCATCGTCGTCATTGTGTTGGTCCACATTATTGGTGGGTTTGGCCTTTTTCTTTTGATGTGAAGGTCTTCCACGTCCTCTCTTTGTGGATACGTAGACAAATTCAGCTTCGTCATCAGAGTTCAAAAGATCAGAATCACCGGAATCTGAACTGACATCTGAACTTAGATCTTCATCTTCGACAACAGGATCGTCGTCATCCTCGTCATCATCCTTTTTGGATGATTTGGATACCTTATTCTTCTCTTCTTCGTCTTCTTCATCGTCATCTTCGTTCTGGAAGTCATCATCGTCTCGAGGATCGTCTAAAGGTATATCTTCGTAAGAAACTTTAGTGGAGCTACGTGCTGATCTACGCGATGGTAAAGAAGTAGAGTCATCAACAAAACTGCTATTGGCAGAGGATGCAGCGGCGGATCTTCTTGCTCTTCTCTCCATTGTGTGTTGATGTGACGTGAGATGCTGTATATAGAGGGTTGCAATTGAGTTGGGAGGCCCACCTAGATCATCACCAAAACACGTTCAAATAACAAACCAGGCCAAACCAAACCACACCAGCTCGCTCCTCCTCGCTCCCCTTCACTCTTTACAACATACAAAGCCCCGGGTAACGTTTGCAAGGCGAGTGCGAGTAAATTTTCGTCTCTCTGGCTAAGTCTTTCTATAAAAAAGAGTGTGCCCCAGTGGATACTCTTCAACAGTCTAATACAACAGTGTTTCTTCCCTTTCTTTAACAAATTTTGTTACCTATTCAGGGATCCATTATCATCTTAGGACTCGACTGGTGCCAGGTCTGGGGATTCAACAGTTGGGCTATTGTAAATATCACTGGTTTTCAGTGTATTTTTAGCCCAGCTGCCTCGTATACATGGATCGGGCATCTGGTCGAGTTCATTTCACTTTTAAATAAGAGTTATAAGTTTCTTATACTTGATTATTTGTAGATAATGGTTGTTCCGAGATTGAACGCTCCCGGTTTATCGCAGCTTAATCATTCAGTGATTCTGTTGCTTCATGCCCGGGATATATCTGTAATAACTAGTGTTTTTGTAACGATGAAAATAAGAAATTCCAAAAGAAGACGGTAGATTCTAGACCCTTCTTTGTGATATCGAAACCTGTAAAGAAAGAACTACTACTATGAATCACAGATATACGTGAAGCCATACGGTTTTACAACCCTCCCCTCGTCAATGACACAGTATAGTGGTAATAGAAGGTAACAGTATACAATATACCAAGCAGTTCGCCAAGACGATCGACGCACGCATCTTTGGCAGCAAAAGAAAATGAAAAATTTTACTCAATTTGTACGGCACAGGAAACTTGCGCAGAATTGAGAATGAGTAAGAGATAAGCTCAACCTTTGCAGTTTTTACTTGTCTAAACACCTTGTGTCCCTTTATTCACTTTCCCCCCAAACTTCTCTTTTACAGATCAAGTTTAACGCATCTAGAGTCACAGCCCTACATTACTGCACTTGAGAGAGTCCTGAACCCAGATTTCTTCTCTCTTGTTTACTCAAAGGTACCGCACACCGATCACTTGTCTTTTAGCTGATCGTACTATATTTTTATCAAATCAATCACTCTAGCCAGCCCTGGAAATATAATATACAGGCTTGAAAAGAGCAGAAAGAAAATCGACTTTTAATTGTTATCAGTTGGCCTCTTGAAACTAGAAGAACTCAAGAGAATCAAACATAGCCATTTCCCCATTACTGTTGGTTTTATTTACCCTAGTGATTTTTTTTTTTGATTTTGATTTTCCCCTCAAACAATATTTTTTGACTTGAAGATTGAATCAAAAATTTCTAGGTAATCAACCAACTGAATTCTTCAACTTCACTACTCTTAGATTTCCATTCCAACCTCTGTCATCATTTCCTTGTTGATCATTGGCTATCAATCTTCCAAATTTAATCGTATGCCAAAGGAAGTAGCATTTTTATACAACAGACCTGCAAAACCTGGATAACACCTTTAATTTTTATCATTTTTGAATTTTAAAAACTTATCCAATCATTATCAAATAACATACCATTTGATTATTACTTCTGTATTATACCGCCTTCCCTTCCCCTTTATTCCTATCATTTCCAACTGTTCTTATTTATAAGAGAAACGTTTGGGGTTTTTTTATTGTAAAGTATAATAATAAAAAGAATTTAAATCTTTCATCAGCTTTTGAATTCATACTTTACAAGTTTTTTTTTCGTTTGTGTTTTAACAGTTCATTTAATTTTTTATCTTAAAAATTAATTGAAACTTAACAATAATTTTTCAAATCTTTTATCAAAGTTAGAAAAAAAAAATCAACATTTTCAATTCATCCAATTATAATCTTTCATAAATTTTCTAATCTTCTTCATTTTACTTAGAATGTCACCAGTTCCAATCTCTAACGATAACAACTCAATTCATTCTAATCAGAACTCTTCGGATCCTGAACCCGATTTCATCAACCATGAATTATCGGCAACTTTAGATTCTTCAAATGCCTTTGAAGGACCTGAAAAATTGTTGGAAGTTTGGTTTGCTAAATCTCCAGAAGATTTACCATCTCATGTTCCAAATAAAAAGGGTTTACGTTCTATCCCATTGAATGAAATCGAAGAACTATTAGATCTTGTCAATTGTAAAATTCTTTCCAAAATTTCAACAAAGGAAATGGATGCTTATTTATTAAGTGAATCTTCACTATTTGTCTACCCTCATAAGTTGATCTTGAAAACTTGTGGTACGACAATCACTTTATTTTGTTTATCAAAATTGAGACAACTATCAGTCGATTATTTAAACTTTCAACAGGACGATTTTAAAGATATTTATCGTGTTTTCTATTCCAGAAGATCTTTGATGTTCCCACAGAGACAAAATGAAGTCCATCAATCTTGGTCAAATGAATTATCTTGGTTGAACAAATACTTCCCATCAAAGACTGGTAAGGCCTATGTTGTTGGTGATTTAACCAAAGATCATTGGTATTTCTATATGAATGGTCAAGATGTAGACACTAATTCCATTTCTCCATCTTCATCGTTCATCAATACCAATTCTTCAACCTCTCAAATGTATCCCATTTCTCCTGTTCTTTCCAATGATTCAGATATGGCACTCTCGGAAGATAACGAATACGTTCTCAACCCTTCTAATCAACATTCGGGTTCCAACCATGGTTGTAGACCTCGTACAACTTCATTTGTCGATGCTTCTGCAACAGATCATATTTGGAAGGCAACTAGTTCAGATGAAACTTTTGAGTTATTGATGTCTGACATTTGCCCTGCTTCTGCAGAAAACTTCCAATTATCCAAACATGAAAATGAATTCCCTTCAATGGATCCCGATACCGAAGATTATGGTCATTTATTAGGATCTAAGATGATGGCTGATACTTGTTTAGACTCAATCTTTGCCAAATCTGTAACCACAAAGATCAAACATGATGCATTTGCATTTACTCCTTGTGGATTCTCATCAAATTCTATTATCAATGATAAGTATTATTATACTTTGCATATCACACCCGAACAAGGATGGTCTTATGCATCATTTGAGACCAATTTACCCAATACGGATAAATTGAAATTGACAAGAAATGTAATTGATGTTTTGCAACCCGGTAAGTTTTGTTTGGTCTTTGTCCAAGAATTATCAAAGGATGAAACGCATATCATTACACCTTCTGAATCAGCCATTGACGATAATATTGAAATGATCAGTGGTAAAGAATCTTTAGAGTCTCTATTCCATTGCAATGTCTCTGGATATGATAGAGTCGACAGGATTGTTCTCGATTTGAAATTCAACTACCAATTGCTCTACTGCTATTATGAAAAGAAGAAGCAGTAATTGTAGTTTTCCAACTCGTGTTATTTAGCCTTTTTTTTCTTTTTGCTTGTATCTTGTATTTCCAATATTGCTTTTCTATATAATAAAATTCCTTCAATGAAAAAGACATGATATATATATATATATAAGCCTATTTTCTCTGTAATACTTTTAGAATCGCCCCGCTGGTGGTGAATCTGACAGTTTGACATGAATATATGACTTTTCGGCAACTTTGAACATGCAAAAGGTTATCCCCGTAACGTGCATCGTAAAGCCAAGAGATCTTGTCCATCTGCAAAAATTTGGATTTGAGTAGTTAGCTAACTGTCATCCATAAAAATTACCACGGGGGATTCAATCGTAGGCTTTACAACTCCCCATGACTCGAAGCATATTGATTAAACGCGTTATTTAGTTCACGCAGGTACCCAGACGTTGAACAATGAAGTACACCAAGGAAAAATTTTTCAACGTTTTTTTTTTGTAAACAATAATTCTAGGGCCAACCATCTTAGTAAGTAGTAGTATGTGATCTTGTGTGCTTCTCAATAAACTCTGAAAAATAAAATAGCCGCGGTGATGAAACTAGTGTAGTTCCCCCATAGTTAATGAGGTTTTGGGGTCTTCTCCAGGAATCTTGTCGTTATTTAAGTCGTTTAAACGTGGCGATTAACTTACAAAAATATTCAACTATGTAGTCTGCAAAATGACAATATCCTCCATACTTATAACACAAAATCACTGGCTGGAAAATATCTTGAGAATGACAAAAAAAAGCACTCACACCAACTGTCTTCCATCTTTGAATTTTCACTTTGCAAAGAATAGTAAAAATAAAAAAAGAAGAGAGGTCGTACCCGGATTCGAACCGGGGTCGTCCGGATCAAAACCGAAAGTGATAACCACTACACTATACAACCAAATAGTTGCTTCTTTTTCTCGCGTTATGAACCACAATATTGGGATTTGGTGACTAGAAAGAGCTTTTTGAAGAATCTTCGATTATTTGGTATACCAAAAGGATTCTTCATTTGTTTTAGCCATGTATAGAACACAAATACGCAAAGAATTGTTTATAATACTTTGAATGATTAATTTGGCTCAGAAAAAGGTATATTGACAGAGCTTAACGGCCTGAAAAGTTTCTGAGAAGGAAGACAGAACTTGTTCTGAGGAGCTTCTATCAACCTCCAGCATATGTTTCCTCTGTTATCGTACGCTCCAGTATACTACTAAACGGGAACTGTCGAATGGTATATATAAATAGCCAGCGTGTAAGCTTGTAGAGATAACAGTGCAGGTTGAAATGCTATAAAGAATATCTGCTTTTGACAAACAGACCACAGATAGTATTATAACCGCAGAGTAAATCCTGCACTTCAAAGTTGTGAATACCAACACATATAGAGGAGCATCATATACTCAATATCATGCAACAGTCAATCGACTATCAATTTGTTTTCATTCAATTGAGTTGAATCCTAATGGTGCTAAACATCGTCTCTTATATATTTTTATATGAGAGTCACGATTTAAAAGCGTTTGGTTCCGCAAACATCATGAAAGGAATACTTGGTAAAAATCTGACCGTAAAGTATCAGTGGTCGAACTTTCACTGAATTAAATTTCACCTTAATGACCGTTTTGCTGCCACTACTTCAAATTGATTGACTGATAATTTTGCCTTGAGTTCTCTCAGCTACGCCCACGCTTTACCTGATATCACTTACAGAAGTTCATACTCAAGTTTAACGAGCAGCATAGGGATCAATTATGGGTAGTCAGCATTTTTTAAATACTGGGTACTTACCTATACAATTTTTTTTCGTATTCAAACGTTTGTAAATTTAGGAAAATATTCAGCGGATGATCATTAATACGATACAGAAAACCAAGACCCTTGCCCATAGGGGGTGTAATTTCGAGGATCTTAGTAGCCATCTGGGGGTTTAATTTCATCAATCGCTAATGAATTTATCCGATGCATTGACATGTCTGACTTTGATAGATATATCAGGGTAGATGTACAATTTAACAGTTTATCATTCTTCAAGCTCTGTTGGACATCAATATACACTATCAGCCTTGCGTGTTGAGCTTCTGGCTCGAATAACGATCCTGATTTAAAAGGAGTAGGAAAAGAAAGCTCTCTTATTTTTTCCTAATCGGGCGAGTTCTTAACTCCATTGTTTTTCAAACCGTAGTTTTTCCGAGAGAGGGACATGGATTCACCATAGATGTAATCAGTGAATTGCAATACCAGTTGGTTGTTCAAAGACCTTGAATGGTAAATTTTGAAGCAACCTGCTATGACTAACTGCAGCTTAATTGAAAAGAAATATAGAAAAGGAAGAAAATGTAGTAGTAAATGTTAGAGAATTTACGGACCGATCGTGTACCGTGAAAACCTCTCATATGGAAATCTGTTCCTTAATTGAGGTAAAATAGAAAGAGGTCTACATATGCGAATGGAATATTGATACCGTATCGATCTGATACCCGTCGAAATATATTTTCATATATATCTGTTGGTGTATACCCTTCAATGGTTCTTCTCTTTATCGAGTTTCGTTGATTTACTACAATTTCTCCTTTATAATTAAAAAGGTTCCTTAACTCCTTGTTTCATAAATCAAAACCATAAGAAAAAAGATGTCTCCCGTTTCCGACGTTCCAAAGACTGTTAATTACCCAGAAGAATTTGCTGGTTATGCCGTATGTACATATTAACATTCTTGCCATTCTTTATTCATTTCAAACGTTTCCAAAGACTTCATCTACTAACAGCTTCAAATCATCAGGTTGTCGATACCAACGACTGGAACAAACCAAAATATACCACTTATAAACCAAAGAAGCTTGAAGATTACGATATCGACGTTGTCATCGAATGTTGTGGTGTCTGTGGTTCCGATTTGTTAACTGCCAAAGGTGGTGAACATGGTTGGGGTGCTATCACTTTACCTCAAGTTGTCGGTCACGAGATTGTCGGCACCGTTGTTAAGAAAGGTCCAAAGGCTGACATGTATGAAATTGGTCAAAGAGTTGGATTAGGTGCTCAGGCTTATGCTTGTTTAGACTGTAACAGATGTTCTAACAACAACGAACAATACTGTTCCAGTGGTGTTACCACTTATGATGGTACTTACCCAGATGGTTACGTATCACAAGGTGGTTACGCTTCTCATGTCAGAGCTCAAGAATACATGTTCTTCCCAATTCCAGAAGAAATCAAATCATCTGAAGCCGCCTCTTTGATGTGTGCCGGTTTAACTGTTTTTTCACCATTGAAGAGAAACATTCCTAAATTAGCCAACGGTAAAATACCAAAAGTTGGTATCTTAGGTTTAGGTGGTTTAGGTCATTTAGCTGTCCAATTCGCCAAAGCTTTAGGTGCTGAAGTCTACATTTTCTCCAGAAGTGATAGCAAGAAAGATCAAGGTATTACTTTAGGTGCCACCGATTTCATTGCTACCGCTACTGAAGGTTGGGAAAAGAAATACTACGATTCCTTTGATTTACTTTTAAATTGTGCCATTGGTTTGTCCGGTATCAACTTAGACGCTTTCTTATCTGTCCTCAAAGTTGAAGGTAAATTCGTTTCTGTTGGTTTACCATCAGTTGATGAAAAGTACGATGTTTCTCCATTCACTTTCTTCAGCAATGGTGCCTTTTTATCCTCTTCTGCTTTAGGTTCAAGAGAAGAAGCTTTGGAATTGTTAGACCTTTCCGTCAAACACAACATTAGACCTTGGGTCGAAGAAATTCCAATCTCAGAAGCTGGTTGTCATGAAGCCATGACAAGAGCCTGGGCTGGTGATGTCAGATACAGATTCGTTTTAACTGATTTCGACAAAGCCTTCCCAACTTCTTCTTAATTTATTCTCTAGGATACAAATACAAATCTTGAAAAAGATCTTTGCAGCAAATAGTTTTTTATAGACCTTATATAATACAATATCATAATGTGTTTTAATCATCACACATGCTTAAAAAATTCTCGTTTAAAAAAATCCCAATTATTTAGCCCACGGGGCCTTCGTTACCACTGGTGGACTCGGAGATTTATCCTTAGTTTGCATCAAGGTGGAGTTTGGTAGCCGATTATTGTTAGCAGTACCTGCTATTCTATTGCCAAATCGATTCTGATCTGATGGCGAAGAGTGTCTTTCTTTATCATTCTTAATACTCGACAGCTTGTTTCTCGTTTGAGTTGCCATCACAGTCTCCGCATCTTGCATACTGATATCCGGTGTTGACTCAGGCAATGGTATTCCCGACACAATATCAGTCCATGGAAATAAAACATTACCAAAATAAAAGTGTTGGACTACAGGAAATTTGGATAGTACTTCACCATAGTACATTTTAATCATTCCTTTGGATATCTTTTCCCAGCTTTTAGTAGCAGCCAAATCGGCCAACAAAGGAGAGTGTTCTCTGAACGGTCCGTTCTTGACTTTCTTAATGAACGAGATACCGTTGAAATACAGGTTTTTCAATCTCATAGTTGATAAGGCACTCGGATTCAATGTGGAGAGAGGGGTCAATCCCATTCTAAAGTTCACCACCAAGTCACTTGGTGGCTCACCAGATTCGACCTTTTCGAAACTCACCAGTTGTGCGGCACCTATTATATATATCAAATGGAAATGATCATCTAGTCCCCAGACACCATGCGACCCTGCAGGCTCTAAGGTATATGTCAAAATAAGCTTTTTGACTAAATCGTAATAGAGCGAAAAGATAATTAAATAATCCGTACCTTTGATCTGATCTCGATTCAATATTCCTGTCATCACTAGCCCCGACAAGAACGCAAAGAAAGACAATTCATGTCCAGTTCCATAATCTAGCCTTTGCTTTGATCCAAAAGCACTGAGGAAATAATAAGACTCCTCTTTCAAGAATCCTTCAAATGCCTCCTCATCCGAGTTAGAGAAAGGCTGTAACTTCTCTCTTAAAACCTGAACTGTTTGCGAGTCAATTTTATCATGCCATTCTCTGCAGGCCATATTTCCATAACGCCTGGGTCCTTTATACGGCGGTGTTTCGTCTAGTAGCTTATCGACAAACTTCAATATGTCTAACACAGCTAGCACTGGATCAGGCAACCCATCCTCGAATGAATGCTGGGGTGGGGTAAAAGAATTCAATGTGGAATCTTTGGCATTTTCGAAATTGACATACTCTTCTTTCAGTACACCTTGAGGAACACTTTGTAAACTAACCTTTTCGCATATCATCAACAGGAACACCTTGATTCTTGTAATTGCAGTCGAAGAATGGAAGTATTTCACATCTGCAGACGAGTGAATTCTCTTCGAAGGTGAGATCCATTCTTTCTGTGGCGCTCTCAGGTCTATGATGGGTAACTCGTTGGTTTCCTCGGACATTATACCTTTTGAATTCCGAACAAGTTTTGACAGTATAGCTCAGCACAGTGATTGGTGAGAGGAACAAAGATGAAGGATAAGGGAACCGGCACCATAACACATTTTTACGTACTCAAATTAGCCAACTTATGCCCTTTCACCGCCGTTAACCATGTGGCGAGTGTATAGGTAGTAAACTGCATCAGCCCCCTGTTAAGTATGTGGCGCGCGTTCCGAAAAATTTTGGTTACCTACCAAGCTCGTGAAAATGGTAAACATCAGAATCAGATATCAAGGTGGATGATCAATTGACAAGAGAAACCAGAAATCTTTCTTCAATAACGACATTCACCACTAGCATTGCCCCTTAGCACTTACCAATAATGTCGCATTTTTGGTCTTCATTGCCCTTTGCATACTTGTATGAGGCAATTCAGAACAATGACCATGCCACAGTGCTAAAGTCGGTAACTGATTTGAAGCAGGATTTGAGTAACCTGATCTCAAAATCCTCCAAAAATGAAGCAAGCAGAAAGAAACTCGAGACAGGAAAAGCTGTTTTCAGTGATGGACAGGAGTATGAATTAAATCAGCAGTTCATATTAGAGGCTATCAAGCTTGCAGATGAATTGGACCTCGATGAATTGGCAAGTGCAGAAACATTGTATTTCTCAGGCATCAACGAAGCCAGTAGAATTAGCACGTCTTCATTAGACTCTGCTAAAGCTGCGTATTATCACAGAAGAGAATACATACTACTCATTGTTGCTTACATCCTTTGTGCTTCTGAAAATGAGTCATATGTCAATCTAGTTGCAGATCAACAACAATATGTAATCAAGACAATTTTAGCTTCGTTCAAGAGTATCGAGACAGAATTGAATGAAATTAAACAATCTGTCGAGAGATCAAGACTAATGGGTAATTACAACGATCCTCAGTTTTTGGATGGTATCTCTTTCAGAAGAGATTGCCTTTTCAAAGAGTACCAGATATTAGGTGAAATACTATACGGATATATTTCTCACAAGACAATATCAGTCGAAGAGTTCTCACAAATACTAGCTCATGTCGTTTCATTCACCCCTGATGATTTATTTATTACTTGTTTCATTCCTGGTATCATGCTATACATCTTTTCAATAAATGAAATACCGATTGCCGATGTCAAAGCTTTACACAAGAAGTTTTTAGCAAATATCTCAAATATCGACACTCTGGCTGAAAGTCCCCTAACAGCCTTTGTCATAATCATGTTCCTTACAGAATTCATCGGCTGGTGTAAGAAGAACAACTGCACAGAAGCATATGAATTTGAGGAAAATGTGAATAAGCCAATGTTAGCAGCCATATCGGTTGGTGCTTTGGAACAATTCATGAATATTGCAGCTGAAACATCAGAACTTGATACATTGAGTAATTACAAAACGCACTCCTTTTACAATTACAGAACTTTCCTTCAAACACATATACCTGTAATGACGGCAACGCGTATGATAGACATAGATGAGGCTGCTACTAGCGAGTTGAAAAGAACAATACAACATCAAAGATTATCAGGAGATAATAACGTCGACGAATCCGACATCAAGACCATATATTTAAACAGAAAAGATATCAAATACGAAACCCATTTTACCGATTTTTGTGCACCAATTTTAAGTGAATTTGTATACAAGTTTGTCACTGATTGTGTCTTTATATTGACCCATCTGAGAGATTCCGAAGAAGATTCGTTATTATCAAGCGAGGACTTTGATCTTGATTCATTATCTGAGAACGCCGATCTAGAAAGATTTTACTTGGCTATACATTATATTTTCCGTTTCAGACCTGATCTATGCGAACAGTTTTGGGAAGACAAAGATTCAAGTGCATATGGATTCTTACAATGGGCTTCACGTTGTAATTCTCCTTTAATCACATCATCATTTTGTTTGGTTCTCTCAGCATTAGCTTCTGGAACAAAGAATGCAGTACAAACATTCAACTTTTTACAGCTTTCCAATGTCACAGGCCAGGAGCTCAATTCTCTCAACACTTCTTCTGGTTTAGTCAATAATTTCTCAGTTGTAAGTTGGGCTACTATCTACGAGTCCTTCGCCTATTATAACAATGCTTTGTCACGTACCACCAATTCAGTGACAGATGGAAATAATAGCTCTTTCAATGCAACTGCATTCAATTTGCCCCAACTTAGTGAGGATGCTGTTTTAGAATTGGGAGAAGACTCCATCATTTTCCTTGCCGGTTTCTTCCAACTGATATCCGCAGTTGCATACAGTAGCTCTCAAGCCCGCGATGAGCTTTTAGAGAGTGATGATTTCTACTTATTGACAGCTTTAGTTGATTTCTGGAAGAATAATACACCTTTAGGTGGATCCTCGCTCATAGTTTTGAGTTCTTTGGTTGGCGACAATATTAAATATAGAGAGAAAATTTGGAATCTAATTGACGAGTGGATTTTTGAATTCAAAAGAAATAAGAATTATGCATCGAAAGATATGGTTCCAAGAGATGTATTTTTTGCTGCTTTAAGATCATTCCCAGAAGTATCAGGGTTTGCAACCCTTGTCTCGGAATTGTTTAAAGGTTTTGAAAAGGAAGATAATCCATTCACCCCATTTGAACACATGTTCCCATCAGATTTTGGTGCAAACATAAGAAAACCGGGAATTTGGCCATATGTTGAATTTTTACTAAGTGAAGTGTTGGTCACCTCTGTTGATTCCAATATATCCGAAGAGAATAAGTTTTCTATCCAATTGGTCATTTTGACTTTATGTGAACGTTGTCTGGAGTCTTTAGATCCTAATGTTCTCCTTAAGTCGGTCGTTTGCCATTTGAAGAGTCTTGATAATGTTGTTGATAACGGTAATGCCAAACAATATTTACAATCAGATGCCGGATCAGCTGTTATGAATTTCATCTACAATCATTCGGTTCATAAGGTTTTATTTGATTTTGCATCTGTTGGAATCGATACTTTGGATGATGCTCCATCCACCTCCCCAAAGACTGTTTTGGCTCAGAAAGCATTGAACATTCTCAACCTTGCTCTTGAAAGAGAAGAGTTCTATATCAATGAGCTGGTTCCTGTATTGAGATCGACTGACAATGTCAATTATCTTCCCGCCAATGTTGGTACAAGCGGGTTTAAGTCGTTATACGAAGCTCTCTTGTTAAGACTCCCATTAATTGCACACATTTCACTCTACTGTGGTTCTAATAATATATCAATTGCTAAGCTTTCTTTGGACATACTATCTAAAATCAGTATCGCTCCAGAATTCTCTGGATCCGAGACTTTGAGCAATTCATCAGAGTACCTTTTGATCAATAAGAGTAGATTGTTAACAATGTATGAAACTGTTAATGAGTCATCCAGAATCAGGTATGCGTTTATCGAACAATTGGAAGCTCGTATTGAGAGCAACACATCAATTGGACTGAAAGTTGAAATCTTGAAATTTATCAATAGTAATTTGGTGGCATCATCTAAGGCAGGTCCTTCAATATCTCATTTCCTACTTGGATTCAACACCAGGGTGATGTCATTAGGCGATGAACACACAGGTGGTACCATCCTCTCCGATAGATCGGTATTCAAAGTCATCTTAGAAATTTTGAGAGAAACCTTGTTAACTATGAATAATGGCTACAATATCGAATATACACCTGTCAGAATATGTGCACTTTGTCTTGAGATCATTCTGAAATTATGCAAATCTCCATTGACAAAGCAAAAAGTCTTGGGATTTCTAAGAAATGATATGGATTATAATTTCTTCTTACAAGTGATTGATTTATCTAAAAAAGTCAGCTTAGATACACTATGGAATTTTAAGCGTTTTGAGAAGAATATCAATTCACAAAACTCCTTCACCACAACTGGTGAAGGTATGCCTGCTTTAACTGCCTTTGTCATGTACAGAAGTTTGATGCTTCAATTATTGTCTTTGGAAATCCATAGTATATCAATCGATGGATCAGTAGCATTGATTAACAAGTACATCAGTGCATTGATCAGCAGTGAAACAAATCAGAGTGGTTCACCAAGACTCTTAGAGTTTTTAGATATTCTTGAGTTTAAGACTAAGAATATGATTGAAATCCCAGATCAATTATTTGCAAATTATGATTACGAGTACATTTTCAAGAAGATCACTTTGAAGACAGAACCAATCTCGAATGCGGATGAATCACCATATGATCTATCAATTGTCGATGGTCTCATTTCATTGGTTGGAAAGGAAGCCCAAAAGCTGTCTTTGATCAATCCAAACGAGGTTCAAGAAAATATCGAATTTTTCCAAACTGAGACAAACGCATTGAAGAAAATTCTAGTGAATACCATATCCTGTGACAATTTCAAGACTCACCATCTACAATCTTTACATTCATGGTGTATATTAGTTCAAGTTATAGTCAATGATGGTAAAATTGGTAGAAACGAAAGGTCAAGTTTCATATTAGAAGTTTTCCAATTTGTTATCCCATTGATCAACGATTATTTGAACTTTGATATTTCGTATGCTGAGGATTTGATTTCATTATGTGTTTCATTGCATCACATCTATGAAAATGATAAGAAATCACTCTATGAGAATAACAGACAAGACAGTATTACAAATGCCGTATTAGATGCCAATAGATTATTCCCAATGTTCAAAGCATATGTTATTGGTATTATGTCACCTCAAGGTTCGCCTTCAATCAGATCAGATTTGTATGTGTTGGCAAATAAATATTTACAACAAGTTATTATCAACAAAGTGATGATTACAGAATTGATGACTTTTATCAGGTCTACCGACCAAAGGTTGATCAATACTATATGTAGTGATTCTTTGATCGGTGAAGGTTCATGCAAGATTACAGCACTCATCTTATTGGAAAGTTTCATTAAAGTCACTTCTTTATTACAAAATGGTAAGATCGAAGGTAATTTCATATTGGAATTGATGGCAAAGAACAACTATCTATTGTTGTTGTCCCAAAAGCTTAAGGCGATCGATGATTTGTTTATCATTTGCCTTGAAGGTGGAAAGCCAGGTATTACTTTAGATACCGTTCTTTACGAATTAACGGTTTATAAATCGTGTCTTTACTTCTTGATCCGTATTGCACAGACAAGAATTGGAGCTCAACAATTATTACAATGTGATATAATCAATTTGATCAAAGATTGTCGCTTCTTATACGTTGATGCCGATATAGGTTTCAAATTAAGCTTTGAAAGTGTTATCAGTAAGTCGAACCAAGGTGAAAAGTACGTCAAGTTGAACTTGGTATTGGACAATCCAGTCTACTTCAGCGATGGAAAATCAACGAGCAGAGATAATTCGACTATCTCATACTATGAGATCTTGATTCCAATTTTCCAGTTGGTCAGTTCTATTGTCATTTCTCTTGGTCCTCAAAATGAGACAAGTATTAGACAGACGAGAAGCTTGTTAGACAGTTTCGGTAGTTTGATTACTGCTGTTATGAAGAGAGAGTATATCTTAGAGGATAAGCTCATCAAGACACACGAAAACGGTAGTGGTAATGAGAGTTCGGGCGTCCTTGAAAAGGATACATTAAAACTTGGTATTGAAGAGTTGTCAAAGTTATTCACTTTGCTCGGTTCTTTAGTCCAATAACCACGTGCATTTTTGAAAGAAATTTGACCATACGTAGGAGTGAACTTGCCTAAAAACAGCAGACTAACGATTCTTCTGTTCTCTTATATAATTATCTACTATAAAGAGATTTTTCAAGTGCATATATATTTATACCAATATATTTAGTAATTGCAACAATGAATTGTATACATGTAAGGATGCAGAGTAGCGCCTCCCCCGCCTCGCCCGCCACACTCAATCACACTAATTCCCCAGTACGCGGGGATTGGAGCGAGGAGTGGAGATTCAAGTGGGGAATCGAAATTGAGGAGGAGGAGGGCTTCGGTAGCATGTTTTACCACTGGCTTAAAGATATATATAGAAGTTCATAATCAATTAAACATCTCCATTGGTATCTCTACCTTATACGCTTCCAGAAGTCCCTTATACTGCTTCGCTTCGCTTACACATTTATCACGCATCTTTCCTCCCCGATACATACGCATAAATCAGCTTACTAGCATTTTTTTTCACTCTCCTTTAAAACAGCCGAAGAGGGTATATAACCTCACATATAGAATAGACACATAGAGCAATTTGAAAATAAGATACTAAACAATCATGTATATTCCAGCTGATTTGGGTCGCTTGTATTCCAAGCCTCAGAGTCCCACCCAATTTCAAACCATGTTGAACAATAATATCCTTCCTATTCAAGGGATCGATCCTAATAGGATGTTCAAGCTTTGCGATGAAGATTTTAGCTTTGAGCATTTAGATGGTATTTTTAAACCAGATTTAGGTATAAGGATTTCACGTACTCCATTGTTATCCAATGATCCCAATACGTATGCTTCATTGTCCAAGTATATCGAGCAAAACCTTAGGAAATACCATACCTCATTGGGTAATGTCAATCAACCTACATCTACACCATTGATGAGACCACCTGAAACCGTTGGTGTTACCAATGGTAAAACAGAGGTATTACCTGTTGGTTGTGCCCTCAATCCCTTAATATCAGATCCTTTTAAGAATGTCCATTTGATTCCCGGTTGCGTTGCCAGAATCGTAGATTGGGGAGATGATGGAACGGAGAAAGTTGTCAATAAATCCAACAAATACGATGGTGTTTTATTCATGGGACAAGGTAAGAATTCTTCCAAGAATTCGAATACCCCATATGATCATTTGAAATGCCCCAAGAACAATTTGAATAGATCCACTTCAACTTTCTTGGCTAAAGTTATCACTGCTGATAATATGACCAAGAGATTAAGTAGTACCAAAAGCATATTGATTACAGGTCATGGTAGATTGTTCAATATATTTGTATTAGAGAATGATTTTAAAGATTTTGATATTGAAATACCCTTGTTAAAGATCAATGTTACAACTAGTGTTATCACCACGATGTCAGTGATGCATTACGTTACCTCTACAGGCGAAAGGAATTTGGATATATTATTGGGTTACTCCACCGGTGATATCCTATGGGTTAACCCCTTCAAGATGAAATATTCAAGATGGAATAAAAATGGGAAATTCACGAATAGAGCCGTTCTATCGTTGAATTGGTCCAAGAATGGAACATATGGAATTGCCGGATTTGGTGATGGTGAAGTAATGTACTTCCATAGAGATTTGGACGATGATGAAAATTACAACAAGTCCAATTTACCAGTGATAAAGATGGAGAAATATATGAAAATTTTCAAGAGTGTTAATAAGACATACCCTATTGCCACAGGTAAGAATCAAAATGTCTCAACTGAGGGAAATCCAATTGCTCATTACAAGCTTTCTAGGAAAGCAATCACTGCTGTTGAAACACATCCAAGGTTCCATAATTTGATACTATTTGCCAGTGATGATGGTTACATCAGAATGTTCGATACATTGACTGAGACTATAACAGATATCGTACCTTCATACTATGGTGGATTCCTATGTCTGAGTATTACCAACGATGGTAAATACTTGATTGCGGGTGGTGAGGATGATTTTGTCACCATCTACGAGTTTACATTTGCATCTATAGTCGGTGGTGGTGTGAATCTTAGTGGTAATTTGAAATTAATTGCAAGGTTACAAGGTAGTGCATCTTGGGTCAAAGCAGTTAATGTTGATTATTACAAGACTACATCTGGTTTACTATATAGAATTGGGTCTGTTGGTGATGATGGTGCTATAAATTTTTACGAATTTCAACCACGTAATTTACCAAAAGTTCAAAAATCAAGACAAATTAACAATGGTAATCAATCGCAACAGAGACCCACTTTGGAGAACAAACTTTCCCAATTGGCCGTTAGTGGTACGAATAACATCGATGGTGTCACCAATGTCGTAACCGATGGATCCAACCCCGCAAATAATAGTCTTTCAAAGAGAAGAATATTACACAAGCATAAGAATGAAGAATCAATTTCGTCCTTGAGATCATCTACTAACCAACAACAATTGACTTTGATGGAGTTGATGAAATCAACATCACAATTATCGTTAAACAGTGCGGGAAATGCAGACTCGATAACAAATTCGAACTTGAACAATGGTGCCAATGGGAATAAGAAAACAGTTGATTATAACGCTTTGAAGAGACAAATTTTGAAAGAATCGGATGTATTGGTAGTGAATAATCCCAAGGCTATAATACATAAATCATTTGGATTGAAAGAATTGCCTGTATTATTACCCATTGGTGGGAAAAACGTTGATTTAGGTAAGATGAGTGGATTACATTTTGAAGATAAATTTGTGTGGGCTTTCTTATCTACTGGTGAGTTAATTAGATGGACTAGACCTACTTGATTACTATAGACTTAAAACAATGGGGTTGTCATTTTATTTATTTTTTCATATAATTATTTGGTACATTCATCGACTTTAAGAGACGATAATAATTGAATATCTATTTAATGTGTTATTTGATAATATACATGCGGAATTGCACTCATTTGTAGGAAACGTAAAAGTATAGTGGAAAAAAAAAAAGTAAAATAAGGTTAAAAGAAACGTAAAAGTAAAGCAATATTAAGAGTAATTAATGTGATTAGAGTTTGAAGAAACCCTTGAAGAAAGCATTACCGTTTCTTTCAACAACATCACCATGACAAGGAATGATCTTTTCAAATTCCCAAGAACTTGCGATGGTATTAAGACCTTGAGCACCAACTACTGGATCGGCAATAATCTTACTTGCCAATTTACTTGATAACCAAGTACCCTTGACAAATAGTTTCTTTGTTAACCAACCGTAAACACCTTTAGTTGGATCAACGGTACCAAATTGTTCGTTGACTAAATCACAGTTTTCTGATTTACCGTGGAATTGGAAGTTAAAGAATAAATCACCTTCGATCAAAGTCTTATCTGGAGAGTGATAAGCAACTAATTCTTGATTCTTATGGGCTGGGAAGTAAAGGAATTCGAATTCGTTCAAGATGGTGGAATCGGTTTCTGGATTTAATTTAAGATCAGAGACCAATTTTTCCTTGTTGTAGATAACGTTTTGTTTAGCAAGGGTGAATTTGTAATCGATGATTGAATCGATTTCTGGGTTACAGCCTTCCATACCAATGACTTTGATAGATGGATGTTTGGATTTGTAACCTTTGACGGCTAAAGTATGTTCGACATCAGGGATGATAATGTGAGTGACTTTGTTGACGAATGATTCACCTGTTGGTAAGTCACCATTTTCAATCATTAAATCATCGACGGATTTAATGACTTCGGAATCGTATGGAATGGTAGAGTAAATGACAAATGAATCAGATGAAGCTGATTTGATGATTGTCATTCTAGCACCGATTTGTAACTTGTCAAATCTGGTGAAACAACATGAATAAGTGTAAATAGCTGAAGTGACTTTTCTAGCGGTACCGACTAATTTATCTGGATAACCCATTTTGTATTAATTGTTGTTTAATTGTAATTGTATTTGTAGATTTCAATTGAATTGAATTGAACAGATAGAAAAAAGATATGAACGAAACACATTTTATGGAAGAAATAATGATGGGGAAAAGAAGTACGTATATATATATATGTGAAGTTGATCTTGCCTCTGGAGATGGCACCATTAACAATAATTGCGATAAAGGTAAGTATAACATGTTTGGAAAAGTGAAAATGCACGCAAAAAAGCAATTCAACCTCGGGAAAAAAGAAACGAGCCATGCGTAGCCCCAACGTCTCGAATCTGGCCCCTGTCCATGACTAATCACTGGGGGTCTTCTTGTGCTATTTTATTGGATTAAAGGGTATGGTTATGATGCTAACCAATGGCTTGGTACAGGTGATTACCTCGGGGAAATACATTGAGTCAAAACTGGGTGGAAATACGGTAATTTAGATATTGTCATAGAGCTCGGTATGTGACAGGCGCCCTGACAGACAGCGAAGTTTTCAAGGCAAGAAGCCATCGCTGCATCCTCGGCTCTTTCTCTGTCTGTGCTTTCCCTGGCCACGGGAATAGTCTGCTCTCTTGCGATATGGGTCTGATGGCCAGCTGGTGATTGTGGGTTGAATTAACCGAACACACTCTGGCCAATTGAACTGATCTGAACCACACATGAGACAGGGATACTCGGCAACGGTACAATAATACAAGAAGGGCTCTATGGATTTAGGGTTTAAGCAAACCGGCACACTTGCCGGCTTTAACCAAAGGGTTTAGTCACACATCGATAGATAGAAAGACAGATAGATAGATAGATAGACGCTATCTAAAAAAGTGTTCTGGAGTCCTCGAGCAATTACTAAACATCTTCAGGTGGCTGGCTGTCTGGGCCAATTACATCATACCTTCTGGTGTTTCCGTGATTATGTTTGTTTGATTGATCACTCAAAAATCATGTTCTCCCCGTAATTCCGATAAGATCAGGTGACAATACAGATATATATATATATATATATATGCGGCAAAACAGTAGTAGTTTTTATTGCTCGAGGCACCCCGCTAGGACTGGCCATTATGGACCAAATAACCGCGTGTATGTAATCAAAATCGGATTAGATAAGAGGAGTTAGTGCAATGGGGCTATCTATATTCCATCCTTATTTCAATTATATGAACTTTTCATCTCTCATGTATATAAGTCTATATATATATATATATATATATATCCAAATACCACTATTGAGTTAGTAAGAGAAAATGAGCAATTCACTAGCTGGTCGTACGGCAATTGTAACTGGGGGATCAGGAGGGATAGGTAAGGCGATATGTATGGAATTGGCCAGGAGAGGTAGTAATATTATAATGACATACAAATCAAACAGGCTGCCAGCTGCAGAGTTATGCAACTATTTGAAAGCGACCTATTTGGTAGATGCCATTTGTCTCTACTGTGATGGAGAAGAGACATTCTTTGCCGCTTCTTCTATTGCTAAGACCATTGAAACCGACTATCCAGGTACGAAGATTGATATCATTGTAAATAATGCCGGTATAGACGATGTACACCTATTAACTGAGATTAAACAACGTGATTTCGAATTAACCATGAAAATCAATGTTTATTTCCCCATTTTCTTGATCAGGGCATGTATACCATTGTTTGGTCCTCATCCTAGAATAATCAATATCTCGTCGATTTCAGCTAGGTTAGGAGGTGTTTCTTCGATTGCTTATAGTGCATCAAAAGGTGCATTAGAAGCAGCAAGTAGAGTAATGGCTCAAGAATTGGGTAAACAGTACAATGCAACGGTCAATTGTGTCAACCCTGGTCCTGTAGATACGAAAATGTGGAGAGATTCGGACCCTTCGATTATTAGTGGATTTGGCAAATTGATGGGGGATACACCTGCAGGAAATAGAATTGGGAAACCAGATGATATTGCTCAAATTGTAGCTTTCTTGGCCGAGGAAGGAAGTAGATGGGTTTCTGGTTCCACTGTTTGTGCCAATGGTGGATTACTGTTGAATTGAATTGAGTTTAATTAAAAAAAAAGTGAAATATGTCTATATTTATGTATGTATATGTGTATGTATGTGTGTATGTGTCAGTATGTAAATCAGGACTCTTGAAAAATTCATGGATGTAGTCTATTATATGTATCTATCTTTTGTATTTTAGTTTTTAAAGTCACCGATCAATTTACCAGTTGTCATCTTATTAACCTTTGGTAACTCCTCTTTGTCAACGATAACATCACTTGAAGAATCGATCTTTGCGTTGAAATTCAAGAGGAATTGAGCCAATGGTTTAGCGTACCATCTTTCGTTAAATTGGTTGAACCAACTTAAATGACCACCATACCTCGTCGTCAACATGAACAAGTATGGATTCAATTCGACTTCCTTTATGGGGATATTACAATTACCACCACCAACAATTGGATCGTCCAATGAGTTGATAATCAAAGTTGGTACACGTATGTTATGGATTCTATTGATTGCAGAACCAACTCTATAATACTCGTTGGCACAGTTGAATCCAAACAAAGGACCTGTGAATAAATCATCGAAATCGTTCAATCTATAAACGGTGTTTAATTTATCAAACCCTTTGTTGAAAGTATCGTTCTGTGATAAAACGTCGTAATGTGTCAGTAATAGTTGTTTCAAAGGTATAGTCATTACAGGGGAGTAAATCTGATGTGAAATGAAAGAATTGGTCATGGTTACCAACGATTGACACAGGTCCCAAGGTGTTGCTATTATTGAAGCGTGTGCAAGTATACATTTATCACCTTCTTGTCCCAAATAATTGGCCAGGATAGATCCACCTAAGGAGAACCCAGCAGCGTACAATGGACGATTAGGGTACTTCAAATGTAAAAAATCGACCAATTCTCTAATATCATCGGTCCAACAACCGTTGAATAATTGTGGTGTTGTGATAGGTGCCAATCCACAACCACGAGAATTGAGTACAACTCCGATGAATTCATGTTCTATCTTCTTCAAAACACATCTAACGTAACTCTCAGAGCTGGAACCTGATAAACCATGAAGTATAATCATCATTGGTTTAGTATCCAAAGAGCCATTGTTCAAAGCGTCTAATTCAACAGAGTTTAACATTCTTGTGTTCTTAGGTACTTTCACATCTTCATCTGCAACCGAAGAGGTATATTGATCTTTAGAAATGGCATAATCTACAGCTGCACTTCCACCATCTTTAAACTCCATGGTATGTCTACCAAAATATAAGATATCGGTCTTCGAGAATGATCTGATACCGGCAAATGAAGTTTGTAAATGAGCATGGAATAACAGTGGATTCATGAAAGATATGGCATCTTGATAGAACTCTTTGATCCGTGAGGAGTTTATAAAATCTTGAATGGTAGTGGTATTGGTATTGGTATTAGTCTGACCACCTACAGATTTAAGAATCAGTTTGATCGGTGATCTCGGTGGGTGTTGGTTAACTTTATTTATTATACCGAAGCCAAAGTTGCAAAATTTGATCAGTATACTCATGACGATTATAGTTATCGTTATGTACAACTTGAAGCTATCGTCAAGCTGAGGTGAGATCATTGTCCTAATTAATTGTCAGTTGCCAATTATCCACAAAAAGGTAACCAGAAATAACAGCTAGATCATCATATATATAACTGTGTGAAATATCTATATAGGTATATATATAAATATCAGCGTATTATGCAGTACTTGTTACAAAAGTCTCAGATCCGCGGTTACCCTGCGCGCGAGAGGAAAGGGGAAAAAAGCAAAGGAGAGATGGCAACAAATTGGATGAGGAGTAATGGTAAATATTGATTTAAATGGTATGTTATTCAGTAGACTAATATATATTCTATTAAACCTTTACTAGCCAAAAGTTATCATATTGACTAAATTATCAAAGATGAGTTCGATGATACTAGCCATGAAAAAGGCTACTTTGGATGGTAGTACCAATAGATTCGCTACGATAAGAACGATAAACAATATGCATTATAATAATGGTTCATTTAAACGTTATCAGTCATCATCTTCTTCATCACCTTCACCTTTGAAAGTTGCCAACGCTAAGAAAATAGCTGCAGCCGAGTTACAACAACAACAACAGCAACAACAACAACAGCAGCAGATTCAAAAGGATTTGCAGAAAACTAACGACAAAACTAATGACATTAATGATACCACCACCACTAAGAGTAATAATAATATAAAGACTATGAATGATGAAATTATACCGAAGAAGGCATATAAACCAAAGCAAGGTTTTAGCTCTTTGCCAAAAGTTCCCAGTACGATGACTTTAAAGGCAAAGGATTTATTATTGGACAAGTTATTTTCTGGTTATAGACCAATTACATTACCTATTGAGAAGAAGAAGAAAAATGGTTTAAATGGTTTAAGATCCTTAGGTAAGAGGAATGCGGTAGTTTATGTCGAATTTGACGATGGTCTCGACCTTGGAGATGAATTTGAAGATGGTTTAAATGACGGTAATGAATTTTATGAAGAGCAGTTGAAACTAGAAGATAAGAATTTGACTAGGTTTAGATATTCCAATTACAGTTTCCAGAATTCTAGAAGGGGTAAATATGAGGAAGATGAAGGAGGGGACGGATACAGTGAAGAGGAGATTAATGATTCTATAAGTTTACTGAAGAACTCCTTGAGTACATTGGCGGAGAGTGGTAATAATAGAGCATCGAGAAAAACGGCTTCCACATCATCGTCATCGTCATCGTCATCGTCATCGGCATCGGCATCAGCATCTGCAGTATCAGCATCAGCAACCAAGGTTGAGAATGGGGAAGTAGATAAGAGGATTGCGGAGAGAAGTAGTGGTAGTGGGAGAAGAAGGGTTAAGATATTAAAGAAGAGCAAGAATTAAGTAGAACACACGGATACCTGTACATAGTAATACAATATATATATATATATATATGATAAAAAAAACACTCTTTTGCAACTAAATGCGTGATACTAACAAGCCAAGCGACGCGTCACATTTATCGACGGGACGATACGGGCTCTACACATCCATCTAAACCCCTTCCTACGCCCCCAGCCACGTGCCACGGTGACTCCTACAGATTACAACTCACCCGCCACGCTTCGCACTACGCTTCACTGCACTTCACTGCACTACACCCGCCACATACGCACGCGCAGATCCCAAAAACAAATCGACTCGTCGCGTTTTAGAATTTGGTGAGGATAAAATTTGATCTTTTTGTTTATCGTCTTGCCTGTTTGGATTTCTCAAAATTCCATCTTGCTTAATTAATACTCACCCAACATCCTTCTCCCTTTTTATTTGTTTATTTAATTCATATCCATCAATCACAAATTATCCGTGATTTATTTCTCATCTCCACTTCTTTCAGTGCTGTTACTGCCCTACCCCCCCCCCTGAAAAGTTAATCACCCAAACTTACTCCTATTTGTCTGTGTGTGTGTGTGGTTTTTCTCATTCTTTCTTATTGCTTGATCCCATTCTCACCTGCTATTTCATCTGGATAACTTTTTGGTGTCTCTTTTTTTTTATTTGGTTTCCAAGTGCAATTTTAATCCAATCTTTTTCATCATCAAGTGATTTTTGATTCGATCTTTACATATTGTCCTTCTCCATATAATACACTATTTGATACAATCTATTCACTCAATCAGATCAACACTTGTATTGAAACTTTCCCCCTGTTCTAAAATTGGTGTCTCTCATTTTTTGTCCAACCTCATTTTTTTTCGTACCCCTGAGACTGCTTTTAGCGTGTATTTGACCTGTTTTTTCCAATTTCTTTCAACTTTTAAATTTTAATTAAACTTTCAATAGCATAATAATCAAATGAATAAATCAACCAATTCACCATATAGAGGTATAACCTCTTCATCTTCAAATTCAAGTGCAAAATTTAAAAGATTATCAATCTTAATAGGTATAATATTAGGTTTTGTTATTTTTAAATTCTCTACCAATTGGTCATATAACGCCGAAGAAAGAATCATTTCTGAAGCTTTAAACAATTTTTATAGAGTAAACCCTCAAAGTAGAGGTGCTAATCCTTATGATGCTGCTGTTACAGCTGAAAGATTAGCCAAATTTTTCCCATATGATGAATCTCCAAAGACAATTGAAAAATCAATTTGGCAAATGTGGAGGGTTAAATCAACAGATCCTGATTTCCCACAAAAGGATTTGGTAAATAAATGGAAAAACGAAAATCCAACCTATAATTATAATTTATTAACAGATGATGAAATTTTAGAAGTTTTAAGATTACATTTTAAAGATACTGTACCTGAAGTTCTTGAAGCATTTGAACTGTTACCAGAAAAAATTATTAGAAGTGATTTTTCAAGATATTTAATCATTTTTTTAAATGGTGGTGTTTATGCAGATATTGATACTGATTTAGAAAAACCTGTTGATACATGGTTTGATTCAGATAGAAACGTTGGATTTGTTGTTAGTGTTGAAGAAGATATTAACGTTGAAAATTGGGCCCATTATATGACTCGTAGAATTCAATTTGAACAATGGGCTTTTAAATCAAAGGCAAGACATCCTGTATTAAGAAAATTAATTGCCAAAATTACAGAAACAACTTTTCAAGCTAAAAAAAATGATAAATTACAAGCATATTATAAAGATTTTAAAGGTGTTGATAGATGTGCATCGGTTGATATTATGGAATGGACTGGTCCTGTTGTATGGACAGATACAATTTATGGTCATTTAAATTCAATTGAAAACCCAACAGTTGTTGATATAGATTATAAAAGAGATATATCTGGTGAATTATATGGACCAGAAGTTGAAGATGATGAAGTTATAAATTGGAAATTCTTTGCAGGTTTAAGAGCACCCGTTATGATTGATGATGTCGTTATTTATCCAAGATCAGCAATGAGAGAAGATAAAGAAAATAACTGTGGTAAATATTGTTATATTCATCATCATTTTGGTGGTTCATGGAAAAACAATGGTCAAGGTGAAATTAAACCTGGTATGGAAGGTTATGAAGGTCCAGATCCAACTGAAATCGATACTTTAAGAAGTAATGAAGATGGTACCAAAAAGAAAAGATCATTAGATGATGATTATGAATTTGAGCAAGTTGATGAAGAACCAATTAATAGATTATCCAAAAGATCTGGATGTGCATACCCTTATAGACCATATTAGTCATATTAAATAACTCATATCCCATATCATAAACGAGTCGCATAATAAGGCAATCAATAAAATCAATAAAAAAAAAAGAAAAAGACAATTAAAACCTACGTTATAATCTTTACTAATTTAAGTTTGATGCAAAAAATAAAATCAACAATACAAATTTATCAAATTTATCATCGATCAATTAATATCTTATATACTAATAATACAATTAATCCTTAATTTCCATTCGATATTTCTTTCATTCCTTCATTCATTCCCTCCTTCATTCAATCCCAATTTTATAAATCAAATTTCCACATTTCTTTATCTATTCTATTTCATTTCTATTTCATATTCTTCTTGACACCAAGCGTGTCTTTATTTCATTTCAACTTTTTATTTCGACTTCTCACCATTACTATTACTATTTTTCTATCTATCATTTTTACTATTTACTTTCCATTCTAGTTCTATATATAAACGTAGTTTAATTGTATAAGCCACCAATAAAACAATACAGAAAAAAATAAAAATAAAACATAACAAACCAACAACCCTGCGTTTTAAAAAACTTGGCTTTTAGCGTGGCGCTCACTATCTGAAAAATCTCGGTAATTCCATAATATATCACAAGATCATTGATTGACGTTTTATTTTTATTTCTATTTTTTTCTTTGTCCATAGACTCTATTCGACACTTGCTTAACATACACTCCATCGTTTGAGTTTAGTGTTTTTCTGCCCAAACGTGAACCGGAACCAATAAGAGCCATTGGAGTTTCCCACCAACACAAGAATGACAAGCAATAATAAATCCCGAAGAACCGAAGATAAGAGGAAATATACCGATAATCTCAATACTGATGATTCAACACCACCTTCTACCAGATCTACACTGGTATCAAGTTCAAACTCAATTGAACTCCAGGACTTTGATCTCGACCTTGACCTTGACCTCGAAGGGAACCATAGTAACCGCAGGAATAACTCGGAACTTGACTATGATGATGATGATAATGATGATTTTCAACTTAATGGATATGATAACATTGGTGGACCAAGGACTTTAAATCAGCGATTGATTTATTTCCTCGTAAGATTAATCAATGGGCCCAAGAACCTGAAAAAAGATACGAGTTTTACCATGTTTTCCAAGATCACCTGGTTCAAGATCAATCAATTGGAGAAATACCCGGTTTACTTCCATGATCGATATTCGGGAAATAAGAAATTTATCATGCTGATAGGATATTATTTGCTATGGTCAATACTGATATATTTCTCCTTACATGATACACTGACTAAAGAACCAAGTTATAGACATTTATCTGAACCACAAGAAAGTATAATCTCCCTATCATGTCGCCAGTCCACTATGTTTTGGCAGGGAAAGAATTCAAGATGTGGATTGAACGGTGGTAATTGTAAGCCATTTATTGATCGTGAGGTGATTTTCAGATGTCCTGCACTTTGTGATATGGACAGTATTACCTATTCCGAAATCCCCGTTGGTGATGAAATCATCAAATATAAGGCGTTTTATATCGGTGGTGGTAGTAGTAGTAGTAACGATGGGGATTCAGATGAAGAAGATGAATACGTTACTTTAAACAACGGTGAGAGGGTGAAATATCTATCGAAACCATATAGATCAGATTCATTCCCCTGTGGAGCTGCTGTTCATGCCGGTGTTATATCTCCATTGTATGGAGGTTGTGCTAGGGTTAAATTCAGTGGAGAACAGAGTAGTTTTACCAGTGCAAAAGGTAAGATGTTCAGTAATTCGATGGATTCGATTGAGTTTGATTCCTTTTTCCCTTCAAGTTTTAGATTCATTGAAAAATCAAGTAAGAATGAAAGATGTTTCAATTGTTACGATACAAGGTTTAGATTATTTTCTGTCAATTATTTAATGGGGTTGATTGTAATGTATTTGGATATTCATTCATTGGTTTCATTTGTCACGCTATCGATTGTAGGATTTTGGTCAATTATACTTAGTTTCGACCCACCTATTATCATCGATGTGTTAAACAAAGACAGTTTACCTTCTTTGATCTCATTAGGGTTTGAAAGATTCTTACCTTGTGTTTTCATCATATATACACTATGGAAATTGATTATTTCATATTCTTTGAAATCGCCCAATTCTCCATTGAGTAAGTTATCCTTCTGGTATAATTGCTTTTGGTTAGGAATATTAAACAATGTCACTTTTGATAGATTGCCCGTTGATAGGTTGACTTTAAAAGATATTAAATCTCAACCTGGATCGATGCTAGCTACTGTTTTCATTGTCGTATTTATTCTTAGTTGTTCTATTATTCAAGGCTTTAAACTTTGGGAATCGGGAAAATTTAAGAAGAATCTCGTTATTTACCTTAGCTTGATTACTATCTTGGTAATATTGGGTAATTTACCACATTTAAATTTACGTATCCATCATTATATCTTAGCAATGGTTTTAATCATTGGTACAAAGACAAAGGGTTTAACCGCCATGATTTTCCAAGGTTTATTATATGGGTTATTAATCAACGGTATAGCAAGATGGGGGTTTGCATCTATATTAGAAACAAGGACTTCATTATTAAGAGGTGATCCAAGGGGTGATGTGAAACCACCAGAATTTTTGGGTTTCAACTCTGCGAAAATGGAATTAAGTTGGAGTAATTCGAGTAGTCAATTGGATTATTTAAATGGGGATTTAATTACACCTATGAATGAATTAAAGGGATATTCATTGCTGATTAACGATATTGAGATGTACAATGGGTTGAATTCAACTATAAACCTTACCCAATTGATCGATACAAACGATGAATTAAATTACCTCAAGGAATTCCTTGATACGGAAAAGGAAAAAAACTATACGATCGACAAAGATGAGGCGACAATCCAAGATCTTCGAGTATACTTTAGGGTTGGTAGAAGTGAGGCTGACGATACCAAGGGACATGGTAAGAGAAGTGATTATACCAGAGCTGGTGTACTGAATATCAATAGCAATGGAGAAATTACATTCCATAACCCTCCAGGTGGGTTGACTTGAGGCTGTGGGATTTATAATATATACTAGTCTACTAAAATTAGACTACAATAGCAATAGAAGTTATCGAGAGGGAACGTTGAGATAGACAGATAGTATAAATAAATAAATAAATAAATAGAATAAATAAATTGGTAAATAGATAGATAATAAAAAGATGTACATTTGCAACGAGCAATATTGACACATGTATACTGTACTAGAAGTTAATAATTAAGGACAAAACAGGTAATACAACCCCAATGGGAGAGTAAATCCATTTCATTGAATTGAAATTAGAAGCACAGACGATCGCGTTAGGCAAAGGGCATCAAATATGACGTCACAGGGCACAAAATGGCTACTCGTTTCGCAGGTCTAGACTTCGCACCCAGAATATCTGGAATATCTGATTTAATTACCTACATGGATGGCTCTGTTATATTATAAGCACTTTTCACCTTTTTCCTCTGAGCTGGTAGACCTTTTCTTGACTGTGTACTTCATCCACTTCATTCGTTCGTTAATCCATATCACACACACCTATCTCAACCACCCATATAAAGTGATACCCACCTATATACACGCCCCCCCCCCCCTATATCTCCTCCCCTCCCATCTGTTTTAACTTTACACGTATTGACAAGTTTTTTTTCCTCTAATTCCAAGGGCTATTTTTAGTACACAATAATAATGTCTGCCTTGGATACAAGTGTACATCCAAAAACCAAGAATCGTACTAGACCACCAAATCATGTCACAATACCGGATAGTAGTAATGTGGAATATAACCCTGACTCGTTGACATCTCCAGTCCCATTACCCACATCGACTACTTCATCTCCTTCGATCCCTCATATCTTTGTTGGTGGTGGGAATGAAGAGTTATTTTCGAATAATAACGCTAAGAATGACAACGGTGACGGTTCAAATGGTGATATAACCCCCCAGAACGATTTCTTTAGTTTGGCACATCAGTCATTCCATGTGTCCAAAGACTATACCACCGTGGCGCAAACTAATCCCGACAACAATATGAATAATAATAATAATAATAATAATAACCACAAAGATACCACTCGTTTAAACAACTCCACCCCACAGAGGGTGCATTCCGCAACAAAGAAAAGATTCGATTCCATGTCTTCTGTTAAATCAGATCAGACTTTGGTCAACTCCATCTTAACTTCTTCTATATCTATTGGTTCCACAGATACCCTTTATGATGTGACATCTCAATTTTCAAATTCAAGTATCAAAGAAGAAAAAGACGCCAATAGCAACAACGATAACTATAACGATAACGATAATAACATTAATGCAACCACAGATACCAAAGATTCGGGGAATACTACTACTTACAAGGATAATAATAATGATGATAACAATAATACTATGCACGACGACAACGATGTTTCTGGTAATAGAAAGAAACTACCCATCAGAAATTTCCATAGATCGACAAAGAGTGAAGTGACTAATAAATTCTCGTTAGGTTCAAATAAACCAAAGATGAATAATTCCTTTACACCAGGTTCTTCTACTATTGCCGAATTCCCGATTCATAACAGTAGTACCCCAATCTATGAAACATTCCATCACCAAAATAATAATAATACTAATAATAATAATGGCAAACCTCTCGATCCTAATGCCATTCAATTAAACTCAACATCATTAAGAAAGCATTTGACCAATATAGATTCTACAAAGATCAATAATTCAAACAGGTTGAAGGAAAGTAAAATCGCATTACCAAAAGGATGTTCTACCATTGGTTCGGGTGATTTGACAAATCTGATAAACGATATCCATTTGAATGAATTTGATAATTTGAATGATTATATTATTATTGACGTTAGACCATTCCAATATTATTGTAAAGATCATATTAAGAATGCAATCAACCTTTGTCTACCTTCGACATTATTGAGAAGATCCACTTTTACTTTGGAAAAATGTTTATCCACATTGACTGATGATGAAAAATTATTGTTTAACAAATACTTTGAAAGAACTTCAAATGGTAATACTCTACCAAAATTGGTATTTTACGATAACAATACAAATTCAAGTGATAATTCAACTTTTTTGATCACTAATTTGGTTTTGAAATTCATCGATTCTTCAATATGGCCAAATGATAAATTATTTGTCCTCAAAGGTGGATTTAAAGATTTTAAAGAAAATTTTGAAACTTTAGTTGAATCTGGTCCAACCAGCAATTTGAATCCCTCGATTATTGCTAATAATAACTCCAATCTATTACAAGTCCCTAATAATCATAATACCCATGGACTTGCCAATACTTCAATGTCACCAATATCATTATCTTCATCCAATGAATCATCACCTGTTTCCTTTTTAACTACTCCAAGTAACTTGACATTAAACCCATTCCAATTCCAATTTGGTAAGAACTCCATAACTGGGTTGAACCATTTTACGTTACCTGATTTATCGGCAGTACCACCGGTATTCAAGACCATTCATCATGATCAAATCTTGGACGATAAACCTGATAAATCCCTTCGATTACTCACCGATTTAGATACCCCAAAGAATTTGATTGAATCTATACCTATATGGTTGAAAAATGTAATTCAAAGTGACAAAGGTGCCACTAAATTGAGTGAAAACTTCAATAGTCTACAAATTGAAGAAAGAAATAGATTAAATCAAGTTATGAGTATTAAGAGGGATAATATGATATCGCCTGATTTACCTTGTTTTCAAACAGGTGTTGAATTGGGAAATAAAAATAGGTATAAGGATATCTTCCCATTTGAGCATTCAAGGGTTAAGATCAAGAAACCAATAGTCGATTGTCCATACCTTGTTAACAATAATTGTTGTGCTAATAATGATACCGAAGATGAAGATGAGGAAATATTATACGACAATAATAAATCACAGTTGTTTTTCAACAATGAAGAAGAAGAATTGGATCCAGATTCATCTTATATCAACGCATCGTACTTACACACCGAAAATACAAATTTAAACTATATCGCCACTCAAGGTCCTTTGAAAGAAACCATTGGTGATTTTTGGAAAGTTGTAATGGATCATAATATTCAATTTATTATTTCACTGACCGCTCAGCATGAACATAATTTGGAAAAATGTGCTCCATTTTGGGAACCCGGTAATTATGAAAGTAACAATTTGAAGATCAATTTAAAAGTATTGGAAGTACTCGAAGATTTCAAATTGTCTCCTGATTCGGATTGTCAATGTATAGCTAGAATCTTACAGCTGAAGATCAAAAACAAGAAGTTTAAAAAGGTTTATATCCAAAGAGTGTTTCAAATTCAAGTGGTATCATGGCCAGATTATGTTGCTGTGATTAACTCAAAGGATTTGATTTCTTTGATTTCATTGAAGAGGTACATCTTGAAAAGAATCAACGATAAAAATGGATTGGACGTTGATGAAAGTACTACCAGTCCCGATAATTTAATCCTGGTCCATTGTTCAGCTGGTTGTGGAAGAACGGGTGTGTTTTGTTCTATTGACTCGTGTATTGAATTACTGGGTAAGTCAGCATTGGAACAACAGGACAAGGATAAAGATATGATTTATGAGATTGTCAATTCGTTTAGACAACAACGTATATCAATGGTTCAGAATCTAAGACAATTTATCTTGATCTATGACTCCGTATTGACATATAAGAAATTATTAGCACAAAGAGGAAAGAAAGAAATTGATGAATTGTTCAATTGGGATATCAAAACTTCAAATCAACAAGAGTCTGATTTCAAGACTTTGGAGATTTTACAAAACTTCCTTACTTGAAATTTATTTTTGAGGAAATAAACCCAAACAGAGGAAAATTGGCTTTTGATTTCAATTGCAAATATAACTTTTTTACACATCATGGATTTAATAATGATGGGACAAAATGAAAAGGAAAAAAAAAGATCATTTTATTATTACTTTCGTACGGACCGAAGAATGATATCTTAACAAAACAAAAAATAACACTTTACAAAAAAAAAAGAAATAAATAATGTATTTAATTAAGACTTATATATATACAATTGATAAATATATATAATTGGGAGAAAAAAACAACAGAAATTAACTAACCTAATACCAACTCATAAACGATAACAACAATATTGATAACGATCAATGGAATCCTAAGCAAAGTACGAATGGCGTTTATAAGGTTGATAACACGAACTTTAACACTCTGGCTTGAATCATCATTTCCCATCATACTACTATATTGATCCTGCTGCTGTTGTTGTTGTAATGATTTTGTACTCCATCCTATTCTGTTTAAGAATCTATCTTCGCTTAATATAGCTACCGAATTGACTGAGAATAGAATGACTTTTCATAAAAGAGAATGTGAAAGAAATAAGTTAGTATGTGACTATTCATGTGTAGTGTATATACCTGATATATGTGGCATGCATTCGTTGGTATTCTTATGCAATGCAGTCAGTTGCCTTGTGGCTTGATTGGAACTGGAGAATGTTTGAGTAGTTGACACACACATAGGCAAAGAAGTTACACGCAAGTTGATCGAAAGTTCTTGGATGTGATAGACATACAGTAAAACAGAGTCCCGAGTCCGAACATTGTGGTAGGGGGTTATTATATCAGAGATGAGATGATCTGATTCGATTTGAGATCCACTGATCAAAGAGTTTATATCTGAAATCAAATGACTATGCAATACGTCAAGAGAGATCAAAAGAAGGTACCTTTTTACGCTTGGTGTACCATACCATTTTTGGTGTTCCTTGGAATATCTGGCGAGGCTTTTCGAGTCTGCTGGACTTCCGTGCATTTGTTGTTGTTTGTCCTGTCTTCGTGGTCGATCGACGTCGTAAAAGATTATATATGGCTTATTCTATTATTATTTGTTTATTTATTTATACTATACTGTATTTGTCACCGGTAAATGGGCGTAATTTATACATTCATAATTCATCGTGTGAGTTGTTGGCTGTGGAGGTAGAGGTAGAGGTAGAGGTGGAGGTAGAGGTGGAACTTGTTTCAGTTTCAAGTTGTGATTCGAGTTCTGCTTCCGATTTACTGGCTTTAGCAGCCAATCTCTCCCTCTTCTTCACCACTTTGGTCAAATGAGCATTCAAAGCTGTGATCCTTTGCTTATGCATACTCTTCAAATTTCTTAAGATCTTAGTCAAATCGTTGACTTTATCACTCAATACTTCTCTTCTGCTGAATAAACCTTCTCTATCCTTTGAAAACTCTTCAAATACTTCATCGTCTTTTAAATTTGGTTCCAATTCATCTAAGATCATGTTTAAAGTTTTGAAAAGTTCACTAACTTCTGTTTCCTTCACCTCCTCAACATTCTTAACTTTGACGGCTTTATTTGCCTCTTCAAAATTGACTAAAGCTTGCGTGAAATTTGTCTTGATAGATTCCGCATCTTCTGACATGACCAACATGAATTCTTGAATGTCAAACATTGTCTTACCAGCCTTCTCGGCTAAATCACTCATTGCCTCACGTGTTAACAATTTCTCACCAACTCTAAGGTAACTTTGAATCTTAATCTTCAAGACTCTAATTTCATCGTATCTATTCTCGATATCTTTAATCTTCACAGATTCATCTAAATCATAGTCTAACCATTCTAAATACTCTACAATCTTCTCTCTGGCTTCTTTGATCATATTTGGTGGACCATTGGTAACGACATCTTCGTCATCTTCTATATATCCACGTAAATCGTACAATGAACCTTCGAGATTATTGATCATCTCGGATCTAGCAGCTCTTTTCAAGTCTTCTTTGCCCAATTCCTTCAATCTATTGACCGATTTGGATCTTATAGTATTACTCATTGGTGAATAACCGGCATATTTCAAATTCTTAGGTATCATAACCGTCTTGTTTGGTTTTAAAACATCATGCATCATATCCTGTGTGATGTTCTTAGATTCGAATTCATTGAAATCGAATTCTGGGAAACATAATGCAGATATATCGTCAATTTTGAAAAGTTTATTACCATCGGCGGTTAATCTACCAGCGTATGTTAATCCACCGGGACAGGTATTGTTGAATTTCTTACCAAGAGAAAATGAACATTCAGAGTATAATTCACCATCTTCATATAATTCTACACTGATCTCCTTGGTGGTATTGGCCAAATGAGCCATATCGATGTAATTGGTTAGTGGGATACTATCGTTTTTGGTAAATACAACTCTATCGGCGACTTCTTTACCGGATCCATATTTGACCATGAAGTTTTTTCCCGATTTTTCGATAAGTTTGATATCTTTATTTTTCAATATACCTGAAATATGAACTCCACGTAATGTAGCACCCATAACAGCTGCTTCATCGGCATTGACATTCTTGGAAATACTGGCCTCTTCGCCTACCAATGTAGTGAGGTGACGTTGAACAAATGGGATTCTTGTAGAGCCACCGGCAAGGATGACCGAAGTAAGGTTATTAAGTTGTAAGCCATTAGAAGCAGCAAGTGATTGTAAGATAGGTTTTGTGATTCTTTCCATGTGATCTGTGTTATATTCTTCGAATTCTTCACGGGTAATGACAGTCTTGAAGTCAATATCGTTGAAAAATGATTCAATTGAAACTGAAGTTTCAACGTTGGCACTTAACACGGTCTTGGCCTTTTCTGAAGATTGCCATAGTCTGTTCATAGCCTTGTGGTTGGCTAATAATTGAGATTCTTTGATCTTTGGATATTTACTCAAGAACTTGGCCATCAAGATATCCTTAATAGTTTCTGTAAATAATTGACCACCTAATTGCTCGTCGTATCCATAACCTTCCTCTTCAACGATAAGCTGAGTACCATTTGTCAAAAATGATACTAAAGTGGCCTTGGTAGATCCGGCACCCATATCATAAATCAAATGGTATTGTTTCGTATCTTCAAAAGTTCTTGAAGTTGCGTAATTCAATGCAATGGCAATTCCATCATCAATCAAACTTAATACGTTTAAACCTGCAATCTTGGCAGAATCAATAACTGAATTTCTTTGTGCTTGGTTGAAGAAACCAGGAACAGTGATAACTGTATCATCAACAATGATGTTACTTCCTGGAACTGCATAACTAAGATGTTCTTCGGCCCTTGACTTCAAATCTTCAAGACTCATGGCTACAATCTCTTCAAGGGGGAAATTGCCCGATTTGTCGGTTCCAACTTGGAATGACACGGTTTTTCTCTTTGATCCAGAGTCGATGACTTTTAGACTTGGGTTTCTTTTCATGTATTGAGTAGTTGATCTATCATCGATCGACTTACCCAATAAAGATTTTAAATTCATAAAACAGGCATGTGGCTGTTTAATACATGTTGATATGGCACTTGAACCATAGGATCTTTGAACTGAGTCCGTACCTTGTATATTAGTAATAGCTAAGCCGGAAACGTCTTTTCTCTTCGAATCGACTGTCAAGATGATCTCAAAATTCACGCTTGGACCAACGAGGGCACCTTTCGTGAATTCTTGACCGTAATCTATACCCAGGATAGCTGAAAGACCTTGTTGCAATAGCAACAAGAAAGTAAGTAGGCCCACAAACTTCATTATGGTTATATAGCTAGATATTAGTGTCTCTGTATCGTTGAGGTCAATTGAACCGTAAGGCAACGGAGAGTAGGGTGGGACATAAATAGAAGACAGATCAAATAATAGAAAGACAGAGAACCAAGTGGAAGACGAAAATGACAAAGTGTCCATGAGCCATCTCGTTTGCGCGGGGGTGCGACTGCGGGAGAATTTTCGATATCAAGGGCCATTAAGTTTGATAGGAAGATAGATATAATATGTCTTTGGTATATATACATATATATACATTGCCTTGACTAACACGGTAGATATAGCAGAGTAGTCCAGAGATGAGTTGTATGTATTGTATTGTATTGATCTTGTATCCACCCCACCGCACGCTTCATGCGGTGAGATTGAATCCCATGGGGTTTGTTTCCTTTACTAACTGATAGCGATATTTATCTTTGATATAGTCTTTGACGAAAGACGAGAGAGTGCAAGGAAGGAGAGAGAAGGGCCACCGGCTCGTGCATCGCCTAGACCTACAGCCAATGCAAGCAGAAGTGGTACTTTACCCTCCGGTCCAACTGGACCTACGGGGCCTACTGGGCCTAGTGGACGTAGTAGTTCCAGTGGTGGTAGAGATTATAGATCCAGAGATAATGGGTACGACTCCAGTAGAAATCGTGATAGAGACCCAAGACAATACAATCCAAGAGACTCAAGAGATTCAAGAGATTCAAGAGATCCAAGAGATTCAAGAGACAATAGAAGGGATTATAACAGGGATAGCAGAGATCAAAGAGATAGTAGAGGTCCAAGAGATAGAAGAAACGACGGGTACGATCAAAGAAGTAGCAATTACCACAGCAGCTACAATAATAATACTAGCCACGGTAGCTATAACAGAGGAGGTAGATCACATCAGGGACCTCCAAGGTCTAGTGGGCCAAGGTACAATTTGGACGATGTAACTCCATTGAATGAGTTGCCAAGGGAGAATTCATTATGGGGTATCGTTCCTGCCATTGGTTATGAAGGTGCTTCAGCGATAACCGCCAAACTATCAGGGTTGTTTCCAGCTCCTGGTGCACCCGCAAAAAATATTGAAGCGAAAGAAGTCCAAAGGATATTGGCTAAATTCAAACCTAAAAATGAGAGTAATACTTTTGAAGCAAGTGATAAACTATCCCCAATACACTCTAGAATGTCTAAGATTGTGATCATTGACGGTTTGGATCTCAAGGTTTTCAAAGCCAACGATATAAAAGACTACTTTGAGAAATTATTCAAGCGTATAATACTCCCAGAAAATGAATCCATTCAAGATATTCCTGCAGTTGCTCCCTCTACCACTGAGGATGATGAGGAAAGCAGAAAGCCAAAGGATGCAATCACCAAATTTAACTTTGTCAATAATTCATTGATCCTAGAGACATCCAAATCATTTCACGCTACTATGTTATTTGGTTTAAATGGTACCAAAATCGAGAAATTTGGTGACGCCACTATCACAATAAGAAGACCAGATGATTATGTTTCATTCAAGCCTTCCAACATCAAGGCAATAACAACAACAACTGAAGGTACAACTGATGAAGTTGTATCATCGGAGAAAACTGATGAGCAGATAAAGAGAAACTTTATAGATGAGAACGCAGATCTTATACTTGTCTCTAACATCTCCAACATGTCAGTAGAGTCTGAATTACTTGAGAGATTATCGAGCATACAAAAGGTAAAATCGATCTATTATCCCGTAGAGACCGAGTCTCAAGATGGTTTAGGTTTTGCGTTTTGTCAGTTTGAGGATGGTGGTAAGGTAGACGATGAATTACTTGCCGAGATCTCTGAGATAGTATTGGATGATCATCAATTGAAAGCCACCAAACCTTGCTCTTCCAAATATGTTCAAACTGATTTAGTCTCATCGGACGTCTTAATTCATCCAGGTGAAGAAGCAGATGGTGTAATGACGACACATGACAAATCAAGAGTACTGGAGTTTATCAACTGTATCACTATAACTGATCTAATCGATCCAACAAAATACGACGATTTATATGATTCATTCAAAGAAGAATGTTCCAAATTTGGAACTATTGAGGAATTAAGGATCCCTAAACCAAGTCAAGATTTCAAAATTTGGTCTTCCGAATTGAAACAACCGGGTTTGGGTAAAGTATACGTCCAATTCATGGACGAAAAGGATTCGGAATCTGCTATGAATGGGTTAGCCGGCAGGTTGTTTTCCGGAAGAACTGTGTTTGTACGTTACATGTCAGAAAGTGATTTCAAATTAGAGATTTACTAAGGTTATATATCATATGTATCGACTCAATTTTGAAAGCAAAAAAAAAATTGTATATTATATTGAAAAAGAAACCACCCGCCGGTTTGTGCATATATATACGAGAAAGCACCAACTCATGATTTTGTAACGTAATTATTTATTTGATTGGAAACAGAAGGATCCCAAAGATGTCTGACTATTAAATCGTGCAAATCGTTAGGAACGACTTTAACAAAACTCAAAGAAAGCCTTATGATTTTCTTAGGATCTATCAGTGGGAACTCCCTCAGTAAAGTCATAGGATTTTCACTGATGAGTAATTTGTCCCTCATCAATACTACTTGAGCCACTATGAAGAAAATATTGATATGACAACCATACGCAAATAAGAAATCCCAAAGTTCTAATACTTCGTTCAAGGAAGGGGTACATGCACTCAAGGTCAGGACTGAAGGTAAGGCATAGATATTGGCTAACATCATCTTACTTTTCAAATGATTGTATAACTTGTTATCTACTATCTCCAATACCAAATCGACCAATTTCACACCATCGGCAACACCTTCAAGGTTTGGAACAACATACCTTGGGATATATTTAGCCAATAACCTCCAATATATCGAGTAAGCCTCGGGTTCACTCTTGGCAATGTATGCAATAGGAGCTAGAAGGATATTCATACCTTGAACGTAGGAGGATAGTTTCAAATCATGGGTATTACCATTGTTTTCAATCTCTAAAGCATAGCAGTTGAGTAATCTAACTATCGTCCCTTCACTAACTTTACTGCTAAACACTTCGTCTTTTTTGAAAGTCCTAAAGGAATCATTGAGAATCTTACCATATGCATTCGATTCTCCTTTATTGACAAGCTCTATATAATCATCGGTGGATATAGTTGGAGCTCTCAATAGTATCGACCAAACATAAACTCTATAAGGGCACAGTGATAACGTATCATCATTTATACTACCATTTTCAAGATCCGATGATCTGGGAAGCCCCTCACAGAGTATACTGTGCCGAAGTTGATTCAAAGACGAGATTATCACCGTTTGATTACTTTCAAGGAACTTCTCAATTGCATCTTTCTTTCGTCCTTTCTTTTCATGTTGATTCGAAGTTGATAGAGTCGATGCCTTCCTATGTAAATGATGAGATGATCGACTGTTTCTTATCCCTGATAATTTTGAATTCGTAGCTTGGGAATCAGCTATGTTCATATTTGACATGGACACCCTGTGCATTTTTGCGTGTCTCGGTATATGTAGCGTTGTATAGCTTATTGGATAGGGACCTTCAATGTATATATATTTTTATATCTATATGTATAAGTTCATAGTATAAACGGATTTTCGATTGCTTTTGTTTACATTTTGTCGTTTTTGTAAATTTCAAACTACCGCGCCTTGATTAGATCTGGCGATATTTTTAATTTTTAAAACTTTGTATTATTACTGTCTGTTATACGTAAATACATAGTAGTATATAATACTCGGGCGAACATATGTGTATGGATGAGAATCACCTATTCATCGGATGCGGTGAGGACGTTATAGAATGAGAAAGGTTCATATGCATAACCCTCACCTTCGAAGAACTTTGACATTGCTTCAACCCAATGTAATCTTAAAGAATGTAACATCGCAGAAGTACCTTCCATAACGACTAGGATACAAACAGTTAAAACAAACCACATACCAAATAGGAAATAGACCATCAATACACCTGTGAACGATTTTTCTTTGTAAGAAACAAACGAGTTTGATATAGTCATATCCCATAACACAGATGATAATTGATTATGTGCCAATGATAATGCCCATAGTCTAAGGTAAGAAGCAGTATGTGAAACACAATTCAAACAAAATTCAATCGTGTGGATAACTTGATGGATCATAACGTCACCAAAGTTGAATTCTTCTTCTGGTTCTTCGAAATCCTGGATAACGAAAAATTCATCTTCTTCACCGGGAGCTGGAGTGGAAGCTGAAGTTGAGATCGTCGATAGTGAATCATCGTTCAATTGTAATGAGTCTAATTGTTGGTGTTCATGCAAATCAGCATATCCCAAAGCGATTGACTTGCTGTTTTGTCTACGTAATGTCAAAGGTTTGTATAATAATAACCATGGGACACAACAAAGTGCAATCATTACCAGTATAACTTGAATGACCGATTGACCTTTATACAGAGGCGCGTCAATAGTACCTGGCGATAAGAACATATTAATCAGCATATTTAACAAGCCAGGGGCTTCTTTGTCGATACCAATCCAGTCAATACACCATTTGTAAACAATTGTAAGTGCTAAATAACCAAAAATACTTTGCATGAACAATAAACCGGGAAGAAAATTACCAATGACATCAACTCTAGAACGGAAAAACTTATAATTCACCAATGAAAACATAAATGAGTATGTCATATGAATGAATCCCATAAGGATAGACAATTTCATCTTATAAGAGTTTGAAAATAACAAGTTATTCTCTGTTCCATGCCAATTGTAATCTAAACCAACGGCATAAACGCCAACTCTAGTTGCGGTAATTGTTTCACCTTCTGTGAAATCAGATGGCCATTTCCAACCGGATTTGAAAAAAGTCATCGATTTGGAAAAGACATCATTGTAGAGGAAACCGGTATACATGGAGAAAAAACCCATCAAAATCAAGATATAACGACCAGTATAAGCCATATCGAAAATCTCGTCTCTATTTTTCATTGCGCCAATGGATTTTTCCTTCAAGACTAAAAATAATGCAGCTAAAAATAAAACGAACCCATGACCAACATCACCAAACATAATAGCAAACATGAAAGGGAATGTGACAATTGATGCTAACCCAGGATTGACCTCTTGATATGTTGCAATACCATATGCATCGATGATAGATTGGAAGGCAACGGTAAATTTGTTGGTTTTATGGAATGTTGGGGGAGTTCTATTTGTATGTAATTCATTGATAACTGATGATATATCGGTTTGTGAACGTTCAGTTATATCTCTCAATGCATGTTTGATCATAGGAAGGTCATCTTTTGGTACCCAACCTTCAGCAATCAAGCACCTTCTTGTTTGGTCGTAATTGAAGAGGTTCAAGATATTATTAACCGATTTTTCCTTCTTTATATCAATCTTCCATCTTTCTATGTGATTTGCAATTTCTTTCAATTCTAAACTCAGTCTATCCTTGGTATGGCCAATTACTTCTGTCAAATCTGATAGTTTGGCATTAATTTCATCGGATTGCTGTTTGAAGACTTCATAATTGCTATCTATATCAAAAATGGCACCATCTAATGACTCTACAATTTTCTTGGTACGCCTAATAAGATTTTCACCATGGGTAAAAATCAAAAAGGAGTATTTGTAAACGGGTTCGTTTGTTTTTTTATCTATAATTGGTTCTTCAATGGGAACGTAGTTGATATAGAGATTACCTCTTAATACTCTCCAAAGAATCTTTTGTAGGATAAAATATTTATCGCTGGCAATGGTACCACTTATGAAATTCATGGTGGCACCCATTATATTGACACCATTGGTACCCGATGTAGATGAGCTGCCCAATAAACCAGACTCTAATGAGTCTTCTAATAGCAAGTTTTCATTTTCGTCAAATGAGTTTCTCAAGTTTGTGATGGGGGAGTTATCGTCTGCTAGTTCCAAACTAAGGCGCCCTTCGAAGAAAGTCCTCGTACTGTTTAATACAAGTCTATTTTCAATCAGTAATGACTCTCTTTCAACAAGATTCTCGTATGTATCGTCCAATTCTTTGATAATGTTCTCGTACCTGTCGATTATTTGAACAAGATCGTCTATTTGAGAAGTGGTTATATTAGCGGCTAATATATTGCTGTAATCTGTAGTAGGGGAATTAACCAAGTAATCGTAAGAAGTGACGGGTATACGGATTTCTTGTTTCTGTAGTACAGCCTCTAAGAAACGTATCTGTCTCTCGGAGTTATCGAATTTCCTAATCTCTTTGACGAATGACCTTTGGAAAGTACTAATGTTCTTGTTCATATCTCTAAATTGAATATTTCCCAACTCACCAAATACGGTGACTACATCCCGAGATATTTCAGAAGCAATATAGAATTGCACCAAAGACATTTCCGCAGAACCTGTGGATAGAAAGAAGTTAGTACATGATTATCAATATTAGCCATTCGATAGGCAACTCGGAGAAATGGTGGAGACATACGGAAGATGGCTTCAGTTTTAGTTCCACTTGAAGACATTGTAGGTTAAAACCGATATGAGGAAGGAATGGAATGGAATGGCAATGCAAGGGTGATGCGGTATGAAGGTGTGACAATTGAAGCGAATCAAGCAAATGGGAGGCCCAACCTGGATATATGCGGATCTTCTAGGGTGTATTGATAGCGATTGACAATAGGAAGGGTACTAGGGTAGAAGTAGGCAGAAAGCAGATCGTTTCTATATTGAGGCTAGATATCCAATCCTTACTACCATCGCTCTCTCAGCTTAGCTTAGTTAGTGACTTGGCATACCGCGCTCTTTTGCGCCACGTTTTGTTCTCTTCTGTTCTGTTTGTTCTGTTCTGCTCCGCCACATCATTATCTAGGAACATAGAAAACCTGTGTGTGGCGCGTGCTGTGCAGGGAGAAGGCTCAGCATGTTTTGGACTTATATGCGTTTAGATGATATGGATTCACTACTGCTCTGGTGGATTCGGATCAACTGAACATATACAGTCATTACAAGCACGGCTGGTACATCGTGTACACTGATCTACATTTGCACATATATATACCGTTAGCGTAGACATCCTGATCTACGTCCTGTGCCCCATCTGTCGTCGAAATGTCGGAACTCAGGTACTCAAAGCTTCAATTGCCCTCTTCAGCCTCCGCACAACGAACTGCTAACCACGGCGGCATTGCTGGTGATGAGCTGTACGATTCAGTTAACTCGCTCGGCCCACAGCACAATACCGTCACGCATGCCTCTCACTCGGCTTCAACAAGCTCCAATGGCAATTCTAGCCTTTATGGCACCGCTTATTCCACAAATCAGAGTGTACCTTCTACTTCCTTTTCGAATAATGATACCAACGAAGCTAACAGCCTATCCAAAATGCCTACAGAGATTAGCACGAATAATAATAGTCTGAGCGAGGGGATGGGTATTAACCTTCATAACCACCTTCAGGATGACAATGACCATCTGGGTCCTTACCAATGGTTCGTTTTCCCTGATTTAAGAGCAATCGATTTCCTCAAAAGTCAATCTAGTCATTTCTCTATGAAAGAGTTACACCTCATTGAAATAAAAGGTTATGAAACATATATCGTGGAGCAATGGATGTCTTCAAGAAAATTAGGTTCTGTCATTTGTACGTATACGGGTCATGCTGAGGATAAAATAATGGCATATAAAGTCAAGATTATTAGCAATGAGGCACTTTGGAGTAGTTGTTTGAAATATTATATTACTTTTTTGTACCACGCAGGTTACTCTAACCCCACGAAGACCAAAGACGGTTTAATCTACATCACAAATCTATCTCATCTACCTAATTTGACATTATTACCTGTGCCGAAGGGTAATCCTCAGGAATTGTATCAAAAATATATAACAAGTTTCAATTTGAGAAAGATGGGATGTGGTTCAAGATCGGCCATGTTGATTTCAGATCCTTCCAAAGCTGTAGAAGATAAATTTAAACAAATGTACAAAATCCCTTCCGATGTTCCACTGACGTTTGCCGTTAGGGAAATCATATGTATTATCCAGATCTTCCTATATTATTATGGCCTAATCAATCCCATATATTGTGATGGGTTGATTTGTGGTAGAACTGAAGATGCGATTGGCAAATGGTGGAAACTTTACGGCACCGAAAATCAAATGTTCAAAATCAAGCCTTCATCATCTGAATATCTATCACCAATGTCATTGGCGAGTATCATAAGTTTTACCCTTTTGATTAAAGCCTCTTTGGAGCTTGTGGGCAACAATATCGTTGTTCCAAAAGATCCATTGGATATCGAAAGATTCAGATTGGCCATTGGGCAGTTTCAGAAATATCAGAATATCTACAAAACCGTTGAAACACGGACAGCACCAACACAACCACATCATCAACATACCAATAGCGCTCATTTGTCTTCTACTAGTACCAACTCAATAAACAAGAGCTCCACAAATATTTCGCAGTTACCATATATGTTGATGGCATCCTTGAACCTAGATAAAGATACAGGCACCTCTGTGACCTCGATACTAGATCCGAATACAGTACATGCGTTGATGTTAACCTCCTTGTTCAATAAAAATAACAACCAAAACTTCAAAAATGATTTAAACAAAGTGAAAAAATTGTTCAAGAATACAATGATTGACTTCACTAGTGGCAAGACTTTACAAACTTTGAATATTTCCAAGACCCAAGGTGACTTGGGGTCAAAGGAACTGTCTAATATTTTAGAAATCAACAGTCAAGAGTTGGAACAGGTGATACAATTTTCTAAAGGTAGAAGAATGACATACCTGTGGAATGGTAAAGGTAAGCCTATAGACTTAGACAAATACTCATTGAGTTCAATAATAATGCATACGATCAATACAAAGAAAGAACACAGTCATTTTAACTCTCAGCAGAATCAACTCACCAGGAAGAAAACCCCGGAGGAACAATTTTTCTTACTACAGTCCTTGGAACCCACTGTTTCCTCGTTGCAAACTTATGGTATCCAACTGGATCCTGTATCTCTTACCACATCTAGTGGCAGTGATGACAAGAGCATCATTGATGTCAACTCTACTCGATTCAACAATGATATGCAGTTGAGAACAGAACGTGTGAACAGTATTAAAAGCAAAGATCTCATGTCTCCATTATATAAAACCACCTCTGCAGAAATTGTTAGGAAAAGATCGAGATCGAATAGACTGATCCATAGAGGAAGCTTTGAAGAAGACGATGGCTTGTTACGCAGGACTAAGAGTGGGAAGACGGTCAACACCCATAACGATTACTACCTAAGGCAGGAGTCTGATAAAGAGGCTTCACTGTTCTTCAATAGATTGAAGAGAAGAAACTCCATTCCATTGGTTAACAAAGAACTCAATACTGGTTCCATTGGTTTGAATATGACCGAACAAGGAACTGATTGCTCCATCGAAACTAGGAACAACGTTGTGTACTCGCAACGACCAATTGCCGAAAGGGTCTGCGATATGAAGAGAAGTCATAGTTTCTCCAAAGTTGAAAATTTGTTGGTGAGTGATATAAATGCTTCATCGACTAGGGATATCACAGTAGATTGGTTAGCCGCTCAGTATCTCAATGTTCTACTCAAATATGAAAATTTGGTATCCCAGAAATCGAACAACTATATTAAGGAAGTTGTTGAGATGCAGAGAAAGGTGGACGTTCAAAATATTGGTGTCTTTCGTAAAGTCAATATAAGGTACGAGAGAGTTAAAAATGAAACTACAAAAGTTTTCAAGAAACAGCTAGATTTGGAAGAAAGAATACTGAATTCGGAGAGACTGAACGCTAGATTGAAGTATGAAATGAGATTACTTGCTACAAAGACCAAAGATGTCGAGAGTAATCTTAGACAATTGTTCGAATTCAAGATTGTTGAATTACAGAAGCAATTTGGTCTATGTTCGCAAGAATTGGCTAAAGCTTCAGAGACGATCAAGTGTAAATCGATCGCAGCTAAGAACATCACCGATAGTGCTAAAATGGCTAAGTCTGTTCGTAACGCCCCAATAAAACCTCAGAGTTTAGCCGATTATATATTGATCATCTTTGCCGCGGTATTGGGATTAATGAAAGATATATGGTTCAATTTGTTTCCCAATGTCGATAACTCTAGAATTCGTTCGAATTGGAAGTTGATCGATAGACACGATAGACTCCAAACTGTTTATGACCAATTTTTTCCTCAAAGATGCGATCAAATAATTGAATTGAAGAATACCCCACCTGTAACTGAAGATGTTATCTCTAATGTTGAAAAAGACAGTGATGCCATTGATGGCGTTGAGAAAGATACTGCAAAGACAAAGTAAAAACGTACAGTAAAATTTACATTTACTGACCATTTTGAACTACAAACATAGTTATTTATTTATTTAATAGTTGTATACGAATATATAACCATAAAGAATCCCACGGCAGACAAATTACCCAGCGTTGTAGTCGATTTATATTATTTTTTCAGAGATCTTTTGAAAACTCCTCTAGATTACTCCGTATAGTATTCAACAGCTGAGTATATCCCGCCTCAGTGGAAGCCAGTTTGCGATTAAGTACTTCTAAATTGACATCAAAAAACGACGACCTCTCTTTGAATAACTTGGAGTATATCTGAGAATAATCTGAATCGAACTGTCCCTTGGCAACAATGTTTTCCTCTAGAGTCCTAAGTAACTCCTGGTGTCTATCTATTATATTCTCATAATTCTTCGATAAATAGTCCTCCCTCTGTAATTGTGCTACTAATGAGGCGTTTTGTCTTCGAAGTTCCACAGTTTCAATATCCTGATCACTCAAATCATTCATGAGCTTCTCCCTTTCAGGTTCACTTGAATCAACTTTGAAATCTTCTTCATCCTCTTCCTCTCCATGGCAAACCTCATTAACAAGTAGTTCTTTCTCTTCTCTTGACTTCTTAGCCCTTTGAAGTAAATCCACTATCTCTTTTTGATAGTTTATGGATACACTGCTACTCAGTTCTTTCAACTGACTCTCTAATCTGTCATTCTCGCCGTATTGATCGTTCAAGGTTAAGAAAAGCATGTTCAGCAGTTGTTTCACTGACTGCATCTCTTGCACCTGTGAAGAGCCTTTGTTATCCATGATATGACTATATTCTCATGTACAACGTATATGTATATATACTTATTCAGTCCAGAAGTGGAAGGGTATAATTGTAGATACCTACCAGATCAGGCATAAATTGTTATTGTTCTAAGACCAGTGTTTTTTTGATATAGCAGTAGCAGCTAAAACCGTGGGGTCTGAGTATTGTGCGTGTGTGAGTGTGTTTTTTTCGGTTCTTTGAGTAAAAAAGTGAGCTTACGCATTGTGTGTTTTTTTTTCTTTAACAAATAGATAATAACAATTAATTAAGATAAATAACTAAATATAACAAATATGACCAAAGTTCGAGTCATGGATAATAAAAAAAGAGGTTTATGTAACAAAGTATTTTATATAAAAAGGGTGGGTGGTAAACTTCAAGTATACAATAAAAATTAACCGTACTGATGAATGAATAAAAAAATGCCAGATATTGAAAAAAGTAAATTCGATTTTTTCATGGATGTTTTACTTTGTGAAAACATCAGAAAGAATATTAGGATGGATTAAAAAGGAGTTTGGATTAGTATATGATTTGATTTATTTATTTCTTGTCCTTCTTTTCCTTCTTTTCCTTCTTTTCCTTCTTCTCTTTCTTCTCCTTCTTTTCCTTCTTTTCTTTCTTTTCCTTCTTTTCCTTCTTTTCTTTCTTAGATTTCTTTTCTTCTTCTTCGTCATCAGATTCATCTCTCTTACGTTTCTTATCCTTCTTATCTTTCTTTTCCTTTTTGTCCTTCTTTTCCTTTTTGACCTTCTTTTCTTCTTCTTCGGAATCAGATTCATCATCGGAATCGGCAGCAACAACAGCATCGGCATCAGCGTTATAAGCTCTAGCTTCGGTGATATCAACCTTTTGTTGTTCCTTGACGATCTTGGAAGTGGTTCTTAAATCACGACCTTCTAAAGCACTCAATCTAGATTCAACTTTAGCTCTAACGGATAAACCATAATCACCAGAGTCATCACGATCTTCAGCTAAGGCATCGTAACGTAAAGCAACAGCAGCCTTGGCAGCTAAAACACGAGCAATCTTACCCTTGTTCTTACCAGTAGCTTGACCAACTAAAGAAGCATGGTAGAGTAAGCCGTATTTTGGTGTATCATGTTTGGTCTTTAATGCTCTGAAAAGGGCTTTTTCAGCACCTAAGATTTGGATGGTGGAAGCTGGAGCTTTAGCTAATGATATAAGGGAACCGGCATGGGCAATTAATCTAGCACCGACTAATTCACCGACTAAGGATGTTAAATTTGGTGCAATGGCCTTCATTCTTGAACTTAAGTAGTTTGAAAGTTGTTCTCTATAAGCTGCGAATTCAACAATTTGTTCGGCTAATTCCTTGATGTTTGACAAATCATCATCGGTAATTTCGGTACCCATAGAAACTTCGGCAGCTGATTTAACTAAAGCTTCCATTTCTTCTGGTAAGATTTCACTGAAATCGGTTTCAGCAGCATTTGATCTAATACCCATATGTAAGATAATACGAGCGTAAGCAACTGAATCAACAATGATCTTTGCTAATTCAGGGAAATGCCAACCGTACCATTCTTTACAACGCATGGCATAGGTGTTTAATTCTTTGTCTAAATCGTCTAATAAAGCAATGGCTTGAATAATCATAACATCGACTTTATCGGCACTGAACTTTAACTTATGACGACCAATGGAATGGGCTAAACCAAGGGACATGGTTGATAAATCACGATCACTCATACCTGGTAACAATTCTGGTAAATATTCTCTAACAGCTCTGTAAATATCTAAAGTGGCAGCATCTGATACAACTGAAAAATTAAGACCTAATTTGTTAATAGAATTGGCTAATTTTGGTTCAGAGACGATCAAAGTTGATTTCTTATCAGTCTTGGCTTCATCAAGTAATTTTTGTAATTGGGAAGAGACCTTACCTTCAACAACGGAGTTAGCTTCTTCTAAAGCATTGGCAGCTGATGAAAACTTGGAAAAAGCGGCGATTTTGAATTGTTGTAAAACTTTATCAGAGGAGTTTAAATCGGTTATTAAAGATGTTGATTTGTAAATCTTCTTGTCAGAACTCTTTAAAAGAGCATAACCTGCTGCGGTTTCGGTTAAGACAAAAGCCATAGTGTGTATATCTCTGTAGTTAAAACGTTGAAACCTGAATGTCTAGCTTTTCTTCAAAGTGGAATGGATATGAAAGTCCTTCTCATATACTCAACCCTTCTAGTAAAATAAATTTGAAATTTTTTTTTTGATTTTTTCAGAGGGAAAAAAAGAAAAAAAAATTAATTTCATGGGGTGTTACCCTGAGCGCAAGAGGTGGTGCCTGGGTTTTAGTTGGCATGCGAGAAAGTGTTAGTGAAAATTACATGTTGGGATTAGTGTGGATATGATATATATGTATTGTCAGTACTATTACCGATATGCTATTTTGTCTATATACAGTTATTGTCCGCTGCTCTTCCTCGGAGTGAACCACTCCTCAACGAACCCGGCCTTATTTTTCATCAACGACACTTCAAGCCTCTCTTCATCTCCCGTACTTTCAGCGGTCTTAAGCCCTTTCCCTCTCAATTTTCGATGTGATCCACGCTTCAAATCTGCCAGTACAGTGGCCTTATCCGTACCTTCCAAAATCAATTGTTTTGTACTCCATTTGATAATATCTTGATAAGCAGCGACGTCTTCTCCTAGAAGGCATTTCTTGGAGTCTCGAAGTGAAAGTGCTCTAAAATAAATGGTTCTAAGAATCATCACCCTGTCAGGGGAACCCAAGTGTAAACGAATCTTATCAAATCTCATAGTAAATGGATTATTACTGGGAGTGAATTTTCCGTTAGATGTACCATAGTAAATATTGTTCGGTACATCGTAAAGGGAACTAATACCATCCGTGTCTTTCTCTCTACTTGCATTCTCGAAGATCATAACAGATTGCCTCAACGGGAAGTTCCTCGTGGTAAATTTGAAGAACATGGCAACGAATCGACTCCAAATCTTATTGACCTTCATAGTCCTCTTATCACAATAAATCATCCTGCCATACATATCCTCGATTACTTCATAATCCATCTTACCTGAATCAATCATAAAATTCAGATATGTGAGGAATGAATTCACCGCGAGATGAGATGGAGCTTCTTTGATCAATTGCCAAGCAGTAGATGGGCCCTGTGTTTTCAGAGTAGCCTTTATCAGATTGCTGAACTCATGAGGTCCGAACTTTATCATGTTCTTCTTTGCAAACTTGACAATTTCGGAAACTTTGGTGAAATTTTCCTTTGCTAATTCATTAGATAGCAATGCACCTAATTGAGCAGATGAAAAACGGGTGTCCAAGCCCAATGTATCGTCTGTGTATTGGTTGGTTAAGACTTGGGTCAATTCAAAATTGTGTGTTCTACTACTATGCATCAACAATGCGTGCATTAATTTTGGAGATACTCTACAAGCATCAACTGAGAGGTTTGAAATGATTTCCTCGACAAAATATCTGTATCTCACATTCATCGAAAATGCGGATACTACACGAGACAGCAATTGATAATAATAGTAACCGTTGGCCTTATTGTTAAGTGGAGAATCAATATTGGAGTTACGTGGTTTATCGTGGAAAGGTTTCAACTCCCACATCAAACGGTATGCGGTCGCTTCATCATTGGCATTCAGTCTCTCGTCTATCAGTGCATAGCAGAATGATAAATAACCGTCAACCAACTTATTATAATCCAACTTTTGCAGGATGAGGGTTGGATTATCAAGTGATGTTTTCAAAGTATCATTCAAAACTGCAAGGTAATAGCCTATTTCAGAAGAAATGAGACATTTTATTCTTTGTGACTCTATACTTTCTCCTAGAGCTGAAGCCGAGTCAATAATCTTGACTAAATTGGGGTATGAAATTATATAAGGAAAAATGAGACCTTTCTTTGTTTTGTTCGATGCTCGTATAATTGTAATACTCTTGTTGTAGTCACCGATTAACCGAAGAATTTTCCTGAGTTGTTCCCTTTCCAGCCCCTCGCATCCGGGTGAAACTAGCATGATAGATATCAAGGAGTCAAGTGTCTTTGAAATGGAAGCATGTCTTAGTGAGACATCAGTATTCTCTACATTCGATGACAGCTCCGGCAAATGGGCAAATAGGGTTTTTAGGTGGGAGTATGCAATATGCTCTTTAGATTCCTGTAAGAATACATATATCGCCTTAGAGATCAATATCACATTGTCATCCATGAACTCGTCATTCTCCACTCCAGTTGCTTTCTTCTTGAGTAAGTGGTTCATTATCTTAGGCTCGACTGATTTGCCCCCGAGCACTTGAAGTATATAAATATCAAATAACCAAAGCAACAGATTACTTTGTGGACTTTCAGCCAACTCGTCAATGACCTTCTCTATGTCTAGTATGTGTGCAGGGTCTGTTATTTGAAATATCGTTGATATGTCTTTTAATTCAAGAGAACTGTTCATTTTTTTTAATTCAACGTTGAATGTGTTCCACAGTAGTGGCTCAATATAGGTAAAACTTTGGGACCCGAATGCCCCCAATTTCTTCAAAGCTGGTGGTTTCTTATCTACTATGGGCTCAAACTGAAGTCTAGACATCACGATTGTTTTGTCGTTACTCTCTGGTTGCATGCCAGAAGTAGTTGACGAAGTCTGTCGTTTCATCAAAAGTCTCAGACTCCGACTTATAGTTACAGAGGTAGTTTTACCACCTTGTTTCAGCACTAGCATGTCGGTTATCCTCTGGTTTGGGTCTATGCCGTGGTAGTTATCCTCTCAACCGTAAAACTCCACTCCTAATCTAGGGCCTTTTGTTCATACAAGATGGAAAATAAATTCTATATTCTGAGCTCCCGTGAACCATCTAGTAATTTTTCTTTCTTTGGATAATACAATAAAGCTGATGTAAGCACGCGATTACTTTTGGCGTCTAGTCAGAGATTTCAGATTTGACTGAAGTTTATCCTAGTTTTGACCTTCAACTTGAAACGGTCCAGAAATCCAGACGCACATTATCAGATTAAAGCTGACTGTATTCGCAACCATATTTGTTTCAGCGATTCTCAGTTTCGCTATTGTAGCTCAAGACAAACCTATCACCAATTTAACTGAAGAACAATAGTATCAAAATGTCATTTAGACCTGCAGCTGTACTATCAGGTGTGACACTATCGTCACTTGGTTTGTTCTTCTTAGGATTTGGGGGCAGTAAAGGAGCAGATGCCTCTCCAGTAGCTGGACCTCCCTCCCCTGGTGGCATAGCTTTTCCTCCGCCAAACAACGGCAAAGGTAACAATTCTAACTCCTCAGTTCCAGCTCCAGCTGGCTCCGGTTCTGTTGTTAGACCAGCCGAATTTTTCAAATATGGCTTTCCCGGTCCTGTACATGATATGGAAACAAGAGAAGAATTTGTATCTGTATATGATAGAGCTAAGAGAAACCCTTACTACGTAGTGGAGCATATAACACCGCAGTCACTCAAGAAAAATGGAGAAAATGGGGACCGTAAGAACTCGGTTTTCAAAGAAGACGAAACTATCCCATTGAAATTCAGAGGTTTACTCAGGGATTATTTCAGATCAGGATACGATAGAGGACATCAAGCTCCAGCTGCAGATGCAAAGTTTTCTCAGAATGCTATGAATGAAACTTTTTACCTAACGAACATGTCACCTCAAGTGGGAGCCGGTTTCAACAGAGACTATTGGGCACATTTTGAAGATTTTGCTAGAAGGTTGACAGGTAAATATCCTTCTGTTAGAATCGTTACTGGGCCATTATACTTGCCCAAAAAGGATCCAGTTGATGGAAAATTCAGAGTCACTTATGAAGTCATTGGTAATCCACCTTCCATAGCCGTACCTACCCATTTCTTCAAGTTGATTGTTGCAGAAAAGCCAAATACAGATGAGATAGCGGTCGCTGCGTTCGTGATGCCTAACGATGTTATTCCTAATGAGATACCGTTAACTTCATTTGAAGTTCCAGTGGAAGCACTTGAAAGATCCTCGGGTTTAGAATTCTTGAAAAACGTTCCTGTTTTCAAGCAAAGGCCATTGTGTAAGGAATTCCAATGTTCTATTGTTGTTAGAGAATTCTTGGACTCGGGTAAGAAGAAACAACTTGCCTTGCCACCTCCTAAAAACTGAAAATATACAGATATATATATCAGCCTCTATAGATCACCCATATAAAATATATTTGTATTGAGATAAAACATTGATTAAAATTAAATTTTTGAGTTGTTATAGAATGATAGAAAATTAAATTTTGAAGTTTAGTTGCTGGAAAATCTGTTGATTTACTTAATTTGTTATATCTAATCGGGGATGAAGGAAGTTGTTTACACCTCAGTATATATCGCAACTATCTTTTATCTCAATATAAACTTAAGTAATTTTATATAAACATATGTAGTGAGTATTAAATGGAATCAAAAATACGATTGAAAAAAACCAAAAAAAAAACACAAAGATATGCGTTTATATTTAATGAGTTAATATATAATATAGGTATATATACCGTGTGTATCCTAAAATGCAGAAATTGTTAGAAAGTGTAATCATCTAAATAGAGTTAAAAATGCAAGGTGAATGAAGTGAAAATAAAAAACCATAAAAATACAAACAAATAAACAAATAAACAAACAAACAAATAAACCCAACCCCAATGGTAAACTAAAACTCGCAGACCTTCAAATAACTCATAAGTCCCTGAAAAGCTTCTCCTCATACATCATGGTCAATTTAGAAACGTTTCTGCCTTTTAGATTTCTACTTTTACTCTTTGAAGATGTATGATCTTTCAATTGAGCTTGTTGTATACTGAGATCCTTTTCGGTGTATTTGATAAGTCTTGAAGTGACCTGAGAAGAAGGTTTGACCAGTTCGTTGGTGCGCTTATTTCTCGGCTGTTGTTGCTGCTGTTGTTGTTGTTGTTCTTGCTGTGCAATGATGCTCAATACCCTTCTCGATGAGACCGGTTTTCTTGGCTGTTCCTCTTCTGTCGATGATGATGCTGCCGCCTTTAACTTCTCAGTTAGACTGGATATGCCGGCAATAGTAGAAGTGGCAACTGGATTTTCCTTATCCTCCTGGATGACTTCATTAATATTCGAAACTGAGCTTGAAACTGAGACAGAGGAAGAATTAGAGGCAGTAGATGATGTTGATGAGTCACGCGACGCGTTGATAGCCATGCTTGCCATTCTTCTTTGATGCTCTCTTGGAATCGGAGGAGTAGGAGGTGCTTGTCTTCTTAGCTTTGGATTCAGTAGTTGAGTTCTTTCCAAAATAGGGGATTTTGCAAAATTGTCATTAAGTTCATCATGTGTTTGGTTGGTGTACTCCATGAAGTTATCAAAAGTGATCGGTTTCGCAAATGCAGCAATTGGAATTGATCCGTTAATTTTGATGGAATCCCAATTCTTTAATACAGATTGTAGAAATTTAAAAAGGTAATCAAATCTTTGATCATCATCGTCTTCATTGATATACTCAGAAGTATAGTTTTCGTTGAACAAAACCTTAGTAAATGATAAAATAAGTCTCAAGTTTTGTCTCTCTCTTGCTTTTTTCAAATTTCTGGCTGAAGGATCAACTACTTGGAATTCATTCTCCAGTTTCAATTGTAATGCTTTGAATAATTGTAATACTTTAATTATTATATATCCGTTGTTGTAACTACTGGGTATTTTCAAGTTTGTAAATGGACTGTTGTATGCTATCAAAGACTTGGAAACTTTGTGACTGAACTGTAAGAAATCATCGACCAACGTATTTAAAGAGTTGATATCGGACAAATCAACGGATGGATGAGAATCAAATACAGACACAGGAAATAACGGATGATTAGAATCGTTCAAGTGGGTCAAGAAACTAAGGATGACCATGTAATGCTCTACAAACGACCAGTCTGGCAAATAGAGTACTTGATCTCTAGCTAAACAATCGATGAGTACATCAACTGATAGTTTAACTTCGGGACTCAATTCGACTTGACTTGCTTTGATGACCATCTGCCAGTCATCCGACGATAACTCTGTATCCAACTCTGGGGTAGTCAAGAAAGCCAATAGGTTATTGTATATCCTTGAGAACTGTTTTAATGCTAAATTATTTGATATGATTAATGGTGTTCCATATACCTTTGGGAGATGCTTTGCAATTATGATTTTATCGTTATGGTAGAATACCTTATCTATCAAGTAGTTGGACAAAGATATGTTTAGTTTTGTTATGTCAATGAGTTGCGATAATTTAGTTAGATTCTCACAATGCATAACTGTCCTTTTTGTATTACTATTCGATAAGCTCCAAAATGTAGTGGATATATCCATGATGGATTTGATAAGCCAGTTTCCATGCACTACAAAGAGTTTTGTCAAATATGTTTTCTTTGACTGTGGGATCAACTTAAACAGTTTTATCAGTTTTCTTGGAATGTTAATGATCTCAGTATTGCTGGCTATATCGTTGGGAGAGTCACCACTTGTGAGTCCAGCGGTTAGTAACACGATAGCGTGTTCTTCCTCGGGCATCAAACCGATCATCTCCTTAATGAACAACTGATTGAGCTGTTGTTCCTCATCGTCATTATTGTCGTTACTTATTATCGAGCCGAATAAGCGTGGGGGGAGGAAAGATGTGTCAAAAACGTAAACGGGTAGATCTGTAGCCGGATCAGACGTTGCGGTCTTATAGAACAGTCTAGTGGAGAGCATTGTGAATTAATCAAAGGAACAATGCTGACTGCTTTTTGCCACTCTTGGTAATTTGGGAGATTTAGTGGGTAGATTTTAAGACAGAATAGAATATGCCAGTGCAGAGAGCAATAATACCCTTTATAAAACGCACAAGATTAGCGTGTCAGTGAGTATTCTGGAGATGAAAAGATTTGAATTTATTGTTAAGGTCCCTCGCAGGCCCGCCTTTCGTGTTTACTTTTGCCCCGATTGGGAACAGGGCCCTGGAGGGAAAGAGCGGCGCGTCGATTTCAATAAATAGAGGTGTTTGGTGTTGTACTACCTAGCAAGTGCTGCATAACCATCTTGGGGGATCTCAATTTTTCACGCTTCACCTTCAATTGAAGAGTAGATAGTAGATATCCATTGGGATCAAAACTGTACATCTATATCATCACACCAGGATTCCCACAACCCACGCCGCATATATATACATACACACATATACAGCCATGCTCAGATCAGGTTTCTCCAGAGTGTCTGTTAGACTAAACTCTACTTTCGTCGCCAATAAGAACCTTTCCACCATCCTACCTAAATTATCAGACGTCCAGGCCGAAAACCTTTACAGTAAAGCTGCATTTGGTGGTCTCACAAGAACATATTTCATACCAAGAACTTCAAAGGGCAACTTACCAATATATAAGACTATCAAGAGTCAGGCCGTTTACACAGAAATAAGAAAGATCGAAGGTAGTGTAACACAATGTAGAGACGATTTCCAAGCTTTCTTAAAGGAGACCGACAAGAAAGATTACTACTGTAACCTTATTACCGGTAGTATAAAGATCAAAGGTGACTACTCTTCAAGACTTAAGAATGCCTTAGAAAACACATTTTGAATGCCGTTGGCCACACTAATAAAATACGAGCCACCGCTATGATTCAAACCCATATGTAAAATCCCACTCTCATTCCAGCAATGCTCCCCTCATATCAACATCTCATAACAAATAAATATTTACCTTATCAACTGTATATAATATCCATGTGAATAGATATCACCTCTATAACGATACGCCATCTTTTTATTTGTACGACTCCCCGTAAAAAAAACCCCCAAGCCCTAGCATCCCACACCTATCAAGATATAACCAATACTCAAACTTGCTAAATTAGGCAGTCCCACAAGCGTTTTTCCCCAGCACGAAATTCTGAGATTCGGATTAATCTTGCTTAGTACATTACTTTGGTCCATGTCCCTTACGTATACTATATACTGTTCAATCCCTCTTTTTCGATTGCCATATTCAGCCCTTATCACATACAATTGCATTCCATCAAGTTTCTCACTTCCTTACTACAGCAGAGTCAGAACAAGGGATGTCTGTTGTCAAACCCGAGAGCGATATACCGCCACATGCACCAAATAATGAGGCCAGTTCCATATCAAACTCGACCTCAAACGCAAAACGTGCCTCGTCTCCCTTATCATCTATAATGAAGAGCAGGGTCCAAAGCAATGGAAGTATAAATGGAAGTATGAATGGTAGTCTCAATGGAGACCAAAATGAACTGCCCAACGGAAATGGCCATGAAAACAGTCATCTTAACAATCATCATCATAAGCTTCATCTTCATCATCATAACAAAGACGATGAGAACCAGGTACCTTCTCCTTCAAGAGCTTACCATGAACCGAAGGAAGTCCCCAATTTCCATTTATTAGATCACGGATTCACCGAAGATACAGGTTTACGTGAACAGAGGCACAACAATGGTAGTCAAGTTCGCTTTCAGAACGATTACCACGATGGTACCGATAATGAAATAGAGATACAAATCAAGGAGAGTACCCCTCCTGTACCGAAACCCGATCCAACTCCATACTTAAATCACAATCATAACCATCAACAAGCTCAACAGCAGGCGCAACCGCAACCTCAAGGTAATATGACCAATACGAATTCAGTTACAACTCCATCTATGTCCACAAAGAAGCGTCTATCAATGATACCTCGTATAGCCACAGAAAAGATTAATACTTTAGAGACAAAGGAGATGATACAAAAGAAGCTGCTTAAATTTAGAAGAAACAAATCAACCGTAACTGATACAAAGAGTCTTACTTCACATGCATTCCCCGTTGATCATTCTTTTGAATTGGAGAAGAAGAGTAGAATGAAAAGTGAAGGTTTGGTCAATTCACTTTTGGCTGGTACTCCGATAGCTTTGATCACAGCGACAATGCTAACTACCGACGAACGTGGTACTAGAAGAGCTCCACTTCTACTTCAACTGTTGACTATGTCAATAAGCGATATCACAGAATCATCCATTTCGAAGAAAAGATTATATCGTTTTGATTTGGAGTATGGAGTTGGCCCAAATAGTTTGAAATGGTCCATTCAAAAATCGCTCAGAGATATACTAAGTTTACACCATGCTATAAGACTAGCCTATTATCAGAGTTCGGTACTGAAGGCAACATCAGAGGTTGATTTGCCCAAATTTCCTAAATTCAAGTTCAAAGAGCCAAATAACAAGGATAAAGATAGAGAAAAAAATGTGAACCGCCATGATCATGATCATGCTCATAGAAACAGTATAGGAAGTATATTACATATGAGGAAATCAAATGCACATAATGATGCAAAAGCACATGAACTACAAAATGGGAATCATATACCTTTACCCTTAAATTCTCCACAAGTGAGTAAAAACCCTACCTTTGGAAATATGAGTACCTTTGCCCATAATAACCAAAATGGGGAACCTTCACCTGCTACATCCATAAATTTACCAAGAAATTTGTCGGCCTCCTTGTCTAACGGGGATATTAGCAGTAGAGCAACAAATAGTGAAAATAGGGATGATACCATGGATTATGAACCTTCAAATGGTCATGAATTTTTCCCTTCTAATTATCAGATGGGTCACCATCTCGACGAAGAAAGACATGATACCAGATCGATGAATTCAAACCGCTCCCTCTCTGATTCAATAGAAACGACGCTGAGTAATTGGAAACACATGTTCAGTAGAAACAAAAAACAGAATGAGCACGCTGTTGCATCCACACCAGAGGAGCTGAGAGAAGCATTGGAAGGTTATTTCAACTTGCTCTTTAGAACTTTGATGGCCAGGGTACACGCAAATAAGATCTTTCAATTCTTTGAGCTATCACCAATTGGTGTCTTATTGGCCAATGAAAATAGAGAGAAGAGAAAAGAAGGAAATATGTTTATTAGAACCTCTGCAAGGGCCCAAGGTTGGCGTGTTGGCCATTTGAGAGCCAGTGATTTGAAAGCTATGGTGGACAGACACACACCCAAATGGTTTATAATTGGTGATAGTTATATCGCATACGTCGATGATATGTATTCCACTACTCCATTGGATGTCTTTATGATCGATTCGAAATTCCATTTTACACTTTCAGGTGCTGGTGAGACTATTACGAATGACAATTTCAAAGAGTTGTTGAAAAAGCAAAGTGAGGAGGATGAAGAAGAATTTGACGTTGATGATGGAGATATTGGAAGTATCATTGTTGAAGGTTCCAATAAGCCATTGAAGGATAAATCATACTTCTTATTGACTCTAGAAAACAGTGAAAGAAAGATGAGTACCGTTGCACTATCCGCAAAGCAGATGAAGAAATGGGCTTATGCAATTGGTGAAATGGCACTGGAATCACCTTGGACCAATACAAATAGGTTCAGCAGTTTTGCACCAGTGAGAGACAACTGTTTTGCTCAATGGTTTGTCGATGGTAGGGACTACTTTTGGGCTGCTTCATCAGCCATAGAAATGGCTACAGATGTCATATATATCCACGATTGGTGGTTATCTCCAGAGTTATACATGAGAAGACCCGGTAATGGTAACCAATTTTGGAGAATGGATAGATTACTGAAGCGTAAAGCCGAACAAGGTGTTAAGATCTTTGTCATTATTTATAGAAATGTTGGTAACACGGTTGTTACAGATTCCCTTTGGACGAAACATTCTTTGTTAGATTTACACGAAAACATCTACGTCTTGAGATCTCCAAATCAATTGATGCAAAACGTATACTTTTGGGCTCATCATGAGAAATTATTACTTGTTGATCAAAACGTTTGCTTCTTAGGTGGTATTGATCTTTGTTTTGGTAGATACGATACCCCTGATCATGTCTTAACCGATGATAATAGCGTTCCGTTCAACGATGGTGGCAGTGGTGCTACCACGTCAAACAACAATGGCGAAAATTCTAGAAACCCATTGGACTACCAGATATTCCCTGGTAAGGATTACTCAAATGCCAGAGCAAAGGATTTCTCCGATCTTAATGATCCATTCACAGACATGTACGATAGAAATGTCACACCAAGAATGCCATGGCATGATGTTCATATGGTATCTACAGGTCAAGTCGCAAGGGATTTGTCGAGACATTTTGTTCAACGTTGGAATTACCTCTTGAGACAGAAGAGACCTTCTAGACCCACTCCTCTTTTATTACCTCCTTCTGATCTTACACCAGAAGAGTTGAAAAATCTTAATGTTAAAGGTACATGTGAGATTCAGTTACTGAGATCTTCGTGTAATTGGTCACTGGGACTACAAGATCATGAGCAGAGTATCCAGAATGCATATTTAAAAGCTATTGAGACAAGTGAAAAATTCATATACATTGAGAATCAATTCTTCATCACATCTGCTGAATTTGACGGTGTTGTGGTGAAAAACAAGATTGGTGATGCACTTGTTGAAAGAATCATAAGAGCATATAAGAATCGTGAGACTTGGAAGGCCGTTATAGTTATCCCTTTGATGCCTGGTTTTGAATCCCAAGTTGATACAAAAGAAGGTTCCTCCATTAGACTGATCATGCAATGTCAATACATGTCCATCTCAATGGGTAATGATTCCATCTTTGCTAAATTGAGACAAGCGGGTGTTCTAAGACCCGAGGACTATATTCAATTCTTCTCATTGAGAAAATATGGTAAGATTGGTCCCAATAAACTATTGGTCACGGAACAGCTGTATATTCATGCAAAGATCTTGATTGCTGATGATAGAACCGCTATTATTGGATCTGCTAATATCAATGAAAGATCAATGAGAGGCACAAGAGATTCCGAGGTTTGTGCAATGGTTAGAGATAAAGAAATGGTTGATTCATATATGGACGGTAAACCATACAGAGTTGGGAAATTCGCACATACTTTGAGAATGAGATTGATGAGAGAACATCTCGGTGTTGACGTTGACTTACTTGAGATGGTTGAAAGAAGATTCACCCAAATTGAGAAATTTGCAAGAACAACTGAAGGTATCAAGGCCTCTACTCTAGATCCCCAAGATCAGGAGTCCACATTTGAGGACAATGTTTTATCTGCCATGATTGAACTCAGTGCTCGTTATGTGCTTAATGAAGTAGAGAGTACTCATAGATTTAAGAATAGTCTTAATGCCGACAGCAGTCACCTTGAAAATCAAAAGGAGATCACTGACTTAATGTACAAGTACTTCGACTCCAATGGTGAAGCCAAAGACCTCGACGAAATTGTTCAACTTTATTCATTCAACCATAGAGCGGGTCAAGAAAATGCAGGTATTAGAGACAAGAAGAATTTCTCAACCGATGCTAGAGTCACCACCGATATTCATCGTAAAGAAGTCAGTGGACATGGTGCTGATGCTTATCATTCAATACAATACCTTCATTCCAAGGATAAAGTCACCAAGATATTACAAGCATGGTCTGATTCTGCATGTGCCACTGATCAACATATTGATTATCTACCAACTTATGAGGATATTCTTGACTTTTTGGAAACCGATGATACCACTGTTCCATTATCAACTTTGAATGCTGAAAGATGGGATATGTTGAAAAGAATTCATTATTTACAAAAATATATGGCCAAGCAACAGAGGCTGATCGATAATGTCCTATCATCTAAAGGTACAAAGTCAAATGGAGGTATGGGTACCTCTGAATCGCACGATACAAATACTGAGAATAATAACAGCAACAACAACAACGGTTATGCATCCCCACCATTATCAAATAATTTCACAACTTATCCAACTACAGCATTAAATGATTCCGAAATCAAAGAATTGGATCAGAATTCATTACCTCAAACATCTTATAGCTTTATCGATCCATATGCATTTGAAGATCCATTGGAGATTAATTTCTACGAAGGGTTATGGTTACCACAGGCGATGAAAAATACTTTAATTTTCCAGAGTGTCTTCCATGTTCAACCGGATGATTATGTTCAAACATGGAGAGATTACAAATACTTTGAAGAGTTGAAGAAGGCATTTATGGTCAGTCAACAGGAGAGTAAAAATGTACTGAATCGCAACAGTAGTAATAACAGCGGTGATAGTACTGGATTAAGACCAACATCAGAAGAGGTCGATGGATCCAAGACTAGCGGGTTCAATTCATCTAGTGCCAATGGGGGAGGAGGAGAAGAAGAAGACGCAATACCACCTTCGTCGACGGAAGATGACGATTTCAGAAGCACTTTAAGAAGGGCAAGAATAGCAGAGCTAGAAAGGTTCCAACGTGGTAATATCAGAGGAAATAAAAATCCATTTGGTTTAGGTGGGGATTTCCAACCTGTTTATGATTACGAAACCGCTGGGAAATTATTGAGTTTGATTAGAGGTAATCTTGTATTATTTCCAGTAAGTTGGTTGAAAAAAGAAGTCGAAAGTTCCAATTGGTTTTATGCCGCTGATAAACTGCCACCCATGGAAATTTACGACTAATTCCAATAAATACCTATATACTACCAGCTTGTACAGTTACTTGGATTTAATAATTTCAAAAGTAATATAATGAATTTAGATATAGAATCAAACTCGCGTATATGGAAAGTAGTAGCGTAGCGGTACCTTTTTGATTTACCGCTAAGTAAAGTGAAAAGCTGAAAAAGCGCCCTCCAAAAGCGCCTTACGTATAATCCATCCACGCGCCACACTGGTTTGAAAGAAAGATTTTACTGGTCTTTCCCCAAACAATAGCCAAGCCACATCTGAAGTGGCGAGTGGAGGTCTTATCTAATCTCTAACCTGCTTATCAGCCTGCATCAACGTTTGTGCTAGTTCAGATCTTCGACTGGCTCGGCACCATTTCCAAAGTCAACAATATAGTAGTAGTTATATTACTCCGTATATACTCGGTTGCTATATGGACCCTTATTACATTATACCCTGAATATATATATACATTCTCCAATACCATAGACCATCGTCTCATCACCCTGCTCTCGAGACACCAACAGACAAATTTCTACAACCACAGCAATTCCTCATACGATTTACAAAAAAAAAAAAGCAAAGCCGATCAATAATTACTATTGTAACACCGAAGATCACAATAGTTTAATTTTTCTTCAGGTTTTCCAATAGATCATCAAGAGAAGAAAGACCAAGCCGGCCAAAATAGCAGATACACAGTTTCACTCCAGAGAATTGATGGGCTTGAGAATATGATGGAACGCAGTCAGTCTTTGGCACCAGATAGCAAGCCCAATGCACTGCTGGATCCTTATATTCGATCAGAGACGAAATTGAACGAATCCCATGTATACAGCAGAGAAGCATCTGAAAGCCGAACGAGGAAAGAACTTCAACATATACCCAGAAATGCCACAAGTGTGAACCAACAACAGTTTGAAACCTCTGCAAATGCAACCGATCCAAGTGGAACTGCGATTCAACACCACCCCGGAGAGACTCGTGGACGTCAGTATCAAATCCCCATGAGATTCGAGTTTCAAAAGAATATAGTACACGTTGATTCACAGTCGCAGGGACCTCATCAGCATCAACATCTTCATACACAGTCTCAACAGAGACCACCTCAAAACAACGGTAATAGCATATTCCCGGCAAACTATGCCGTCAACAAGGTATTGTCAAGAGAAGGTTCATTGACTAGTATACGATCGGAAAAGGATTTGAGAAGAAGGGTTCATTCGCCATTCATGCATAACAGAAAGAACAATACTAATAACGGCAACAACAACAACACAACGACAAGTTATACAGATTTCAAGAGACATAGTATATCGGGTGCAGTTGAAGGGAATACCATTACGTCAAGGGATTACTCATCTGAAAGGCATAAAAAGGCGTTGATTAATGCATACAATGATTCCAAAGTTTTTGATACCGTTGTTCCTCCTAGATCAATTTCAAGAAAGTCAGTTGCCAATATCCACTATACATCTTCCAATCATCCACTTAAAGTCAACACGGTTACAAACTCTGGTGAAAGAGGAGAACATAACTCTTCAATGACTAGTGAAAAATCTTTAGTTTCCATGATTAAAAAAGGAGTATCGATTAACAAAGCACCAACAGAAGCTGTTCACTCATTTGCATCGTCTATTTCGAAGATCAACTATTATAACAACAACCTCAATTTGAATAATGACATCGTCAATAACTTGGATAATAATAGTAACAATTTTGAAGAGATATCGAATAAAAACATCCATCAGTTCATGACTGATTATCAAAATCAACAACAGCTTCCATTACAAAGGATACGAAGCAGTCATCAATTGCAATATGCTAGTGATAATAGCATCAAACAGATGAAGTCCAAAATGGGGATAATACGAGCTTCAAGAACGGCTTCTGTGGATCTCTCTAATTCATCATCTGCTGATGATGATGACGATGAACATGAACATGAAAGCGATAGTGATAGTGATAATGATGCCGATACTGAAATGGAGATAGCAGGTGATGATAATAATAGTTTATCGACAAAGAGAACTACTTTAAGTGATGTTAGTACGGGCACCTACGACTATGGAACTGGAAGTGGATCCGGTAACGCTAATAATTTCCAATTGGGTATCGAGCGTATGCCGATGAGAACACAGCAGAGGCAACTAGCCATTAAAGATTTGACAACGGAAAGAAAGACAGGTATAAGTGCTTGGTTGGAACTTGCCAATGACAGATCGATTTCCAATACTTTACAAGGAGATACAATAATTGATATTGCCAAACAAAACGAAAAACAACAATCGCAAAAAGGACTAAATCCCTTAATCGGCGGAGAATATGGCGCGGAAGGTAACAATGGTTTTGAAAATAATCATACCATTTCTAGACATGCTTGGAATAAAGTAAGTATACAAGAGAGGAACACATACGAGAGAATCTCCAATGATCTTCGTAAATTGGCACTGTTTAATAAACGACCCATGGCGGATTCATTAGAAAGATACGCCGAATTCAACGGGCTCATAAATTCGAAACAGCATATGAAAATCCGAAACAAAGCCGACTTGGCTAGTCTTAGTGGAAATGGGCGTGGTGCAATAAAGGAACAAGACGATCTGCACGTATCACATTCGTATATTGACAATGCCACGGGTGATTTCAAACTAGGCGCTGGTAGAGAAATCGCTTCATTGTTATGGGGAAATGCTTCCGCAAGGTTACTCTCTTCTACCGTTGAAGAATGAAAATATGCAACATACGTCATAGAAATATGGTATATATAGTTACATATTTAATTGAGAGATAGGGATATATTAGCGGCGAGCCATAATCACATCACGTTTTAAATCAGGAGCTGTTAGGAAAACCCGCACGTCAAGTTTCCGCTCTTCGTGATAACGGGTGATTGATAAATAGGGGGACCAAATGTTGCTATATTTTCACCACTCACCACTCACCACTCATCACTCATCACGCATTACAGCTTACATACATATATACATACATACATAATACATACATAATACATATTTTCATACATATTGCAACACAGGGAGTAAACTTAAACCGCTTACATTAGACAGACAGTCATAGGAGGGGGGGGGGGGGAGGAATGTATATACATAGCGGTACTATGAGGCTTGCAAGACCCTTGAGTAGACAAGTACGTTTGCTCATCTGGTCGACGACAAATGAATTAAACTACAATTAATTAACAGTGTTGTGAACAATATAACAAGGCGATTATTAGCACGGTAATAATAGAAAGATTAGAGTGCCATGCTTCTGCAGTGGCAGCTGCTCGTAAATTTTGTTAGCAAGGCCGCGAAACGGGCTGTGCAGGCTTATTGTTCGTGGAAAGTTTAAATGAGGCAGCAAGCAGGGCAGCAAAAACTTGACTCTCAGACAATTTTTACGACGCCCTTTCGTGGATTTTCTATGGGACTGGCCAGCGTATTTGCGCGATCGCCGTGTCTATTATATACGAAGGCATGTAAGTTATGTATGTAGGTGAGATATAATGTACCTAGGGTGATTGTGATTGCACGATTGGATAATTAAGGTATGATTGTATATCCTTATGTTTATGAGTATATATATATATATGTATATATGTAACCGATCTCCCACACCTTCCCAGATACATAAATACTTTCTTTTTCTTCTATACTGAGTATTCTCTTTTATCCTTATCCCTAACATCCCTATACAAATGATGTCCACGGCCACCACCACGGCCACCCACGGCTCGTGGTACACCACCTGAGCTTTGGTGCCACTGAAATAGTCTGCCCGTGCCATCGACCCCACTGGCGTCGCTCAATCGCTCCAAGACACCCGGGCGCAGAAATGGAGAAGAGCCTGCAAAACTTGCAAAAAAGCGGAAAAAGGTAAAAGTGAGATGAGACGAGATGATGTTCGGAAACAAAAGACAGCTCCCTTACCTGATTTTCTGCCGTTGCCATATCCATCATCCCCTGAATATATCGGTAATAAACTCACTTTAAACCACCCCCACAAAGATTAAAAGCCTAGATATATTCGGACTAGACTTGGGTTCATATCATCTAAACACCGAGTAACATATATACCCACACACTATGTCTGATGTTACTTTCCAGTACACCAATGAATGCTCTTTAAACATAATTAGTACCGTTTATGGTGCCTCAAGTATAGTGTTCAATATTGAAGATTCAGAGGTACTTGGTATAGGCGCCACATCCATGCAACCAACATGTGCCATAGAAGATGGGATACTATATTATAACGATAAGGATGATATCGTACCTCCGTCAATAGATGGTTCCCTTTCATATAAGATCGTCATGTATAGAGAGCCGATTAATAATCAGTTAAGGCTCGATTTCCATAAATTGGATCCTTTTGCATCGGATGAATGGCAAAACATACTGAATTTGGATAATAAACAAGATGAAAAGACAAATGGTGGTGAAGATTTAAATGCTATGTACTATAAAGCTTTGAAGAATAGTAAGAATATACCGACAATGGTTTGTATTGGTGAGCCTTCGGATGATTATCCGAGAGATGATGAAACTTTTACAGGTATATTGATCTTCAAAATCAATTCACATCCACCGAATCAATCGGAAAAACAGAATAATTCGATTCCATGATTCTTGGTCCTACTAGTTTTCATAATGATTTGAAAAAGGGAGATTTTTACTTACAAAAGAAAGACTCCCTTTAAAATCACATTAGCATATTAAACATCATTTATCCAATTGGTGTTTATTCTTCTCTCTCTTTTTTCTTTCTTCTTTTACTACAATGATCACTTTCGATTATTTGTAGCATTTTCTTTTCATATCTTCAATCGCAATGATCGTAGATATATATATATATATATATCATGGGCTCTCTTTTTTTTATATTCAGTTTCGGGGAAGGGGATATTTTGATGGAACATTTGAAAATCCCGTAGACCGAGATTTATGTATTATAGGTATAGACAGAAGTAAACGTTTAATAAATAACTTCTACAATTTACATGTTGATAATTAATCATTCAGTAAACTACAAATAAAGTTAATAGCTTTAAACTGTCGTTAGATACTTTTTAGAATATAATAAATCCTTTAGTTGTTTTATTTAGTCTAAAATGTGTGCTATCTGTCATACCCTATTTCAAGAAGACTTTCCTAATAGGGAAATAACATTCATACATTCCCCTTTTTGGAAATCTCGAAATTTCTCTTTCTAAAAAAAAAAAAATTTTTGAAATATATTTTTTATAGCCCTATTCAAATATCTATGGGTAAATAGATATACAACAAACTCTAGATTTATATCTTATACATATCATCATTGTCAGAGCCGATCTCAAGGTAATACATAACTAATCAATGTCATCCTTAGCTCAGCAATTGTCAGGGGTAGCTCAAGCTTCCCAGACTTTGGCGTTAGACAGAAAGAAGAGATCAAAGTTGCATTCAGTTTCTTTAATCTATGAATCATTGCATGCTGCAACTCAAGACTATGATACTATCTATTCAGAAGCATTTGATGCCTTGGAGAAATTAGAGACTTTAGATAGAAGGTTTGGCAAGTTTAAACTAACCATCTTTAGTGAAACTTCCATCAATATCGATAGACAAGTTCAATCAAAAGAACAAAATGATAATTTAGATAAAACAATCAATGTATTTTTATCATTATTATCTCCTTATTGGCATTTAGCAGTTTCAATTAAAGCTGCCGAATGGTTAGTTAGAAGATTCCAAATGCATGTTTATAACTCTGAAGTATTATTATTGTCAACTTTACCTTATTTCGATCAACCTGTCTTTGAAAGAATCTTACATGTAATTCCAAAGATGCCAACAATGTTTCAATGGTTAACTGGTTTCAAAAAGGCAAACAATAGATTACCATCTAAAAACAGTGTCGTCAAGGCATTCACAGATGTCTCATTTTTCAACTTATATTCAAAGCATATCATCGATGAACTTCAACATAAGAATCAACATAGAAGACAATTGGTATTCTTCGTTGCAATGACTATTTCCACTTTAGCTTCATTATCTTCGAACCTTTCATCTGCATTTGCCGATTTCGTTCCTTTAGTATTGGAAGTTTCAGGCAGTTTATTAGTCTCCAAGGATCAAGAAAGTAAAATCAGTGCTTATACCATCTTAGCAGTTTTATCCACCGCTGTTCCATTATCAAGAGACGTTGTATTAGCTTCAGTGGATACCATTCTTTTATACTCCGACAAAGCTACTTTCATCCAAGCATTGACCTGTATCTTAAGATTATACCAGTCTATCCAATCTGGATCTTTAGAACCATTACCATTGTCAACTTTAAACAGATTACCCAAGGATTTACTCACCAAGGATTCAGATTTATTAGCATTGATCAGATCATCACCTGTCAACAACAAATTTGTCTGTAGTTACATCAAGGCATTAATCATCAATGACATCTCTATATCATTCTCTGATTTATCAGCCTTGGAAGATTTGAATCTTTCACAAGGCCAATTAGCAAACATCTTAATTGAATCAATCACTAAGATCAATACCGATACTACAAAATCAACAGATTTAGTTCCCGTCTTGAAATTTGTCATTGCTCAAAATAAACAAGTGTTCATCAGCGTTTTGAAACACATTAACGTTGAGATCTATGCTTTGGAAATGAAAATTCAAACCACTTTACTCACGGAAGAAGACGATTTAATCGAAGCTGGTTTAGCCAATAATATAATTGAAAATGAAGATGTCACCATGACTGATGCCCATGCTGAAGTCGACGAAGACTTTGAAGAAGAGCTTTCTCAAATAAATTTCTCTTGTCCTTCATTTTTACATGCTACCAAGGAAATTGATGAAACCTTCCATAAATTAGTAGGTCTTTATTTAAGATCAATGCAATTAAACAAAACTGGTGCATTCTTATCCAAATGTTTCTCAAATGCCGATGACACTGAAGTCTCATTTTTATTAAGAACTTCCACATCTATCAATACACCTTTCAAAGGTAGAACTTATGCATTGAAATTACTTAATTCCAAAATTGAAAAATTGGACAAAAAATACCTAGTCTATCCAATCTTACCAATTCTTTGTACTTTATTGATCAACAGTAATGTTCAAATTAGAAATAATGCAAACGTTGTCATTCAGACCATGAACAAGAGACCTACGACCGGCAAGACTTTATTGTTATCCGACAACATGTACGGTGAAAAATCATCATCCGAAGTTGCCATGCTAGCACCAAAAGATGGTAATAATTTACTCTCCATCATTGCCAGTTTCTCACAATACGTCAAACTTGATGAAAATCAGTTCCATGTCAACTTTACTAAAGTTGTCGCAGAGAAGAAGTTGGGTAAGATCACATTAGCCTTCTTTGCTTCCAATGCCATCTTAATCAACATCCCAAGTGTTAAGATTGATTTCATGGAAATTGTAAGAAAAGGTGCATCGGCAATCAAGGGTGCTGCGTTACCATCACAATTATTCGAATCTTTCTTATCCAAATACGTCGAGAAGAGACAGGTATGGTTCAACAGATGTCAAGAGACTGGTTTTAATTTCGAAAAATTTGAATCTCAAGTTGTCAGTTTGATCTCTTTGAAAGAAGATAACGAAAATGGTATTGAATTCTTAGAACAAGCTCTCAATTGTTCTGAGATCGGTCTTGTTGAACAAACTTCAAAGAGAATAATCAAGATTCTATCGTCTTTGACTTCCGAATATCAAGTTAGAATCGTTAAGAACATAATCGATAACGGTCTAGGCGATCAACAATACTCAAAAACCGTTTATTACGATCCAGTTGACATCTTAGAATCAATTGAATTATCAAATAATGTCTTTGTTCAAGTTTTGGAGAAATCCATCTTGAACCAAAGTTCAAACCCACAACCTAATGTTCCAAAGAGAAGAAGAAGATCATCTGCTTCTACTAGACAAGCCATGAAAGAACAAGGTGTTTCTACTTTGGCTACTACCCATTTGAAGAAGACCACTGTTTTATTAGAAGTCTTAGATAAAGCCACATCTTCAAGTTCAAATGGTAACAAGTTCAAAGCCTCTTATGAACTATTGAAGATCCTTTTCCAAATCTTGGATGATTTGGAGACTTTAGGTAAAGATGGTAAACTTGCCATCTTATATACTCAAGAAACATTAGCTTCATGTTTACGTAATGTTATTGATATCTTAAAGGAATCAAACGTTATGATTGACGACTCATCTTCAATCAGAGCCGATATTGTCGTTTCAGTGATCAGATCATCTGAATCTCCGCAAGTTCAAAACAAGTTATTATTAGTCATTGCCTCGTTGGCTTCATTGTCTCCTGAATTAGTCTTACATTCAGTCATGCCAATTTTCACATTCATGGGTGCTCATACCATTAGACAAGACGATGAATTCTCAAGTCACGTTGTAGAACAAACCATTCTCTGTGTTGTTCCTGCTTTGATCAAATCCGTCGATATGGCCAATGAAATCGAAGTCTTGATTGCATCGTTCGTCACCGCCTTCCAACATATTCCAAGACATAGAAGAGTTAGACTATTTACCACTTTAGCAAAGACATTAAAGAGTGAATTCTCGGTTCATTTGATTCTTTTCCTCTGTGGTCAACAATACGCTACTTCATTTGCCAAGCATAAGATGGGCGATTGTTCTGCATTGACTGATTTCTCTTCCTCTTTCTTACAAAACTTCCACCCAGAAGAACAATTAGATGCCATCAAGAAATTCTTAATATTATGGTCTTGTACTCCAGATGATATCTCAGATAAGGATTCCGCTGCATACACACAAATTGCTTCTAGATCGATCTTCACAGATGTGTTATTGTTGAACAAGTCCCAATTGTTTAACTTGAGAAAATGTTTGGTTTCATTCATCCGTCAAACCGTTGTTGAGAATAAAGGTTCCAATGGTGTTCCACGTTTGAGATTGAAAATCGCATCTATGATTTTACAAGGTGAAGAAGTTGGAACTTTGATCGAGACATTTGGTACTGTTATCGAAATCGTCTTGGATATCATCGATAACTCAGTAGTTAACACCGAAGATGAAGAAATCATCAATGAATTCTACAAATTACTCGGTGATATCATTGTATTATTACCAATCGAAGAATTCGTCAGATCTGTAAGTGATATCTTAACCATCAAGGATCTCAAGAATATCTCAGATAGTCATATCCGTGTTATGAGACATATCACAGTCTTAACAAGTTCTAAATTTGACCTTGAACATATCGATGATCCTTATGCCCATGAAGGTATTGGCAAATTGATTCCAATCCTTCTACAGAACATCAAATTGAACGTCGATGTTGAATTATCACAATCTTCACTGGATACATTGAGTAAGTTAATCGAAAGATTCAACGATAGAATTGAATCCACAGTCATGATCAATGCCCTAAGTCTTATAGTTACAGATGCAGGTTTGTTGAACAAGGAGTCTCCAGAATTGATCGTTTCATCAATTGGTTGTATCGCTAGAATTGTCACCGTTATTGGTGTCAAGATGATTGGATTCTTCCCAGTTATTGTTCCACCATTACTCAAGATCTTCCAAGAGTCTCAAGAATCAATCACCAAATCTAACTCTAATGATAAAGAAAATGACGAAGAAAGTGAAGATGACGATGAGATCGAAGATTCAAATGTATACGAAGCTGCTAAGTTGGTCCAAACCTCAATCATTGTACTATTTTCTTGTTTGATCAAGAAGATCCCAGCTTTTATCACTCCAAACTTGAGTGATATCTTGAAATTAGTCGTCGATGCCCAAATTGTCTCCGAATCAGTGAGAAGTTCGATCTTGAATGTCATTGTTGAATATATAGATTCAAAGACTTTATTAGTTACTTTATGTTCTGTATGGTCATACGTCAGCACTAAATCTGCCTCTTCAATTGGATTATTTTTGAACACCTTAGATTCTACAATCGATGTATCGGACAAGAAGATCATCATTGGTCAAGCATCTAACTTTGTCAGGTTCCTCTTGAATGCACTTGAATACAGAGGAGTTTCTACATTTGACAACAATACAATCAGTAGAGTTGAATCATCCGTTTCCAAATGTGGTATTTCCTTCGTTATGAAATTGAATGATAAATCATTCAGACCATTGTTTGCAAGTATTGTCAGATGGGCTTTTGACGGTGAAGGTGTTATTACATCGATCTCCGAAGTTGAAAGATTAAAATCCTTCTTCAAATTTTACAACAAATTACAAGAGAATTTAAGATCTATCGTTACTTCATACTTTAGTTACTTATTGGATTCAACCGATAAGTTATTGGCTAGATTCACAAGTGGAGAACTTGACGATATCAACTTACGTCGTTTGATCTTCATTTCGTTGGCTTCATCGTTTAAATACGATCAAGATGAATACTGGTTATCCACCACTAGATTCACACCTATTTCCAAGGCATTATGTGATCAATTCATCAACGTTGAAGATGGTATTGGTAAGTATTTAGTCAAGGCTATCACGGGATTGGTACAAGATTGTTCATCATCAGATGAACATAACAGATCCATGAATGAAATCTTGATGAAACATATGAAGGCCGATTGTAGACCAAGAGAAAAATACTGGGCTGTTAAATCTTTAGAAACCATTTACAAGAAGGTTGGAGAAAACTGGATGAGTTTATTACCTCAATTAGTTCCAATAATTGCAGAATTATTAGAAGATGATGATGAAGACGTTGAGATGGAAGTCAGAACCGGATTGGTCAAGGTTGTCGAAGAAGTAATGGGTGAATCATTGGATAGATATTTGGATTAGTTCATAAAGAATCTATCTGTATGTATGTATATATATATATAATAAATATATCGAAGAAAAATAAATTGTAAAGTTTTCTTAAATCTCACGCACACACTAGAAAAAGTGCGCTATCTTATTCCCTTGGTAATTTTTCTAAACTCTTTGTGCCTATCTCTTCTCTATTGAAACACACAGGGTCTCAGAGATGTTTGATGAGCTGATTATTGCAGGAGCAAAGTACACCGATAACGACGGTTTGATCCACACCATAGAATCACAGAGAAAGAATTACATCTCCAAGACAGCCAGATATCCAAGTGTTAGGTCTGTCAGTATGGATTCCAAAATAATCGTTGTGGATCGAGCAAAAGACAAGACAATATTGGATTCGTTCCCCATGCAACCCAATAAAATCAGTGCAAAACTCCCCATTGTAGATGCCAATGACGAGAATGATGATGAACGTGACGAGAGTTACTACGCTGATGACGAAGGCAACTATACTTCGTCACTGCTGTCAGAACAAGTCAGTATTACTTCCGTCTCATCGGACAGCAAATACGCTAAGAAGAGGTTATTATTCCCATTGAGAAATGTATCTACTACACGACCATCATCATCCATTTATCAGAATAGCCAACCAACAGATGCAGACAAAACCGGCACCAGAAAGATATATGCTGCTCATAGTGTTACCTTTGGCGACAAGATGAATATGAATCCTTTTGGATCATCGTCGTCATCACCTGTACGTATTTCCAACGCCGTGTTGAACAGATCGATCAAGGAGACATTGGATGAAAGCACACCATTAAAGGGCAAGATCAAGATTGGCTTGGAGGTACTGAATAAGATCAATTACAGTAATGGTCAGGAGAATAAAGTTACCGATGTACTAGCTTGCGATGTCAATGGTAACAATGGTACAGGTTCTACTATTTCAAGAGGACAAATGGATGACAGTTACTTGTTTTACAAAAGGGTATCAAACCCGCCACTTCCTCCTCCTTTCATGCACTGTCAAATTATGAACTTCGAAATTATTACTCCTTGTCCTTCGTTTAGAAATCCGAAGGGAGTTAAACCAGTTGATGGTGGGTTAGCACACAAGGATCTTGATTATTACAAGAGAAAAGAATTAGACTCAAAATTAGACAAACAGTTTCAACATGAATCATCACAAGAGGAGAAAGGGCCCACTTTCATGATCACCCAGCTTAAGAGACAACATAGACAAGGCAGTTTACCCCAGACTGATAGCGAGTATCTTGACGATCAAGAGAACCAAAGTTATTATCGTGCAAACCCTGAGTTTACAGACGCTTATGAGATCCAGGACTCGATCAAATTGAGAAAGGAAAGTTATGAATCTTTTAATTTTTCCAAAAAACATCGTAACTCATCAGGACAATCCCCATTGTTTACTAAGGAAGATGTCAAGGAAAACAACCCCAAAAGCTCCGGAATAAAGTTCTCTAGATCGGGTATTCCTAAATTTGGTTCTAGGTTAAGATTCGCATATGCGAAGAAAGAACAAAATGAAGGTGAACCTGGCCAAGACAAGGGTAAATGTTCTTCAACTCCAGATGATACGAGACAAGATCAATCCAAGCACCATTATTACCACTCAAGAAGACAACACTCTTCTAAGATTTTCTACTCTGGTTTAGAAATCATCAAGCAATACCTCGCAAGGCCACATATGCAACAGCATGACCCTGATGCAACCGTCAAAACAGTCCCAACAGTATCAAATGATACCAAGAAGGATGAGCTACACCCAGCAGATTGTATCGATTGCACTTTGAGCCGTATTCATGCTGATCTATTCTCAGAATCAAAGGAATTAAAAGGCATGGATTCTTTGTCTATTCATATTAGAACAACTCCAAGTATTAAACAAAGTACCAAGTATGAAACTAACAATGATACTGGTGCTTCATTGCGTAGTGGTATACATTACGATTATAACAAGAAACAAGAGAAGAATAAATGCGATACTGGAATCCATTTGTTGTGGAACACGGTTCGTGATGGATTCAACAATACTTTCAACCGTGGTGGCATAAATCATGTTGAATCTACGTGTTCCGACCATGATGAATTACAAGATAATGATTATGCCGCTAGAGAGGACATCATCGATGGGTTTAATTTATACGTTGGTTGTGATTCTCATCTGTTTAATCAAGAGGCTGATTTCTGTGAGATTCTTGATTTCAATTCACCACCACCAGAAGTTGGGCAGTTGAAAGAGTGTGTCAAGTCTAATAAAAGAAAGAGCATATTTGGTGGAGCCAGGAAGCTCTTTGAAAAGTTTTGAAGTATGGGATTGATTTCTTAAGTTCTTTATACTTAATCTACATGGGGATTATTATATATATATATATAGTATCATCGATTGTTCTGATTTCTAGTTGAAGTATAAGTCACACATGTAATTGGCAACGTTGACACCACTGAAAGTCAAGAAAAGGTAAATGATGATAAATATAGGTATTGGTAATAAAAGATATTCGGTTCTTTGCAAAAAAGGTAACGAGTTATAACCATAAAATGTGATAATGAAATAGTAACAAGAACTCGAGAGGTATAATGTATTACCGATGAAAGCGGAAAACCAATTGTTTAGCCTTAACAGAGGTAAGAACACAAATTGAATCAAATATAGAGCTAACCAAATGGCCAGATATGCATTACAATGGATATCAAAACAATAAGTCCATTCTAATACAGAATCCTTAGGTATTAGACTAAAACAAAATTGAGCCACTTTTGAATTATAGATCTTGGCAAATGTAGCAGATGATGCAAATGGTAATGATGAGGTTAATGATGAAGAAGAACCTGGATTTGGTGAGTTGAAACTTGAGTTAAAAGATTGAACTCCAGTTGGCTTTTTTTCAAATAAATTATTTGCCAATATCCATCCAACTGTAGCCACTACTGAACCTGTGATTAAAAAGTCGACAATTACCATGTATAACATCAATTTCAAGATGGACAACACACCCGGGGTATACGTCAACCCCCAACAGAGAGCACTGATGGTCAATAAGAGACTTAATAATATTACAAATGATGGATCATCTCTAGACCAAGTATTTTTGGTTTGTTTTTGATAGTATAACGATCTATACACTCTTTTTGGTTGTGAAATAAGGTTGACCATTTCCCAAATAGCAGTTTCAAAATCTAAAGAAGGAGGTCTTATCAATTTCTTAAAATAGACGGGAATCTTGAAATTCAAGTTGAATCTACTCGAATAAGAAGATGATGATGATGAACCATTAGGATTTGAATATTTCTTCTTGTGAAGTTTATTTATACGTGCTTGTTTGGCAAAAGTGGATAACGAGGAAGAAGCCACGGATGATTGTATGGAGTTAGCTATACTGTATAAGTCATCTGGTCTTTCATTGAAGCTATTACCATTGCCATTACCAGTACCAATGACATTAGGTGATGGAGATTGTGGATCATTGATTAAATCATCCTGTGTTAATGGCAAGATATGTTGATTAGGGGTTCTTAAACCTAATCCTTCCACTGTTCGTTTCGACATGATCTATTCTAATTTATGTGATTATGGGGTTGGTTTGTATATATGAATATAATAATGCAATTGTATGGGGTATGTCCAGCGGGGCAAGTGTATTAAGCGTATTGGGAATGGGTAATGATAGATTGAGATATGTTTGTTTTCTAAATGAAGTTGCTTGATGAATGAGAGCAAGTTCCTAAATTGTCGATTGAGGGAGTAAGTACAAGTGGATGGGAAAGTTAGCAGTCAAATTGAGACGGATTAGTGTATCTAAATGAGGCAGATAACGGTTGGATTGTTGACATTGGCAGAGCTTGTGTAAACAAGGGTATGGAATAAGCCAGCACTGTCTCCAAGTCTAAAAATGATTAGTTCGTGACAGAGAGAGAGAGAGAGAGAGAGAGAGAGAATGGGCAATGGATCTACTGAGACAGCGACGCGACGCGACGCGCCGGTTTTTCTTTTGATGGACATTTAGACGATCGACGCTCTTGTTGATATATTTTGACTATGTATGTATATATATGTTATGAATATATATATATGTGTGTGTGGTGAGTATGGGGTTTATGTAGGGATCTTTTATTCTAAACACCTTCATTTGGTATTCAACAATGCATCTAATTGTAAGAAAGTTTCTTCATCGATATGGCCCATCTTATAAAGGTAATTGTGTAAAGATTTGACCAAGATTACTATATCATTCATCGAAAGGTTAATTATAATTGTCTGTAATAAAGCACCAATGTGTAAATTATGGGTGGAGATAAAAGTCTCATAATAGAGGTAAGAAAAAGAACCCATTAAAAATTGACAATCCATTCTATCTGTAATACCTCCATGACCTGGAATTGTTTGACCAAAATCTTTAACTTTAAAAGCTCTTTTCAAACCAGATGCGAAAAATCCACCAAATGGTGCTATTAAAGATGCAAAAGTTGCTAAAATCATAGCGTGGAAATAGATTGGTTTCACGGTGATATAATCTTTTTGTAAGAAACTTGCCAAATCCTGTGGGATTTTATAAACTTGTGAAATAAATACTGGATTTGGATCACATGATATACCACTTAAGCAATTGATACTTAAATCTGAGGAAACTGGACAAATTAAATAATTATAATTGATCAAAACATCTGTTAAGAAAATGGCCATAAAAGTGGTACAAACCCAAGCACCTAAGAAACCTTCAACGGTTTTCTTTGGTGAAATTGCAATCAATTGGGTCTTACCAAAGGTGATACCACAGATATAGGCAAAGATATCATTTGTAATAACTAAACCAACAGGTAATAAGAACCAAATCATACCGTGTAAGATATTATTCACTATACAATGACCTTGTAAGATGATTAAGAATAAAATCATATGAGTTGTACATAATTGAGTAAATTGGAACATTAAAGATTGTTTTTTCAAAGAAGCAACAAAGAATACAAATCCCATGACATATGATAAATAACAGATAAATTTATGATGTTGAATAAAGAATCTTGCCAATTCAATATTAAGATAAGGTAAATAATAATTGCCATATAATAAATTTTCTGAAAGGTAGGTAATTAAAGTCTTACCATCCAAATAAATAATTGAAGTGATTAAGAAATACCAGTTTAAATAAGCCGTATATTTCAAATTTTGGAATTTAGCCCTCTCTGTAGTGATTGATATACATTCTTTAAAGACCAAGACTTGTAAAACGGTAACAAATACAATGGTCCAGAAATGACCAGCACCAATGATAAAGAACATACCAAAGATCATGACCAAAGTCCAGATGGTACGGACAATAAAAGTTTGTTTCTTCTTCTCTCTTTCAGTGACAATGGGTTCTGATTTCGTTTCAGAATCATCTCCTTCTTTGTTAATCTCTGTTTCACTTTCGGCAACAATAGTCTCCTTTATTGGAGTTTTTTCAACTTTTGATTCTGACATTGTGTAATTGGATCAATGTTATTTTGTTGAGTTTAAGATATGATGGTAGAAAAGATTAGAATTGTGTGTATATTTTTTTTTTTCAGATGTTTGACGGAAGCAAAATTATAACAAAAAAAAAAAACTTAAACCAGGCAAGTGAGGGAGGGAAGTGTTCGGGATCGGGATGAGGTAATAATAAATAAATCGAATCAGAAGAAAAAGGTTGGAAATCAGGGGAATTAAAGATCGATTGGGATGAAATCTGGATGAATTAAATACAAAAGGAATAAATATGGGATACAATTGATTGTAAATAAAAGATAAGTAAATATGAACAAAGGGCAAATCAAGTAAAAAAGTCAACAAATTGCAGGACCGTCTGTGTTATTAAATAAATTTTGTTTTATATGTATGCTGTCTATCTATTTGCGATTATGTCAGGAAAGCTGTTGGAAAGTTAGCCAGCCAGCGGCCATGTGATTTGCCCTGGAAGGTGAGGCTGGTGCGGGGCTGGTGTGTGTCTTTGTGTGTGTGTGTGTGGGTGTGGCTGGGCAGGTCGGTAAGCGTCTGTGTGGGTGTGGCGGGTATGACTGGCGTGGCGGGTGTATCTACATGTAAATATTTATAATAATACTAATAATAATAATAATAATAATAAGTATTATGATATATAAAAGGTCGGAGTATAAGCAGCACCCCTCTCATCACAGACACACCACAGATGTCTGCCCATACACAAGTCCCACCTTCTCGTATAGCGAAGGCCAAACAGGAAACCCCCATACAGAGGCAGATAAAACTACAGAACCTGGATAGATCGAAACTATTGGAGAAAATAGACGATGACATTCAGAACTTGAACCTCCTCAAATCACAGATCAAACAACTGGAAGAGTCTAAAAAACTGAAGGAGGAACAACTGTTACTATTAGAGACTCACAAAGAGAAACTAGTTGATTGGGCCGATAACTCAAACTCTTCTATCTTCCCCAAGGACACCTCCACTTATAGACAATATAGACAGTATGAATTAGCCTACGACAGGGTTAAATTATTTTACAAAGAGCAACATGAGAAGCAAACTGTTGCATATAATATACAGGCAAGGATCAATTTCAAAACAAAGATACGAGATAAGATGACGATTTGGCAAGCATTACAAAAACTAAATAAACTATTGGATGAAAGTGATCCCGATACAGAATTATCACAAATTGAACATGCTATACAGACTGCAGAAGCCATAAGAAGAGATGGTAAACCTCGTTGGTTTCAACTTGTTGGGTTGATACATGACCTGGGAAAACTGTTATATTTCTACGATTCTCAAGGTCAATGGGATGTAGTTGGTGATACATTTGCAGTTGGTTGTAAATATTCAAAGAAAATCATATACAGAGAATTCTTTGATTTAAACCCAGATTTTGCAAACCCTCTGTATAACTCGAAATATGGTATATATTCTGCGCATTGCGGACTGGATAATGTGATGTTAAGTTGGGGTCATGATGAATATATGTATCACCTGGCAAAAGAGCAGTCAGTTTTACCACAAGAAGGTTTAGCCATGATTAGATACCATTCCTTTTACCCATGGCATCAAGAAGGTGCTTATAAATATCTTATGGATGATCATGATATGGAGATGTTAACAGCAGTAAAGGCCTTCAATCCTTATGATTTATATTCGAAATCAGACTCGAAATGTGATGTTGAACAATTGAAACCTTACTACTTGGATCTAATCGATGAGTTCTTCCCCAATAAAGTTGTTGAGTTTTGAACTATCTTTAACATCTTGAATGTATACCTTCTTTCTTGTATATATATATGTTTAGTACTTTTCTTCTTTTTAATACCAATTTATTCTTTTTACAAAGTGAATCTATAGTAAACATTTTTTTCTATTTTAATAATTTATCAATAATATACAACGAAAATATATATAAAGGCAAACTTAACTATGACTGTTCAAAAATGAAATAACAAAATCAATCATAGAAAGAGTATAAACGAGGGGGAGAAGCAAGAGAAAACGAAAATAAACCAAATAACGAACGAAAGGAGAGGGGCTAATAGCAATGGAGAACCAAAAAAAAAAAAGAAGAATAAGTGAATGGAAAGCTTGTTTTTTTTTTTTTGAAGCGATCAAACAATGATATCAATAATACCAAATGATTGTTCAATACCATAAGCACCAGCGGACTTCCAGTAATCATTATAAGTAGATAATAAAATCATATTACTACCAACTTCTTCTAATAAACTAGCAATTGCAATTGCTTGATTTGCAGAACTTGGAATATTACCACCGTTTTGAATACCTGCACTTGGGTAACCGGTTTCCGTGACCAAGACAGACATACCAGGACAGTAACCTTCGACCAATTTGATTTGACCAGCAACGAATGAACCAGCGGTAGCGGCACTTGAATAAGTGTCGAAGTAAGCATGAGAGTTGATACCGACAAAGTCAATTTCTGATCCAGTACATAAGATTGGATTGTTTTCAAAAGTTACAGGTGGTTCAGAAGTAGTGACTTGTCCAGTATAACCACCTGCTACCAAAAGAGTTTTGACTGAGGAAATCTTGGAGACTAATTCATCTACGGTACAGTATTCTGAAATAATAGCTTCGTTACCAATGGTGAAATATTCAAAAAGATCCCATCCATAACCATAAGTTTCAGCAGATACAACAGTGATTAATTCGGTAACTGCAGAGTCAATCGAGTCAACACCTTCATCAGAAATCCAGAAACCTTGGTTGACTTTAATCCCTAATGAGCTGGCAATTGGTAAGACAGTGGTAAGATAATTACAATCATTACCGTAGACTCTAATGATAGCAATACCCTTGGAGTGAATCAAATCCAAATCAGTTTCAACAGAAGCGTAATCCTTACAAGTACCATCGTCGTTATATGGTGAATAAACTATACCACTTGGAGTAACGGTACTAACAGCTGATGAATCAGTTGTTGAGACAGCAGCGGTTGTTGTAGATGATGTGCTGGTGGTAGTGGCATCAGTTGTAGCAACAGGTGTGGTGCTGGTGGTGCTGGTGGTGGAAGATGTAGATGAAGATGAAGATGAAGTGGTTTCGGCAGCAGCCACGGCAACTGGAGAAGATGTGGTGGTGGCTGAGGCAACAACACTAGCATCAACGGTGTTACCAGTGTTACCAACTAAAGCGACAACGGCACCTGGATGAGTTGCAGTTGCAGTGGTTGTTGGAGTTGTTGATGTAGTTGATGAAGTACTAGATGTTGTAGCAACTGGAGTGGTTGAAGAGGTCGAAGTAGTTGGATCAGCAACCGAAGTTGTTGAAGTTGTTGAAGTGGTTGGATCGGCTGTTGGAGTAGTCGAAGTGGTTGAAGTGGTTTGATCAGCAGCAGTTGTGACGGCAGCAGCAACTGTAGTGGCTGGGGTACTTGTTTCAGTAGCAGTAACACTGACAACAGAAGTGACAACAACAGGAGCAGCTGGTGTTGCGGTACCGGTAGTAGTAATAGTTGTTGAACAATCAGAAGATGTTGAAGCGACATATGTAGTAGTTAATGGACGAACAGCGTCTAAATCTTTACCTTCGGTAGAGATATCGGTTTGAAAAGTAATCAAAGTGGTTGTTGAAGTATCATCTCCTGAGATGAAGACTTCGACAATAGGTACGGATCTTGTGACGGTGAAATAATTGGTTTCAGTTACAGTGACCGCCTCGGCGGTATGAACTCTGGTTATGATTATTGGCATTGGTAAAGCCATAGTAAAACCAATTAAGGATGATACTAAGAGAATGAAATTTGACAATTGCATTATTGGATATTTTCTGTTATGAATTTATCTATATTGTAATATGAAGTAATAACTAGGTAGGTGATTTAGTTATAGGTCAAGTATTATTATTGTTTAAAAGAGTGAATAATAGTTGGTTGTTTTCCTAGATGAAAAAGAAAGTAAATAGTTGGAAATTGGGGTACTTGATAAAGAGTGACTGGAGTTAGAGGAAGATGATATCAAATGAAGGGATATAAGTCGAACCTATTATATGTATCTCTTGTATATTAATTGATCTCTTTGATTGATAGTTTGAAGATATGAAGAAGGAGGAAAAGACAAGAAAGAAAAGGTTTTCATCTTAAAGAACATCGATAAATGTGGGAAGCATTACAAACTAATATACCCATAGATCAAGAACTGATCAATTGTAGATGGCTTTAAGATGTACAGAAACGGTAAGAGAATGTGCTGAATCGGATAATCATGTCCTTGTTGTAGTTCACGGTGACTGAAAAAAATCCAGTGAACAATGCAAACGGTGCATCGCGATGCACGATATTTACCAATTTCAGCAATCGCGAAAAACCAGCCCTCCCCAGTCTCCCCAGTGATTCCCCTTTTAGTCCACCGCGCGCCGTTTTTAGCCATCGCGAGTTCAAGAAAGGCTGGTTTTTCGCTCTCTTGGGGTGAGTGAGAGCGGTGCTGTGGAACTAATCCGTGGATACGATCAATCAAGGCATTGGGATTAACCAATTGAGATTATTGTATTGCTTCTTTCCATCGATAAAGTTATTACATGTTCATGTATTTGGAAGTGGTCATCTTTCCTTGCAGCTTATGACTTCGAAGCATGTCGTTGAACACCAACAATATATATACCATAGAAGAAAAAGCGTTTCAGTTGAACAATAGAATATGGAAATAAATTTCTTTCTTCTTTAAATATTGTTTATTGCTAAAGGTGTCTACAAAAGTTTCTAGTTCTAATTCTATTTTGGTATAACTTTTTTCAAAAAAGCATAGATTAAAGCAATCTCTTCTTGTGTGATAACATGAGTCACGTCTTCATATTCGATATACGTATGATCTTTGAATCCGATTCTCTTATCGAAATAATCCTTGGTATATTTACCGAGTTCAACATCAACATATTCATCTGCTGTGCCATGTAAATGTAAAATAGGAGTATCCTTATTGGTATCTACTAAGTATTGTTGTAAATCGTAAGGGGCAGGACACATACCAGCTATGGCTACCGCACCAGCTAATTTATATCTCGTCGTGGATATATAACCAAATGTCATAATAGCACCTTGACTAAAACCAGCAAGTACAATTCTTTCAGGTTTAACACCTTTAGAAATCTCCAACTCTACTATTTCATCTATGATCTTCATGGTGTTCAAGACTCCTTGCATATCACCTCTTTTAACCTTTGAAAGATCCTCATCTGCGTACTCATCTATGGATTCACCAATTCTGACAAGATCAAACCATGCTGGTTCTAATAGTGTGTCATCTTCCGTACCAGTTAATACTATTAATGGCGCATCGGGGATAATGATATCTATGTGCCCATAATCAGCCTTGTTTTCATCGTTTTGTAGAGTATTTGCTATGTAATCATAAGTCGATGATCTCCCTTGTACACCATGAAGAAAGATGTAAGCGGCGGTTGGTTTACCGTTTGATGCTGGCACGATAGTTAATTTTTGAAGATCTTTGATGGATGTCATCGTATTGGTTGTTGGAATCCTTTTCTATCCGGATGAAGCAATATAAGACAAAACTGATCCAGTAATTTAGTTTTAAAAGGAGTTGTAGATAACATGGTAGCATCGGTTGTTTTTTTAACCCCTTGATTACCTATGCGGGGAGCAGCAGAGCGTATCTTTCTCGATTTGCAATCTCGCTAAATTCCGAACTGGTATTTATCACCGTGTTCTACAACGCTAGTATATGGATGATAGTGCAATACTGTGCCATAGTCAATTTGAAAATGAATTGAGGTAAGTTTGATCTGATCTGTAGTCGCCATGTCTGATCAGGATGTTTTACTGGGGAAGCAATATACATGATACAATAATTACCCCCCTCTTTTTCACCCTCAAGATCATGTTCTGATTTCCTATACTTCTTGGGTGGATGAATATATATATATATATATGAATGTAACTATCGGAATCTGACCAAACACTGGGATGTTCCACTAGGAGTATTATCTGTCCTCTTTGGAAACATTACTTGAATCAGCCGAGTTTTTGTTTTTGTATTTTTCTGGCCCTGACAATAATTAGTACTGGACAAAGCAGCAAGAAATATCCATCTTTAAAGAGTCCCACAACGATGGATCCACTATACTTAGTAGTATTTGAAGTTGAAGGATACTACATTTACGTCATCGTTGAGCTGGTTGAATTTGTTAATCACGGGACATTTTAATAAAACTACAAATAAGATCCTGTAATGTAGTTTTCAGGATTGATTACAAGCAAAAGGGAAAAAACAATCATAGCGCTAACTGTTCAAATTTGTAATATCCTTAGATCACAAATAACTTTATCTTGTACCTTATGACTTAAGAGTTCCCTTTTATTTATTTATTTATTTATTGATTAAGTTTTTGGTTTTTAGAGATAAATCAACATGTCTGCTGATCTGCAACAAGAGCCAGTAGAAAGTATTGAAATGAGAGATCAGTCAGGCTCCCAGGATACAAACATTCATGTACCTCGTACCATTGATTCGCCCAGACAAGACAACATACAGGCAACTGCTAACAATCCACACACTTCAACCTCAAACAACAGTAGTAATGTGTTAGAAGTTGGAACGCACCTAACAAGCACAGCGTCGCCATCTGATCAATACGATGGGAAATCAAAATGTGGCTCATTGGTTCCTATAGTCATTTATTCACTTATTATCGCCATGGGTGGATTGATCTTTGGTTATGATATTGGTACAATTGGAGGATTAGTAGAGTTACCCATGTTCAAGAAAACATATGGTGATAATTCAGAACACAATGGGTTCAAAGAAGTGACCTTAGGTTTACTGATTGGTATTAGTGCACTGAGTGCTTGTATTGGGGGATTATTACCAATATTTATCTCAAGTAAGATAGGAATTAGACCAACTATTATGATTGGTAGTTTATGTTATGCCATAGGGAATCTATTAGGTTTGTTAGCTTCAAGTAGACTTTATATGTGGTTAATGTTTATTGGTAGGATAATGAATGGGTTAGCCGTTGGAAATTTATGTGTTGTTTGTCCCCTATTAATATCAGAGTTAACACCAAGGTTTATTAGTGGTACTTTAATTTCGATGCAACAGTTATTCACCACAGTGGGGATACTTGTAGGTAGTTTTACATTACTTATGAGTGTTAAGCAGTATTCCAATTCGGCATGGCAGTATAAGATACCATTATTGGTAGGTTTATCGATCAGTCTATGTAACGTTATAGCAATGTGTTTTGTTCCAGAATCTCCACAATGGTTAATCAATAATGTTCGGAAAAGGTATGACAAGGCAAAGAGATCAATTGCCCGAACAAGAGGTTTAGATATCAACGATGAGAAAGTGGAATTTATTTTGAATGAATTGATAGGTGAAGAAGGTATTAGTGATGGTGGTGAGTCAAGTCCATTCGTTGGACTTGGAGAGGATAACAATAATGCTGGCGATAATCTTTTTACCGCTACTACTACTACTGCAATTAATAATAAATCATTGATCTACGGAGAACCAAAGTATTTGATGAGGTTGATAACAGGCATAGCAATCCTATGTATTCAACAGGCCAGTGGTATCAATTATTTCTTCTTCTTTGGGACCTCTCTATTTCAGAGTATGGGGATCCACAATGGTTATTTAGTTTCAATGATCCTAGCATGTATCAATTTGATATTTTCCGTGATAAGTATCTGTACAATTGATAGATGTTATAGGAAAAACTTATTATTGGTTGGATCGGTATTGATGTTTTCATTCATGATTCTGTTTACTACGTTGGGCTCATTTCTATTACCAAGCGGTATAATTAACAAGACGATCATTGGGGGTCTTATGATTGTTGCAACTTTTGGATTTATTGGAACATTTGCAATGACATGGGGACCAATTGCCAATATTATGGTTAGTTCTATTTATCCTCAAGGTATAAAAGTGAAAGCAATGGCAATTTCAGGAAGTTGTTCATGGCTCGTGAATTTTACAATTAGTCTATTGACTCCCGTGTTGATTAAATTCATGGGATTCTTTATGGGCTATTTATTTGCGATTATTTTATTAGCTTCTTTTTTCTTTGTTTATTTATACGTTCCTGAGATTAAAGGGTTGAGTATTGTGGATATTGACGGCTACTACGAGAGATTATAGACCCCGTGTCTGAGTTCTATGTTTTTTTACTGTTTTACAACCTATTTTGGTTTCTTTGATTTCTATTTTCTTTCTCTTTGAATGGATAGAATGGATAATAATAGTAATAATAATAATAATAGTGATAGTGAAAGATTAGTAGGGTTATTCAATGGAATGTAATTCTATATTGATAATTTGTTATTTTTTTTCTTGTAATATTATAATTTTGTCTAATTCTTTTTCCTAATGGTACATTTTCTTCCAATTGAACACATAAAAAACGATTGAATCCACTTATGATCATATACCATTATCCTATATTTCCAATTCAACGAGTGTAAGAAAATGAAAAATCAAATCAAAACCATGAGAGAAAAAAATATTTTCAAGAAGTGATTAAACTTTCATTAACTAAAAGATATATAGATTATAAAAAGATGATGAACTAACTCTAAGTCAAGTTTAGATTAAATTTATAATGTTAAACTTAACGGGAGGTAGCATGAACTTTTTGGAAAGCACCTTTAGCTTGTTGTTTTGAGATTTTATTACCTTGAGCAACATTCTTAGCCTTGTCAGCCTTCTTCTTTTCCTTATCAGCCTTCTTCTTAGCTTTTTCCTTTTCTTGGGCAGCTTCTCTGGTGGCTTTTCTTTGTTCTGGTTTTAAAGAACGTCTTTCTTTAATTAAATCTAAAGAAGCACCGACAATAGCTCTTTGGTGCTTGACGGTCTTTCTAGATCTCTTCTTGGAGACTTCTTCGGTAATACCTTTCTTGTGATGTCTTCTGTATAAGACGGTCCATGAGATTCTTCTTGGGTTCTTTCTTTGGTGGAATAAAGAAGCAGATTTTGAGTTTTGGAATCTGAAAATTTTAGAATCACCTCTGATGAATAAAGTACCTCTACCTGGGTAGATTTTGGAACCTGAAAAGGAATCAACTTCGACCTTCATTGTTAATTATTGAGTTAGTTAATAGATTAAAAAAGCAGTACAATTAATAGATGTATATTGTCAACTTCAAATAAACTATAGTAAATTGATAAAGACCAAACCAAACCAAACTGCTCACACCCACCCACAATCCTCTCTCACTCACTCAACTCTGCCCGTGCAAGGGCGAGCAAGATGAAAAATTTGTTTTCTTTGCGGTGTGAGGTGTGTCTGCGTTTAGTAGTTGCACTGCAAATTTGTGTGACTGTCGACTTATTATTAGTGAGGAATGGGGGATGAGTGCGGTGTGCGGTGTGGTTCCTGGAAATTGGAAAATGTGCTCGAGGTGTTGGTGTGTCTGCTTGACTTAGGGAGGGTAGAAAAAATTCACTTTGTTTTCAGAGCCGTTCATTAATAAACGTACACTTCTTCTTTCCCTTTGAAGCATATCAGTCAACAAGACCGGAGTGAATATACAAATAAATACACAGAGATGGTCAGTATCCTCTTCTTCAGATCAGACTAATGCCCACTAAATCGCTAGTGTCATTAGAACCTTATCCTAGTGAAAAACAAAAATATCATAATGAAGTCTTTTCAACCATACTAACTAGAAACTTTTTTTCTAACAGGCACCAAAATCCAAGAAATCCTCAGATAACATGAACGCTAAGTTAGCCTTAGCTATCAAATCCGGTAAATATACCTTAGGTTATAAATCCGTTATTAAGGCTTTAAGACAAGACAAGGCCAAGTTAGTTATCTTATCATCTAACACCCCTGTCTTAAGAAAGTCCGAAATGGAATATTACGCTATGTTAGCCAAGGCTCAAATTTACTACTTTAACGGTGGTAACAATGAATTAGGTACCGCTTGTGGTAAATTATTCAGAGTCTCTACTTTAGCTATCATTGATGCCGGTGATTCTGATATCTTATCTGCCGTTGAAAACTAAATTATTTAAATTATGTATATTATTACAATAATAGAAAATAATCCACCTTTTCTTCAAAATTATGAATATATATATATAAATATATGAATATCATAGAATTAGTAACACGCTTTTAGTCTTGGGAACAGAAATAAAAATGAAACAAATGAAAAAATGAAAAAATAAAAGAAATATCCCGATCGACGTTACCCCGCCACCTGCACCAACCAATTTGTGGAGAATGAATGCGAAGTTTGTCGGGCCACCCATCCTCCACGCGTGATGGCTTTCTGTGTGTGGGTAGCATTTTCCACCTGGTCACCTTGGTTGGCTACTTTTCACAAACCTGATTTGCCCCCTCCCCCTCTTTTATTCAACGGTTATATATATCTGCTGAATTAATCGAAGCTTATATATATATAGATATTCTCAATCATATATATCCCTGTCTCATTCCATTTCCCCTTCTACTTTTCCTCCTCACCCCCTTCTTTTTTCCTTCCTACCTAACCATGTCCCAAGCGTCCGTTAGTTTCGATATATACATTCGTATGAATGAAGACGATGAAAAAGATTATTGTTTCAACGTCACCCCAACTACTAAATTCAACGATTTATTCGATATTTTCAACAAATTACCTTTGAATTTATCTCCAGGTATCTTTTATAATCGTATCCCAATCGGTTACAAAGTATCTACCGCTCCAGGTTTATTAACCCCAGAAGGTGGTTTATTATTTGGTGATAAAGCAGGTACTGCTAAATATTTTAAACCCGTTTCAAATGATTCTTTGATCAAAGATCATTGTTGGCCTGGTCAGTTGATCTTCCCAATTTGGGAAGAAAGAAGTTTCTTGAAATATTCGGTTATTTCCGTCTTATTGACTTGGTTATACACAGATTTACCAGATTTTATCTCTCCTACCCCAGGTATTTGCTTAACTAATCATTTCGTTACTGGTGTTTGGTATGTCTTATACCATTATTTTAATAGACAAAGATTAGCTGATAATATCTATAACGATATGTTTGAACCAACGGGTAAAATCGGCCAATGTTTATTTTTTACATTCCATGTTTTCAAAATTGGTATGATTTATCTTTTATTTGTCACTGGTATGCTTAATCCTTATTCATTAACCCGTCAACAACCTCCTGAAATTTCAAGAGAAGATTTAGTTGAAATGGGTTGGACAGGTAGTAAGAAAGCCGTTATGTATGAATATTCCGAAAAGTACAGAGATTTTAAGATCAAGAAAGCAGGTGGTATCTTACAGGCTCATTCCGAAGGTATCTTAGACTCTTTAAGAAAAGGTACAATTGCCTTAAACGATGGTGAAGGTTTCAATACCCCATTCGTGAAAGTCTCAAATGAAGAATTCGAATCGATATTGACAAATTCAGAAGTGTCCCCTGAAAATTCAAAAGATTTAAGAGAATTATCCAAATCTGATAAATATACTTTATCTTTGGATTTATTCACCTATCAGAACAATCTATTTGGTGAATTCACAAAGGATATGACCCCAGAAGATTACAGTAGTGCTTCTAGAGATTTCAGAAAATTTGGTTTGTTATTCTTTGGATCTGATTTCTTAAGAGGAATCTATGAAGAAAGATCCAAATTAGTTCCTGCTAAGAAATAATTATAGCCATAATAATACTCTACTAATAACAAAAAGAAAAATCACCCAAAAAACGCAATCGAAGAATACAGTAGACTTTCTCCTTTCTCTTAATTTATATCTATATTATAACCCGATATTTTTAATTTATTTAATGTTTTCCGAATCATTCATTCACTAATTCATCTATTTATTTATTGATCTAATCTTTTACTTTTTTTTTTTCTTGCAATTTCACTTTGTTAATATTTGGTATATTTCATTCAATGCAATTTAATTCAATTTAATTATATAAATAATATGTATATGTTAGGTTGTTTTTTTATCATGATGCAATTCAGTTTAAATCAGTCAAGTAAAATCTCATAATCTTCTTTACTCTCATCTTTGAAGAAATCGTCAGGGTTATTATTGTTCCTATCGCTATCAACAATTACAGCATCCTCAACTACTCCATTCTCAGTCTCTTCATTCTCATTCTCGTTTCCATTCTCATTATCGGTGATAACTATACTTGTTCCACTCTTGACCTTACTCGTTGTTTCAAGGCTATTGTTTGTATTATTCCCATTGTGGAAAAACTGACACCTTAAAGCATCATCGGCACTTAACCTATTACTTGGATTCAACTCTAATAATCCATTCAATAACTTCAAACAATCACGATACTCATCGCCTACAAATCCTCCTTTGGATTTACCCTTTTTATCAACAAACACCAAGAATTCCCAAATTGGCGAATCTTCAGCAATTGTATCACCTTCTTTAGCTTCTAAAGTCAAGGATGTATGGATTATATGCGCCAATGAATGACCTTCAATTTTAGGTAAATTACTCTCCAATCCTAATCCATGCAACATTGCACAATTTTTCATATTCTTATAACCGAATATAGTTGTCAATTCAATTATTGCATCTATATCATCTTGAGAGTTGAAAAATGGGAATCTACGCGATAATAAAGTCAATAGTAGTACACCAACTGACCATATATCAACTTTGACACTTTGATTAGGACATTTGAATAACACCTCTGGTGCTCTAAAACCCCTTGTACCTGCCCTGTTTGCCCTTCTAGCTGGTCTCTGGTCGTCTTTAAGATAGCCTTTGATAGGTATAGCATTGGCGGGTGCAAATTCATCGTTATTCAAACCACCTTGAGAGCAAGGACATGTCGAACTACTATTACCAATGGAGCCACCATTGACCCCTCCTGCGGTATTGCTATTGTTATTATTATTATTGTTATTACCATTCAAGGAGTTATCGTTTTCTCTTTCAGCAAGTCCAAAATCTACTAATACACCTTTTCTAGTGAATGGATTATAGAGGAAATTGGTAGGTTTGATATCCCTATGGATGATCTTTTTCTCGTGGACAAATGATAATGCAGTTAGCAACTCAAAAATATAGTTCTTGATCCCACTAAGTGGTAGATCTCTATAAAAATCTCTAAAATCCGAGTGCTTGTAAAATGGTAACACGGCAATAACTTGATCCTCATGCCTTACAGCATCGATTAATGGAGCCACATTGGGACATCCAACTAGTGTATGTAAAAGATGAAGTTCGTTGAATATTCTCTGTGGTGATGATGTGACATAGATTCTCTTGAGTGCTACAATGGGGTATTTGGCTTTCTTCGTACTGGTTGTCGAATTTGATGACTTGTCTTGCGATGCAGTAGGTCGTTGTCTCTTAACTGGCGGTGAATTCCATGTGGCTATACCTGAGTTCTTACTGGAGGTATTCAGCAAATCTTGTGCCTTGTAAACGGTAGAAAATGTACCTTCTCCAATCTTGTCTATAAGTCTATATTTGTGGGATAAACCTTGGAACGAATGTAGTAATGTCGCCATCTCGTACTTGATATTAGTTGGAACCTTCTCGTAGTCGGGATACTCGTCGTCATCTTCTTCTTCACCTTGGTCGGCGGCATCTTCATCCTCTTCATCTTCGTCATCTTCTTCTTCGTCAATCTCTACTTCTTCTTCATCATCATCATTCCCTCTTTCTTCATCGCCATCAGACATTGAATCGTTAGTTGGTCCAATTATGTTCTTGGTATCTTTACCTTGTCCATTGGAATTGGAAAATGTATCATCATCAGACTCCGATTCCTCCTCCTCTTCTGAACTACAACTTATCACGTTGCCAATTGTTCCTTTGGGGATTGGCAGCGTCTTATTCTTGGTCAACAAACTAGGTCTTACTTCTTCAACTTCCTCGCCTATTGTTCTATGTTTATCACGAATCTCAATTGAGTTGTTGGTTTTGAGTTTTCTCGTTTCACTAGTTGCAGATACAGTAGTCTTGACAAAATCTTCATCCTGGCTATCATTTCTTTCCACAATCATTGAACTAGCCCTTGAGTTTCTCATTCTTTTGAAATTCATGACTTCTAAAGTTTTAACTCTGTTGATTGGAGTAGATATCACGTTCTTGATATCGGGTATATTATTATTATTATTGTTGTTGTTGTTGGGATTTTTGGCATTTATAGTATTGGTATTAGTATTGGAGAGTGCATTGTTGCTATCAATGTTGCTCAAACGGTGGTTAAGAGTATTGGCCTTGGTGGATGCAGAATCAGAGTCATTTATATCTTCAGAATCGTCCCTTGGAGGATCTATACTCGATTCTCTGCTTGTCAAAGTAGGCGATTTCACAATCGGGGCTAAATCATTCAATGCATCTTCTGAAATCTCACCTCTCTTGACTCTTTCTTTTAAAGCCAAACGATACAATAAACTTGACTCTGGGTATGACGATGAAACTGGTTTATCCTTGAACACTATAGGCTTCCTGCTATATTGACTGATCTGCAATACCGGAGCAGTCTTAGTTGTCGATTCGTTGCTGGTATTAAGTCTTGGACGTGGACCAATTAATGGTATGTTGGAATTATCTCTTGAATAATGGAAAGTGGGTAAACTAGGTGCGGGACCACCCATCTTTGCGTCTGCTTCTGCTTCAGCATTGGCCTCTGCATTTGCCTCTTCAGCTAGTGTTTTAAGTTTCTCTTGTTCACTTGCCACTTTCAAGACATTCGATTTACTAATCTTCATTTTCTTGCTGAATTTGGGAGGAGGATGTAATATCAATCTCTTGTTCTTTGCTGCTACTGCTGCTGTTGCTGCAGATGCTGTGGGGTCAAAATCATTTTCATCTTCATCCATTGCAGTTTCGTCTTCGCCGTCGTATACTGATGTGGTTTTCCCCTTGACTTTCCATCTAGCGATAGATACATTATCATATTTCCGTGTGAGGGTCATCGAATCACGAAGGTCTTCGGTTCCTTCGACTTCTCTGGCCTGATCTTCGTACTCAATTTCCAAATTCTCTTCTTCAGATGAATAAACTCTAGTGTAATCTCTACCGTTCAGTCTATTTTTGTACTTTTCCAAGATGGCAGCCGTATCGGGGGTCTTACCTTCGGATTCTAATGCGTGTCGTTGGTCGTTGACTGGTTGATCTTGTCCTTCTACTTCGGCTCCTTCGTCAATATCTCCCTCGGCCCCATCATCAATATCATCGTCAGACTGCTCATTGTAGGAGATATTTCTATTAATGTCTTGCATTTCAAGATCACCATCCGAAGCATCTACATCGCCAGTTACCTTCGATTGATTTGAGGGTTCACGCCGTCTTCTAAGAAGGTCGCTTCTCGTAGTCATCTCTGCGAATTGACTTGAGTGGCACGCGTATATGGCTATATGCTTGGGTGGAGCTATCAGTTGGTCTGTCGTACCCCTGCTATGAAATCAAAATAATTCTATCAGATAATCTTTAATGATTTACAAATAAACAAACCTCGCTTTTCCACGCGCCCTTTCCAAATTCGACTTTGGCGTTTTTCCTAAATTTTATTGTTGTCGCTGTGTTTATTTCAAAATTGATGCAACGCATATACAGATAGACTATATATGTTACATATAAATGTATAAATATATGTGTGTGAATATATATAAACAAACCAGGCACTAGTAACGGTGGAAAAAAAAAATATAAGCAAGGTTACCAACACATTCAATCGCCCCATGGCGTAAAAATTCTTCAACACACTTGGTGGGACTCGAACCCACAATCCTTTCTTTAGGAGAGAAAAGCCTTACCATTTGGCCACAAGTGTAAAATTATCTCAGTAAGGCGCTTTCTGGGGCGATCCGGACCTTCAGGGTGGCAGAGCGGCGCGATTTATTTTTTTATTTTCTTCATCCCCACTGAGCTTATATCAACATTTGAAACTTATAGTACATAATACTGGACTTATTGTACGTTATATAGTTGTTTTAAGAGAATTTGGAATGGTTTTGATGGAATTAGAATTAATTTTCTAAATCGGCTGTTTGTGCAAAAACTGGTGCAAATGTGACGCTTTTCACATATTAAAGTGCGTAGACTATGAACCTTCAAGTCTGTCATCAAGTCAGAACAACCCACTTTCTAATATCATCAATTTTGAAAGAGATATACTCAATTCCATTTTAGACGACATCCGCTAACCTTTTACTAAGACCCGCTGAAGCGAGAAACTACATGCAGCAGCGAGCTTCCTTTCTCACGGCATGAACATCTATTGTCATTTATTGCTTTGTATTTATATGTAGCAGTGTCTCCGGATATTACACTGTTACGTGAATTGTGTGTTCGTATGTGTGTGTAAGTGCCGCTTGGGTGGATAAAACTATATAGTTCAAATTTCAAAGTCTTCATATACATCATGTCACTCAAGCCTATGAGATTGGTACTCTTAGGTGCCCCCGGAGCAGGTAAGGGAACTTTGACGTCAAGGTTATTAAAACAAGTCACTCAATTACAATCGATTTCGACTGGTGATTTACTACGTGCTCAGATATTACAAAAGACAGAAATTGGAAATACCGCCGATTCTTATATCAAGAGTGGGAAATTGCTACCCGATAATATCATGATAGAAATACTCAAGAAAGATCTAGTGGCTAAAAGTTGGCTCAACCCTCAAGCTTCTTGGTTATTGGATGGATTCCCAAGAACTGGTACTCAAGCCGTTGAATTAGAAAAGACATTATTACCATATGATTCAAATATCAACTTGGTGGTTGAGTTGGACGTTCCATCTGAAGTCATCATTGACAGAATTGAAAATAGATGGATCCATGCACCATCTGGTAGAGTTTACAATTTATCGTATAACCCACCGAAAATACCTGGTAAAGACGATATCACAGGAGAACCATTGACCAAGAGAGCAGATGATAATGTGGAGACGGTTAAACGTAGACTAGAAGGTTACTATACTTCGTTGGAACCAATTAAGAGTTTCTACGGTGAGAGAAATCTACTAGATAAAGTCTCTGGTGAGACATCAGATATAATATTCCCTAAATTGTTGAACCTTATTGAAAAGAGGTTTGCATAAATCATTACGTATTAGATCTATTCGTAATGTATATATGTATATATGTATATATACGTATGCAAATAATATATTATTAGATATAAAATTTCAGATTGCAGAGTCATCACTGCCGTGATATCTCTCAGAAAAAAAATCATGGGGTTTCAAATTTCACGGAGAAATAAAACAGATGAAAAGGTATACTGATACTGATAATGATACTCTTTTCGTTCCTTGATCCGGGGACATAGAGATAGGCAAAAGACAGGCAAGTGACATTGCTATAGAGATGAACTGGTTAAGGTTGATCCTGTGCACGATAGTGATCCTCTTGATTACACTATTGATGCTTCTCTTCGGTGATCTCCCGTCGTACAGGTATGTTTGAACAGAGTGCAAGCATTTACGCTCAATTTAGTACAACAAACAAACAGATATACTAACTATCGATTTTTCCTTAAACTAGAGGAACACTGCTTCATAAGGCAAGAGTACTGTTGGTTGATGACATATTTCACGGTACCATTGAGCCAGCCTGTATCCAAATCGACAATCGATTCTTTGGTGGGAGACTGGAAAGATTACTCTTCAGCCCGGGACTCAAATCGGCTATTGGCTGGTCAGTACCCATACTATTCTTGACGATATTCATAACAGCTGTGGACTTCTTCTTCAAATACACATACCCAGTAGTGGCAGACAAGTACTCGAACTACTACCAATTGTTTGATAGATATATCATCGTCATACCAAGTATATCGATCAATTTACTAAGTTTTGCGCTATCGGTCTCTGTAAACCCAGGTTCCCTAGCAAAACTGATGGATTCCCCAAGAATAGACAAGTTGAAACTGATGGATACCTTCCCATATGATAACCTTATTTTTTTTGATCCAGAGAGAGAATCGCATCGTGCTCAATCGTTGGAGTGTTATACATGTCATATCCCAAAATTGGCAAGAAGTAAGCATTGTTCAACATGTAACGACTGTTTCATATTGACGGATCATCATTGCATTTGGGTCAATAACTGTATAGGATACTACAATTATAGATACTTCTTGAGTTTCTTGGTGTCGATCCTATGGATATTCGCATATGGTGGATACTTGTGCTATAGAGCTCTACAGATCTCACTTGATGATTACAAGACGCAGATCATAAACAACCACAATACTAAAAGTTACAATGTCGACCTAATCAACTTGATTGCCAAATCCACAAAGGATGCCTCTGGATTTTGGTTCTCGAAGGCAAAGTTCCAAATGTACTGGAAATTAATCACGAAGACCACGATCACTAATGAAACATCGGGTGTGATATTCATCCTATGTATCGCTTTATTCCCCATGGTATTAGGCTTCTTGTTGGAGCATATAAGGTTGATCTATTTGGGAGTCACGACAAATGAGACTGTCAAATGGGGGTATATTCATGAACTCGTGAAGATGGGACTGTTGTACAGATACGAACCATATGAGAGATCTTCAAGTTCAGCGGTGCCATTGTATTTAACATATGAGAAATCAAACGACGGATCATCTCGTTTCTTCAAATTGAGTGATGAATCTCTGTTCAGCATAGGGGAAGCGGACGTTGGGAAAGTTGTCAAAGTTGGCAATTGGGATGATTTGGACAATGTCTATGATCTTGGATTTTGGAAAAACTTCAAGGGCCGTGTATTCCCTTCGGATTTCCATAAATATATATAGTATAATCTGTGCAAAAGTATGAATGTAAAATAAGTATTGGAAGTTTATTAGTTTTTTATTTAATATTATAAGGAAGATTTCTTGCAAATTATATACAGAAATGTGGGGTGGTGGGGATTTGAACTGTGAATGAGTAACGTTGGATTAAACAAAATAAAAAGACAAAAGGTGAAACTTCAAACTTGAAAAAGCTAGAACAATAAAAAACACAAACAACATAAAACAAAAGCGGAATTTGATTAGTGAATATAACAATAATAATAAAAATAATAATACTGATAAGAAATGGACAAAAAATAAATAATACAACGAGTGGATGAATGAAATGATTAACCATTCTTTATTAATGGTTTTTCCTTTACCTCTGCTCATTACTACGAAGTCTACTGACTAAAGCTTCAGCAGTGACTAATGAAGGAACGTCTAAACTGGTTCTAATGACATCAGAAACATTGGCATTATCCCTCTCTTCGGGATTCTTACCTAACCCAGATCTAATCCTTTGTAGGGATCTTTGTCTATCGACTTCAACGGATCTTCTATTGGCTTCCATCGATCTTCTGGTAATACCAGATCTAAGATCGGTGAATCTTTCACCATCGGTATAGAATTCATGTGGCTTGACAGAATAGGAAGGTGATGAGAAATGACCATTTTCTAATTGTTCACCTGGAGAATATTGCATCTCGATTTCTTCGGTGGCCAAGGTATCTGTAGATTGATTGACTTTATAACTTTGTGATAAGTTCGATTTCTTATTTTTCTTGGAGAATAATCTCTTGACAAATGAACCTCTATTACCGCCGGTACCATTGATACTATCTCTAAAGACACCGTCGTTTTCATTGTTGCTGGAACCGGTATATGGGGAAGTTTTAGCGCTACCACTGCTGTGTGGAGCTAAAGTATTCTCTTGTGTATAATTTGAGATCTTTGGTCTGTCTGGATCAGTTGGATCATAGTCATGTGGATATTGTGAGAAATCACCTTTACGATAACATTCACGAATAATGTCAATATCCTTTGGATACCATAATTTTTCAAAAACATCGTAAACGAAATGGGGTAAGAAACAAATCAAAAATCCAATAAAGAAACAAGCCCAAAATGCTGGTGTACCATACATTCTTGCAGCTGCTTTGAAAAATTCACCGGAATTGAGAACTGAACTCCAAATACCGGTCCAACCAAAGACAATCATGATGGATAAGAAGACGATCAAACCTGATAACCAATCCCATCTGTATTGATGCACCAGGACGAATAAATCACAGGAGACAATGGAAATTGTTGCAACAACGGTACCGAGGAAATATCTATGGTCTAATTGTAAACCATTCAATGTGACAATACCATTCTTATAGTACATGAAATATGGGAAGAAGAAAGCAATCAAAGATTCATAAAATCCATTAACCATATACCACAAGAATTTTTCAACAGTCCATTCAGCTCTAAGAATACCAGTTCTATACAATTGAGGAACGATTAAGGAGACAAAATCTGGAACGTCTTGATCAAAGATACCCAAGAAAATAACGGGCAATGAAGTGAAAGCCAAGTTATAGAACATCAAATAGGTATATTCATAAAGGTAAGAACCATCAAAATTGTTATAGATACCAAACCAGAACATGGACAATGTGAAGACTTCATTCTTATAGAAGAAACATGGAATCATTTCAGCAACTCTTTTATATGACCATCTACCATGGACCAATACCAATCTTGAAAGGTATCTGAATTGACCAATGGCATAATCTGATGACATAACGGCTTGTCTACCTTCTTCACCGGCAATACCAACACCAACATCGGCAGCTTGAATCATGGCAACATCATTAGAACCATCACCAATGGCCAATGTCATAACATCAAGTGTATCTTTGACTAATTTAACAACGGCAGCTTTTTGAGCTGGAGAAACACGACAACATAAGACAGCCTTACATTGTTTACAGAGCAAGAGGAATTTCATACGGGTACGGTCCGATAAGGCTAATTTCAAAGCATCACCATCGATAACAACACCATAGTTACCACTTGGGGGACTATGGATCTTCTTGGCGGCTTCTAATTCGTCTAATGAACCATCCATATCAAAACTGTCTCTAAGATATTTGGAAATAAGACGATCAACAACGATAGATTTATCATCGTTAATTCTATGGTATTCACCAGGTTCAAATAAACCTTCCAAATCATCACCTGTGGTCTTGATAACCAATAGATCCATACCTGTTTCTAACAAGTTACATGAAAATCCAATGTTAATAGCAGTCTCAACTTTATCACCGGTCAAGACCCATAATTTAATACCGGCCTTGGCAAGGATTTGAATGGATTCAGGAACACCATCTTGTAATCTATCCTCAATGGCAGTACCACCTAATAATGTCAAATCTCTTTCAATGGAAGAAGCAACTTCTTCCATCTTATTTTCACGGTTTTCCAAAGAAGAAGCAGCGATTTCATGTCTTCTACCCCATTCTTCATATTCATCCCAAGTCAATTTTCTTTGGGCTATACATAAAGTTCTTAGACCTTCTGTAGCGTATTGTTCCAAATGAACGGCAGTCTTATCCAATAATGCTTGATCGTTATTGGAATTCAATCTCGAATAAATGATAGAATCGGCACCTTTACAAATCAATAGAGCAGTAGGCTTACCACCTGGAACAGATGGTGGGATCTTAATAATGGCACTCATCCTCTTTCTTGTGGAGTTGAATTCTAAGATATTCAAGATTTGATATTCTTTCTTTGAACCTTGGACATTCAAGATCAAACCCTTTTTAGTTCTATCTAAAAATGAAAATCCAACGTCTCTTGCAGTACTCACTAATGCAGCTTCATCTGGACTTTGGGCTTTTAATTCCAGTTTACCTGGATGCTTTTCTGATTTTTCAGTCAAGACACTATGACATAGGGCAAGTGCTAACATGAAATGTTCATTGGCTAATTTTTGTCTTTCACCTGAATCACCTCTAAGATCTAATGCAAATTGTTTTGAAATAAAAGTTAAATCGGTGGCAATATCTTCATCGACACCGTGGTTTACGGTATCTAATAAATCAATCATTTCAACCTTATCAACTGCGATGGCTTCCTTTTCCCTTGCTGATTCTTCTTCAACGTCAACACCTAATCTTCTTCTAATACCAGCATAAGCCTCGGTATAGGCTCTACCATAACTAACACCATTGATGGTACACTTTTTGAATTCCATGACATTTTGAGTCAATGTACCGGTCTTATCACTAAAAATATATTCAATTTGACCCAAATCATCAGAGATATTCCAACTCTTGGGGACACAGGGATAATCCAATTTTTCATTGTACATTAAAACGTCAGAATAGATGAAATAAGCCTGAGCAGTCTTGATGATTTCGACGGAAATATAAAGTGAAATAGGGACCAATGATTGATACAGGATAACGGCAACAAAGAAATTAAGAACACCATTAGCAGCTGGAGTACCACCAATGGTACCATATTCGAAATAATCTCTTGATGTGGCATTATCTCTATAGTAGATACCATTGACTAAACCAGATATAAGACATAAGACGAACAATAATGAGAAATTCAAAATAACGGAGAAATTTAATTCTCTTGCAATTCTCGATTTCTTAGTTGGAGTAACACCAGAATTTAAAGAAGTCTTGGTATCTTCTCCAGTGAAGACAACCATACCAACAATCCATTTAGTGTTTCTCAAATTACAACCACGTAATAACATGTTGTTAATGGTAACTGGTTCATTGGCAACTTCACGTCTCTTTTCATTACCCTTGACATAATATTTGAAATTACCTTGATAACTGTATAAATTAGCCTTTGGACCTTCACTTTCTAACCAAAATTTGGATCTTGGTAAATCTTGAACTTTTCTGATTTCATTTGAAGTACATTTTAAAGCCTGTTTAACTTTCAAATTGGTTTCACCATCAAGGTTCTTTGTTTCAACATAACAGGCACCATCAGCATCAGATGTGGATAAGATTAGAAGATCAACGGGGATAGCATCGTTGTTTTGAATCTTAATAAGATCACCAACGTGAATGTTTTTCCAATATTGTCTTTCGAAACGATATTGTTCAGGTGATGAGTTTTTAGGTAGACCACCTTTCAAAGGTCTTGGTTTCATATTATATTCATTGTCCAAAGCTTCATTTTCATCTTCTTCTTCAAATGATCCATTGTCGTATTCATCTTCAGCGAAATCGTAATAATTTGAATTTCTCAATCTATTCGTATCGGCAAATGGGTTATCATTTGCCGATTCGTACATTTCGTAGTCATTACCATTGTTTATTTGGAAGGACTTTCTATAGTCAAAACTATCAAGAGATTTTCTCATATTTATAGCACCAGTTGGATCAATATTTGTTTCGTGTAACATATCTCTTCTCTTGGCCCCTTTATGTGTAATTCTATAAAGTATATCGTATAGTATTTTGGAATTAAATTTCTTGAATTTTCTCCAAATTGAAACGGATTCTTCGTTAAAATTGACATTTTGAACACCTTTTAATACATGTGTGATTTGATTATTAACTTCAAGATCCAATATAGTTCTTCTTGAATCTTCAATGGCATCCTTGACTGCAGTGATGGCAACAATGACGATTAATGGGACCATTGATAATTCTGGGTTTGGAACTCCAAAGACGTGGAAATAACCCAAGATGATTAAAATTAAGAAATAAACATTGGCAACATTTTTGAATTGGAAGGCTAAATTCTTTGGTACAAAGGTAAAAGGAGTATATTTTGTAGTTCTAACTTTATTACCTCTGTATTGAGCAGCAATTTTGCCCTCTTCATTTTTAGCTTCTTCTGGTAATGGGAGATTCCAAAAGATACTTCTCTTTTCATATGACCTATCTGCAGTATCTTCAAATTGACCCATTCTATCAACGTCATCATCTTCATCATTGGCACCAGTCTTGGATAAACCCTTTGGAGCAAACAATTTTTGAGCCTGTGCATACCTGACGGATAAATTTTTCCTACTAAAAGTTTTATTTCTCATAAGAGGATTACCATTCTTATGCCTTTGTGTACCCCATCTATGTCTCTTTATTGTAGTATCTGTACGTTGAGGTAAATCGTCGATGGTTTCATTGATTTCGTCGTCGTCATCATCATTGAAATCAATGGTTGATAGTTTACCAACATCGGCATCTTTCAAATGAACGGTGGGAGGGGAAGGACCTTTGACAAAGGTACTTGATTGTTTTAAAGCTGGTGTCTTACCAATGGATTCTTGATCGAGTTCATCATCATCACTGTTATACGTGAGTAAATTATCGTCACCTTTATGAAAGGAAGAATCCGAAAATTGGATTTTATTACTATGATTTGTAAGATTTCTTGAACCGTTACGTAATATTGAACCGTTTCTATTAATCGATTTTTTTTGTCCTAATACGTTTGTGGTATCTATTTCGCCATTAGAAGTATTTGAATTACTGTTATTATTATTGTTTGAGAATTCAAAGGAGTCGTTGAATGGACTACTTATATCATCATCCTTGGTAAAACTCGTATCGTTGACCGATTGAGAGGTATTACGGGACTTTACCATGATCTGATCCGATACTATATGAAGGAAGTAATGGTTATTATGATACAAGGACAGTCAGAGGATGGGATGTATTTTACCACTGTTTGTTTTGAGTTTGAGATCCGAAATGTAAAGCTTGTTTTAGTGGAAAATGACAGAACAAAAAAAAAATTATAACGGGTAAAAAACTCAAAAAGGGCTCTTGTTCTAAAGGGATGACGGATGGACGAGTGAAAAAAGCTCTATTAAATTGATGGACCCTGTAATGATAAACTCTCTCCTGATTTAACTTTGATAAGAGAAAAGTGGAAGGAAAGTAACAATTGGGGGGAAGTGGACGAGAGAATTGTATCCTGATATAGAGATGGATAAGATAATTAGAGGAAAGATCGGAGGAATAACGTATATCAAGAAAGTACACTAGTATCCAAATCTGATTAGCCCAGCCAGCTTGTTGAAAAATAAATCAAGCGCAAGAGAAAAACGCCAGCTATTTCGTTTGTTCGCTGAGATGGTGTGGCTAGTTTACCGTTTACTCTTACTAATGCTTCCGCTCGTGGGGCTTGTTCGCCTCGTTGTCTGTATCCCGTGGTATATCTGGATCGGTATCGGGTGTACATATATGTATATGTGTATGTATATGTGTATATATATATACAATTATATAATGGGGATTGGAGTTAATTAACGGGCGGAAGGGGCTAGAGGGGTTTAACAAGGGATGATCTGCCTCACACCAAAATGACGGGCCCATTGGCGATCCATATATAATCTACGCATAAATATATATATGATTCACGTAATAATATACGTAATATACTCAAGATACACCAGCCGGCCATAATTGGTGGCAGCGCTCATTCTCTCTCTCTGCGCGATCTTCCGAGGAAGCCGTTTCCGACCGGCTCGGTGCTTTTGCCATTTGCTTGTGTGAGCGTGAATGGGTGTTGCACGGGTTTGGTCTTCGGAAATAGGCGATTGTAACATCTGTGTTCGGTGGTATAAACATATATACACCTCTCGTCTCATCCTGTTTTATATCCAAAGCATTTGGCTTTGGCTCAATTCCAATGGCGGACTCAGCAGCTCCTCAATCAGTCTGTTCGGTGATCCTCGAAGACAAACTTGCTTCCACCATTTCAACAGGACAGCAGCAAACCCCATTGAAAAAATTTAGTAGGTACCTTTTTTTTTGTTTTTGAATAAGTAGAATAAATAGTGTAATCGGGATTGCTTATGCCAGCAATTATCTAGTAGTGGCCTTCTTCATTCCTGTTTACGAACTACTTATGTCGATTCACACAACTTTTTCATTCTACTCCGACGGGCTTGCGTGCTTCAACGCCGTATCTCACGAATCACTACCTTCAATTTCTGAAACTTATTTGGTTATCTTGTCGTCACCTCTTCTCGTTTGACAGTTATTTAAAATTAATCTATAACTTTCAATTGCACCCTGTTGCACCAATCTCTGATTCTCCGGTGATATTACGGGCAGTAATCTGATTATATTAGTACCTTATAAGGAATATGCTAACCGTTGGCTATTTGTGTGGCAGTGGAACAGATAAGGCTAAAACTTGCCTCGCCTTGCTTAAGGAAAATCGCGTGGCGGCCTTTACTCAACCTTAAACCCTTTCCCTCAAATATTTATATATTTGCGTCGATTGCCGCGTCGCTATATATAAATCCTGCACCGCCGTGCAATTGTGATTTTTTTAGTCCGATCTTTTGCTTTGCAGGCAGGACAATACAAGCAAGACAAGACCGATTAATCTTATTTTATTTATATTGCTACCAATATGAACAGATATTCTTTTTAGATCAAACTATTCGCATATACATATCCACCAATACACATCTGTTTCTACAGTTTTGATTCTACTTTATAATAATCAGCTGGCTGATCTGTGGATTCGCAAATGACCGATCACCAACGTACCAACAATAGCAATGCATTTGATACTCATCATCATCATTCCGACCAAATCGTCATCCCAAGGGATTCATTCACCGCTTTTCGACTCAAGTATATCTTACCTCCTCGTATAAGTAAGTTATCCACGTCTATATCCCTAGGAACTATACCAAAACCATGGTTGTTACACAATACCACGAGGTTAAGAGATGTTTTCAACCATAGTGGTAATTCAAAAAATGCCTTTGTGTCGAAGACTAAATTTGCAAACGATGATCAAGGGTTTAAGACTTTGAGAAAATATCTATCTAAGAGAAGTGATAATACTGTTGCTGAAACCTCACAACCTACTATCCATGTGGGGAATGAAGATAATGATTTTAACGAGTTGCCCGAAGAATACGATGGGTTTGATAATGGATTTCTTGACAATACCGATGCTAGATCAACTATTTCAAACAGATTGAAGAAAGTATATAGTCGAAACTCAATCTCATCCAAAAGATCAAATTCGAGAAATAGGGCTAATTCGATAAAAAGTGAATCGAATAGTATATCAAATGTAAGTACAACGACCAATGATAACGATAATCATAGTACTTTTTCAAGGTTCAAATCATTCCCTAAAGTTCAAAATAAAAACTCTATAGGTTGGTCTTTGAATGATTTCTATAGTTTTCAGAATCATTTTATGGGCAATCCCAATGATGAGGATGATGATGATGATGATGATGAAGAAAGTGACACTAATGAAAGCCATGATCATAGAAATGATCAAGACGCTCATTTATACCTTCGACACTCGCATATTGAAACTTTAGAAGAAACCATCAATAGAGCATTGAGGCGATCTAATGCGAATTTTGAGCACTCGAATGAATCTCAAAGGTCAAATACCTCTTTTGTAACTGCTATTGAAGACCCTGAAGAGACAGCTCAATTGGATAATGATAATAATAATGATAATAATAATAATAATAATAATAATGATGAAGACGAGGATAAAGAAATGACTTTTGTACAAGATCCAAATATCATGGTTCCTTCTTCGGACGTTAACTCGACGTTGAGAAATGATACCATATTATCGCAGAGAACCGATAATAACGTACCCATTAGTATTGTTGGAGGCAACAATCTATTTGATAACGGCGTGGATAATAATAATAATGATAATGATAACAGTTATTTAGAACTCGAAAATGAGGTTGAAATCGAAAGTGAAACTAATAGAAAACTGGTATCTTTTGCAAATATGAATGCAAAGAAACCAGCAAAGACAAGTATGAAGAAGCAGCAAGGTGAGACTAAACTACTCAGGGCATCTCCTGAACCTTTGGATCTATCGAATAATAATAATAATAATAATAATAGTACCACCAATAGGAAGAAAAATGGTGGCAATGGTAGTAATCATCTCAATCGTCTAATACACGATGGTAAAGTTCGTGACGTTGTGAATAATGTAGATAGATATATTTCAACAATGAATGGAGATGTGGGGAATGCATATAGACATTTCCACAAGAGAGCTGTGTTTGCCAAGAAGAGAATTGACATCGAAGTTGAGAAATTCGAACACAAGGCCAAATTGAAGAAAATGTTGAACAAGTTCCAAAAGGGTAAGATCATCCAGATAGATAAGATGTTGGTGAAAGTTATCATGACTGATTTAGTGATTAATGATAAGACTATTGATAACAAAGTCATTGAAAAATGGAGAGAATTTATCATTGTTGCTAGATCTACTGGTAACATTGACTTTCCTATCATCATTCAATTTTTCAAACAAAGGGAAATCTCAAAGGATTATAACGCTGCCACTACCTCATCATCAAGTACCACATCTGCGAAAGAGAATGATGGCAGTAATGAAGATAGTGAAGATGATGATGATGATGATGACGATGACGAAGATGACATTGATAATGATGCAGACAATGAACATAGAACTAAGAGTCCAAAGAAGAACACTACAAAGGCAAAGAATAAGCAATCTTCGAAGCCCAAGACTGGCAACTTTGAAAATAAGAGTTGTGAATTTGAAATCATCATGGGATGCAAAGATACATCTGTGAAATTGTTCAATTCATTGGAAAAAAGTATTGAAATCATCAAGAAAAACCCAAAGGGTAATGAAACCAAATATATCTTACTTTGTCAGAATCCATCTTCATCCATCAAATGGTTGAGTTTCTTCAACTATATCTTGAACGGTGTCAACAAGAGTATGTCGAAGACTCTAACCCTCAGTATTCCCGAACTGAAGTTGTCTCTGACTATCAACAGTGTCAACTTGCTTTCATCTGCCTTGGATAACTTGCAAAATGAAGATATGTTCACAATCAACTATACACCAAAGGGATATCAAATCCCAAGGTTGGGTATTTTTGATAGACTGATAGATTTGATCTCCGAATCGATAAGTGGCCTCACTATTGATCATCATCGCAAAAATGATCCATTGGCATATAGATTTCTCGATGATTTACAAAATGATAAATCTCGTCTTGCATTTGCATTGAAGAAATACGATAGATTGGAATGGATCTTGGGAGATACTGAGAATCTGTTACAATCTATATGGTCATTGTTGAATTCATCACATGAGTTGGAATTAAGAGAGATCAAACATGAACCCGATCATTTGAGTTCCAATAATTTAGAAGAACCCATCCCCATAGAAGGGTTTTTGGTCAAATTGAGCAATCGAAGAGGTAAATCAACTTCTAAATTTGGAAGACACTATTATAAAATAAGGTATTTTTCAACCGCTAATCACCTTTTACTATTTTCCAATTTCTATAAGGGTGTTCCAAGTTTTGATGAAGATACCAACGGGATATTCAGTCCATCTGGTGAGATCTTAGATCAAGAAAAGTTGTTGCAAATGATTGAGAATAGACCCATGATCTTTGAAAATAACGATTACCCTCTGAGCTCAGATGGAAAACATATCGAGTGGTTGAAACCTGGAATCACGGAATCACAATTCGAAATCAACGATAAAAGAGCCCTGAGTGAAGCTGAGAGGAAAGTGTATAATATATCCATAGCAACGAGAATAATCAACCTTACAGAAGTATTAAGGATTGAACCCGTTGAACTCAGTAAGATCCCAGGTTCAATCAAGACAGCAATGATCTTAACTTGGAATGTCCCATTCGAATCCATTAAGGATGAGACGATTGTAGATTCATGCTTTCAAATAATTATGAGTGATGGTACGAAGTATAAGTTCCAAGCCTGTAATAGACAAGTTAGAGACGAATGGATAGAAAGACTACGAGAGATGGTTGTCTATTGGACCATTAAAAAAAGAGAAGAAATCATGGCTATTATTAAATTAAAGGAGAAAAATCTATCAATCTCCAAGGGATCGAATGAATACCATGAATCACTAGTCGCCAATGAATCAAGTGGGGTTAAGAATTGGGAAGTCATCCAAGCAGTTACCGATCCTCTGATATATAACATCTCATCATTTGCCATTACCAAACCTATTATAATGAGTGGAGCATTGTATCAAAAACATAGAAAGCATAAGAATTTCAGGCAATTTTACGTTGTTTTATGCCCTGGTTATTTAATCCTTTACGATATGTTCGATAGGAGTAAAGTATCAAATATAATCAAATCAAATTCGTATTATAAATACTACACTTCGATCAAATTGAATGGGTCATACGTGTATTGTGATAAACTAACGGGTTTAGAGTTGATCGATAAGGAAAAGACATTCAACCATGGTCATCCGGGGGGGAAATCGATTCCTAGGGTTTATGTCGATGGTTGGCAAACAGCAGAAGACGAAAGTGTCAAGTACTTCACCATTTGGTTTGGTTCCAAAAGAGTCATGTTCTTCAATCGAAAGAATGGTAAGTCAAGCGGTAGTGAGAGTGATGGATCAAGCGATGACGACGATGATCAAGATGAAGAAGAAAATGAATATGACGATGATGACGAAGAAGAGGAATCCTCGGACTCGGAAGAATCAAAGACAGTTGGCGGGAAGAGAAGATACTTGAAAACAGTTAGTAGATTGGGAGTCACTGGTAACTCCCTCGTATTCATGGCTAGATCGAGACAAGAGAGGGATCTTTGGGTTAGTAAATTAAACATTGAGATCGAAAGGTTTTCGCATAATGAAAAAGAAGAAGTTGTATTGGTTTGATGATTGTTGCTATATTAATGTTTGTTTGCTTGTGTGTGTGTGTGTGTAGATAGTTATATAGATATAAGATAGATAGATAAATATATAAGATTAGGTTATAGTAGATTAGTTGAATTTCCTCTTTGTATCCCAGACGTAAACCATCTCATCCCATCCAGTAGTCACAACCCAACCAGGATCCCCCCAAAGTGACCAATCACAACCGATTGCAAATTCTCGATGTTTATCAAATACATTCTGACATGCTTGACCATGCATGAACCTATTGTTTAAAAACCTTGCCTTGTCATCGGTTTGATCTTGCCAAATCCTTACCGTCATATCATAAGATGTACTCATTATAGTATCTGCACGATGTGGAGACCAACTTACCTTACGTACTGCAAAATCATGACCCATCAATTTGTTCAATGGGGAAGGACCAACTTTGTGATGAGAAGGCAAGGGAGATTGAGAAGCCGGTTGGGATAAATGCTGAACCATTCTTAAATCCCAAATCTTGATCGATTTATCAACCCCAGCAGTCGCTATCACCGAGGTTCTATACTTGTTATAATCACAGGAAAGGATCTCGAGTCCCGAATGGGCTATGAAATCAGTTTGTAAAGGATGTGGAGATCTTATATCCCATACGTGACAATGTGAAGATGAGTTCACCGAGATCAATATCGATGGGTCATGTGGTGAAAATGTGGCTTGATATATGCAATCTTTGTTTGGGTTTTGTATCGGTTGTTTGTTACTCGACAATGGTGGTAGTTGCTGTGATGGTGATTGTTGCTGTTGTTGATGATGCGATATAGGTGATGCGGAAGTTGTCAAATATTTCTCTGTATTAAGAGTCAAAATAGGTGAATCTCTTGAAGGTGTCCATAATTTAATGGTTCCATCCCAAGATGAAGTACAAAAAGTGGTTTTATCTATAAGATTCCAATAAACACTGAATATCTCTCTATTATGTGCATTGTTGAATTTCTTGATTGGATAGTTGGGTAAGGTAATATCGAATATTGATAAGCTCCCATCACCTGAAGCAACAACGACTTGATTCTCATGCAATTCACTCCATGCCAGGTCAAACAATCCATCCTGTGTCTCAAATGACGATTCTTGAACTATTGATCCATCGTCTTGGATGGATAAGATGCTTAATTTCCCATTGCCTACCAATCCATAATTAGCTGAGGTCGCCACGGCTATTTTGTTGTCGTAAAATGGTGAGTATTTAGAAGCATATCCATTATAACCAGTGGTCCTATATGACAACATGGTATGAATTGGAAATATTGTATTATACTACGATATATCATCAACTCAAGTCAAGTCAAGTTCACGACGATTATAGATGATTTTAACCTAACCCATTTATTTCCCCGAGAAATCAAATCGATTATCCGCACTATCGGTTCCCTTTCTCACCCACCCACCAGTCCAAATCGGGCAAAAATTTACATGCGGCGATTAATTATCGATTCTCAGTTTACTAAATTCTCAAAACTGAGTGATTGCACGAGTGTTACAAGTGTTTTATTGGTTTATATGATGGGCTACAACACTTGTCAGTCAAAAGGTGTTTGATTTCCACTGGAGATCCCACATGAAAGTCCCAAGTTATGGAGTGTGGTAAAAAAGCAACATCATATAGTGAGATTCAAATAATAAGATACAAATTTAATTTCTCAATTTATCTATAATATTGTCATAATTATTATACAGTGATTTTGTTACACCGATTTTATAGTTGGCTTTTGTTAATTATTAGTCGATAGCAATTATCTATTATACGTGTGTATCTATATATGTATATATATATATATATATCTATAAGTTTCATTTTCTCTTTTATTTGAGAACGGAAGCAGCAGAACCAGTATGATTTTCCCAGTTCAAATTCAAGTCGTCTAATACCTTACCATTATTGGCGTTTGAGAAATCATGATTATGATGATTCATAATGGAGATCGAAGTATTTGTATCGATCTCGGCGTTTGATAAATCATCGTCATCTTGATCTTCGTCATCTTCTTCATCTTGATCATCGTTGTGAATGAGGAAGAAAGGAGAACTTGGCATCGTTATGCCTTGTAATTTTCCCGATTTTCTATTTGTCTTTAACGAAGTGGTATCAGAGTTGGATAAATTATTGTGATTATTACTGTTGTTGTTTGTGGTTGCAGCAGTAACTGTATTCAAAGTATTGGTGGATGTAGTAGCTGTCATAGTTGGGACTGAAACGGGGTTGTTTGGAGTAGTCGATTGGTTCAAGCTTGGAGTATCCTTTGGAGTGATGATCAAATCCTTTGGAGTCTTATCGAATCTTAAATTTGGTGTATCTTTAGTCATACTGGAAATGCCATTGTTAGAACTACTGTTGGAGTTGGACGACGAGGAATTGTTCAATACTCTGCTGATTTCTGGATCTGGATCTTGGAAATTAGCAGTGTCGTTGATAACTGACTCAATCGTTGGATGGTTACTGGTAGCTGAATTTGTGGTATCTCCATTAGTCTGTTTGGTGGTGGCATTTGTATCAATCGACTGGGGATGGTGAGTAGTAGCGTTATGGGATTCGTTGTTATTGTTGAAATGTAGATCCTCATCTAATTCATGATGCGTAAACAATGAAATCCAATTATTGGCTACATCATCATCGTTGTTATTGAGGTGATGATGATGATTATGAGCAGCTGCTGATGGTGAGTTAGGTAACCTGTTGTTCTCCGAATCCGAAAGTTCTGAGATCGATTGAAGAATTTTGTTTAAAGTTGGTGAGATATCCGTATGGTACAATGAATGTGGGTTATTATTATTATTGTTATTATTATTACTGTGATTTTCATTGTTGTTGTTGTTGTTGAGATCATCTTCATATTGAGGTTGACTAGATGAAGGTTGGGTCATCTGTTGTCTCTCGTAATCATCTTCGTCTTCTTCCAAAGGTGGTAAGTTTTCCTTATCTTCGTCATCATCATCATCAAAATTGATCAAAGTAGTGGCCAATTTGGTAGCGTTGACAGGTCTATTATCGTCATCTTCATCATCATCTTCAGCATCCACATCTTCCATGTCGAGATGCAAATGGATACTTTGATGAGATTTGCGTCTTGGTTGAGCAGCAGAAGAAGATGATGAAGAGTGGTAGACAGGATCGAGATCTGTCAATGGTAATTGAGAAGCAGAAGATCTACCGGGTAAATCATCGTCGGAACTGATGATCATTGATTTATTGATCGATGCGTTGTTTCTAGCCGCGTTCGATTTTTTGGGGATTGGAGATAAGAAATGTGCCTTTCCATTAGAATTCAAGTTGATGAATTCGTTCAATTCATCGAAATCCATTGTAGTGGTATCGAAATTACCAATGCTGTTGTTGATATCGGTACTGATGAGATTGTTATTACTATTATTATTATTGTGATTGATGTTGTTAGCGTTGATATTCTTTAGCGAAGAACTTGTATTAGTTGCGGCAACGTTAGCATTGTAGTACCTTCTTGGAGCAATTGGCTTCAAATTGGACTTGAAATTGATTTGAGATGAAGGAATTGGGGAAGAAGAAGAGTTGAATAATAATTCACTTGAAGGTGAAGAAAGGTAATCTACCATTTCGCCACCGTCATTTGTATTTGAGATCTTTGCGGATTGAGAGGAAACGGATTTTCTATTTGAAGATCTTGATGAGATAACTGTTGTGGATTTACCATAGGGACCATCTACTAACCCATTGAGACCTAACTTACCTCTCTTTCTCAGTTCAACTATATCGTTGTTCAATTCGGATGTATTACAAGTTGTACATAAGAATCCCGAATTACCAAATTCATAAATGCCAGATTTATGAAATTTGTAAGGGGGATTAGTCGTTGAGGTACAATTGATACATTGAATGATTGGATGTTGTGGAGGGATAGGTTGTTGAGGCTGATTTGCTGGAGTATCACCTACTTTCACCAAGGCCGTTATAAAACTTCTGTTTCTCTTGGCTCTAATAGGAGCGTTTGAAGAAGATGAAGAAGCAAAGTTAGATGATTGTGCGAGATTAGTGGTCTTTGACGAAGAAGACTGCGATGATGAAGAAGAAGCATTGTTCAATTTATCAAAGTTTGCAAATCTATCGTTGATAGAACTTGAGCTTCTTTGATAGTTTGATACGTAATCGTTTTTATTTTCCGATTCTATCGAGTTCAAATCGGCAAGCATAATTCTATGAGCCAAGGTGTTTTTCAAGAATGGTAAAGATTGAGTTCTTGAAGCCAATTCAGGTTTAGAATCCAATGGGTTCAAGTGTGGTGGTTGCTTCTGTTGTCTTCTTCTCTTAGGTTGTATGAATCTGTTATTATCATCTGAGTTTGGAGAACTATTTTCGTTTTCAGAACTATTGCTGGAGTTTATTCTCTTCTTTTTAGTACCAGCACCAGTGGTTGTATTATTATTAGTATTATTAGTATTTGTAATGGATGTTGAATTATTGATATTGCTGTTTTGATTTTGAATAGGTGTATTTCTTATCTCGTTTAACTTTAGTCTTATCTCCAAAGTATCGTAATTTGAAGAATTATTCGAGGAATAGAGGTTGATGAAATTTTTGCAGACTCTACCTGCAATAATGGTCATATTTTGTGATGCTGCATTAGACGATGTGTTATTATTAGCGGTGTTGGAGGAAGAAGAAGAAGAAGCAGAAGTTCTCTTATTTCCATTCATTTGTACAATCTTTGAGTACAAACCATGACCTACAAAGGGCTCATCTGGTTCGACGACATCCTTCGAATAAATCGAGAAATCAACCAAGATATTATCTTCATTTGACGAAGATTTGGAAGAAGAGTTTGAAGAATTGGAAGAATTTGAAGAAGAAGCAGGATTGGTGGAGCCATTGACAAACAATTCAGGAGAATTGGAGGCGATAAGGTCCAAACATTTTTTCAAAGGGATCAAACCAATAGTTAAACCTGGGTTATGAGGAGATTGTAAAGGTAATTGAACGGTTTTAATCAGGATTGGTTTCACCGATCTTGCTAAAAAGTTCAAGTTTGATTGATTATCTATGGTATACAATACTTTAAGTATCACGTTTTGATTTGATTGTTTACTCATTTTATCTTCCAGCTGTATATGTGAGATTTAAGATGAAGGGAAGATATTGAATGAGAGGGTAGGTGATATGAAGTGACGTGATAGAGAAGTATGTAAATGTAATGAATAGATGGGATAGATGGAAAAGATGGACAAAAGGTATAGAGATTAAGTGTGATAGAATAGGATAAGATTGAAAGAAAGCAGCACTGTAAGTAATTAACTAACTAACTAGGAGAGACACGGGTTGAAAAAAAAAAGAAGACACAATGTAGTGTGGTACTCTCTCATTATATTTCACAATAAGTGAGAGGGATAAAAAGTAAACAAAAGAAACCAACCCTTTGCAGAAGCGTGAGAAAAGCGTGAATATGAGCGTGATTGGCAGCGCTGTGCCTTTTACTAGGAGCGTGTCTTGAAATTTGTGTCGCGTGTGCTGGGTTTATGGCTTGGTTTTAGTCAAAGGGTGACAGCAGGGACGGAGACGGAGACGGAGACATAAAGGGGAGGGAGGAGGGAGGAGAACACCTGGTGCAAGGGTGGCCATAATGCCAGTAAGCTGCCAGTCACGTGACACAATGTGGTGGTGTGTGAAGTGGATTGCATTACTAAACTAAACCCACAGTACAAGAGATAAGCACTTCCCCAGCCACACCACACCACACCTCGAAACTAGCCACCCGCTCACAACACACTCACCACACCCGGACACCACACCTCACAGTGTGGCTGCTCCAAGGTCCAGCCCCGCTGACCCACTTAGTAATCCTCATTGGTCAGCCTTCTTCTATCTATCTAGTCTAGCCTAGTTTCATTGGATTAACCGCCGATCCTTTACCTTCTCTTAGCACCGAATTTTACAATTCTAGACTCATTACCCAATTACAATTGAGTATTCACCGCCGTTACTAATTAATACATTATAAATCGTTCAATTATCACTTACTGCATAGGCTTAGATTATATATAGAACATATACTTATAAATATATAAAAGGAGATATAGTTTCGCTCACACAAATCACCTGTCAAAATTTCCAAATAGCCTTAACTCCTAATTAATACTTACTCCACTTTCTTTTCTCTTCAATTGATATAAATCCGTGAGATTTCCCTTTTATTTAGTTCGCCCTTCCCAGAATAATTAACTATTTCAGTCTAATTATTATTTAGTCTTCTAACTTAATTCAATTGCAATTTCAACCTTTTTATTCTTTTGATCAATCAATCAATCAATCAATCAATTAGTCAATTAGTCAATCAGTCATGTCCTCAATTGCATTGAATAAATCTACCTTAAGGTCGATTAACAACGCTTTCAAGGCCAATTCCAAACAATCCCAGAATTCCAAATATTACTTAGGATTCTTAGGTTTAGCATCTGCTGCTTCCTTATCTTATCTATTCTACAACAATAATAATAATAACAACAACAAGCAGAATAATAATGGTAACTACTTAAAGAATTCTTTCTTCGGTTTTGGTGCCGCTGCTGCTAATACAAACATCAGAGAGGCTGTATCTACAGTCAAGACTTTCGAAGATTACCAGAAAATTTACAATGATATTGCCGCTAAATTAAGAGAGATGGATGAATATGACGATGGTTCATATGGTCCTATCCTCGTTAGATTGGCTTGGCATGCATCTGGTACCTATGATAAAAATGATAAATCTGATAAAAAAGGTGGTTCATACGGTGGTACCATGTCTAAACCAAAAGAATTGAAAGATCCAGCAAATGCAGGTTTAATCAACGCTAGAAATTTCATCGAAACCATTGGTGACAAATATCCTTGGTTATCGAAAGGTGATTTATACACTTTAGGTGGTGTTGTTGCAATTCAAGAATTACAAGGTCCAAAGATTCCATGGAGAGCAGGTAGAAAAAACCTTGAAGAAACTACTGTTGCTCCATATGGTAGATTACCAGATGCTTCTCAAGAAACTGGTAAATATGTTAGATCTGTCTTTGATAAGATGGGTTTCAACGATCAAGAAGTTACCGCTTTAATCGGTGCTCATGCTTTAGGTCGTTGTCATACCAACGCCTCTGGTTTTGATGGTCCTTGGACTTTCTCCCCAACTGTATTCACAAATCAATTTTACGTTTTATTATTAGGAAAATGGCATATCAGAGACTGGAGTGGACCAAGACAATACCAAGATGATGCTACTAAATCATTGATGATGTTACCTGCCGATATGGTATTTGTTGAGGATCCAGTCTATAAGAAATACGTTGAATTATACGCCAAAGATGAAGCTAAATTCTTCAAAGATTTCTCTGCTGCTTTTGCCAAATTATTAGAATTAGGTGTTCAATTCCCTAAAGCTACTCCTGTCTTTGAGTTTAAGACTCTAGATGAACAAGACTTATAAATAGTTTGATCAACGATTCATTTGAGAAATGTCTAATGTTACCAATTTATAACATATAACTAACTATATTCAGAAAAAAAATAATCATTTATTTACTTTTATAATTCAAAAGAACTTTATTCAAAATTACTATTTAATTTTATTTAATGTAACATCAAAATGACAAAGAAAAGAAAATGATACAACGGATAGAGAAGATAAATATGTATATACAATTTTGTTTCGAAAGAAAGAACTACAAGAATTCTCTAGCTTTACGCCTATATGTATTACAATCTCTAAGCCACTGTCTATAATCTTTTAAAGATCCAATTTTTTCCCCATAATAATCAGGTACAGGATTAGAAACACTCTGTCTTGAAGCATCGACTCTCTTATTGATGACATGTCTTGCAAATATCTTATACTTGGCTTTAAAAGCAGAGATTTGTCCACGGTTCATGATATTAAATAATGGATCTCCAATTATTCCCGGTCCTAATAAAAATCCAAGTGCTCCAACACACATTATACCACCTATATACATTGTGAATTGATCCATACCAAATATAGTCTCTGTTTCAGTAAGGTCTAATTCCTTTGTGGAAAGATATGACCATGCAACACCGGTGAATAATATAGACGATAATACCGATCCAATTAATGAAACATGTCTTTGTTTCTTACGTAAGGTGAAGAATTCGGCCCAGTTTAACGATTTGGCAATATCAATTTCAGTTTGACTTATCTTTTTACTAGTAGTCGTTGTTGTTGAAGTGCTTTGAAATCTTATACTTTTTGAAATATTGTTAATTTGTTTAATATTCTTGAAAATTGCTCTACCCAGTGTTGGGGTACGAATACCAATCACAGATCCGATCATCGACATTTTATTCTCTATTCTAATTCGATACTTCCTGTTTTGGGAAAGTGACTTATGTGAGTAAGGGAATCTGGTAACCGAAGTAATATATATATACGACTTGATTCAATAAATATTGAAGAATAAGTTTATCAATCACTCACGATACTTTTCTAAAATATGCTCTCATTCTTCCTACTCACGTCAGCTTGACAAGCTTCCATTTTTTTTTTCCTCACCCTTTGCCGTCCAATTTGGGGGACTGGGACTCGATAGTCGCGCCGATTGGAGTTTCTGATAACATGGCGCTTCGGCATCTTCAGCAATTCCTTGATAATAATACCTTTTCAAAGGCCTGATTCTTTTCACTATAAAATCAACCTGCTCATATTATAACTCAAAATATACTACTATAGTTCTCACATATTGTTATCATTATAAAAATAAGCTCATTTTTATTTATTAGTTTGTACAGAAGGACGAAACGGCTACTTTTGTTTTGCCTGCATAGCCGAGTTCGGAGTCGCCGTTAGTTTGTGAACCCCTGACAAGCAAGAGAGTGTTCCATAGCAAGAGAATCAACCAGAAGTGATTATCTCTATCTTCAAGATTAAACGGAGAGTAATTCAAAGCAATTTACCCAAGTGGCAGCGGGTCATGGTTGTTCGCTTGTTGCGAAGAGTCTTAAAACTGAGTTTCGAATCACACCCATATAACAAGAGTGTATCAAGACCTACATGATTCTCAAAATGCAAGTCATTGAAAAGTGCTACAAAATCATCATCCTCATACCAGGTTACAGGTTTGTCATTCTTAATCTTTAAAACTTTCACCTGGGGTGGTATTGAAAGAGATTGTTCCCAGGCCGAATTATGGATAACGATATCACGCGCATGGCCTAAGTCCCACAGCTTGGCATCAAATTTGCATGATTCTATGCGTAATCTCTCTAGTTGAGCAAGTCCGGATAGAGATAGTTCTTGCTTGCCGACACAGTGACTCAAAACCAACTCTTTTACTCCTTGTGGGATATACTTGCAAAAATCAGCTGGGCCCGTGGATTTACCACTCATCAAACTAGAGCCCTCATAGTGGAGTTTGAAATTAAGTGAAAAGCAACGAATATTGGATGCTATACAAGACATCTGACAACCCATCAGTTCGTGGGAAATTTCCAGGGACTCTAAATCAGGGTGATTAATCACAAAATCGCTTGTTATACGGAACTTGCACAGTCCAATAATGCTCATCTCCTTAATGCTCGAGCCGATATTAAGTATTCTGGTATTTTTCAGCGTATTGCCAATATCATCTGCCACTTTGAATACGCTCAAGTTTGGAAGGTTGATTAAATCTATTTCCTGGAAGCAGACATTGTGTAAGATCAACTTCGTCAGGGTTTTAGAAAATGGCCTGAAAGTTGCATTTGCTTCGATTGCAAGGAGACTCAAATTCTTGAGACATCTCAAATCCTCCAGGATCTCAGAGAATATAATGCAATGCTTGGCGCTTACTCTTACATGGCAGTAGTTTAACTTGAGAGTATGCAGAGCGCAGAAATGTTTAACGTACCTAATTTGAAGATCGAAGTCTAAAATATCTTCCATATCCATGGAGAGATCTTGCACGTGGTCATAAATGGTTCCATTTTGTCCCCAAATATACGAGTATAAAGTGTTAATCTTGTGCAAATTATCATCGTCAAATACCTTACTGCTCAGAGATAACTTGGTACTTCCAAAATATGAAACCAACTGTGCTTCCTCCGCGGTGAAGTAGTGGTATAAGGAGGATATTCTGCGTTTCTTGTAAGCTCTCCAATTAAATATACTTCTTGGGCGCTTATCTAATAGCAGCAATTGGAACCTTGAGCGTGGAACTTCAACTACGAGTCTCGAGTTGGTGATTATAAATCTGTTGATTAAATGCGACTTCCAGCTCTTCAAAATGGTGAAACTATTTTCCTTCTCAATACACTGGAAGTGTACATCTACCAGTGGCTTGAGAGCTTTTTCTTCGTTGTTGCATTTGGTAAAGAACTTCGTCAATTTATCGAAGCGTTCTGTGCCCGTTAGAATAGTGGAGTCATTGAGGATGTCTTGAATTGTTTGTGGGCCATGATCTGTTAGATTTCCCCATGTATGTCCGTCGGCAATATGAATACACGTTATTTTATCCAAAAATGAAAAATCAACGGGAAACGACATTGTATGCTCCCTTCCTAACTGGTTTGATAATCTGAAAACAATGAACTGTAGAAAAAAAACACATGCACCATGGAATAGAGAATACACCAGAGTTAATATCAAACAGGTGAAATGATACTGACTTTATACATCTACCACATGGCTATCGAAATTCTCTTAGCTCATAACAGATCGAATACTTTAAACAGACCAGAAAGACAGGCAATTTTCACGAGAAGCGGCGCGGCGTATCTTATCGACAATCGCTTTTAATGAAGAAACATAGATAGATCTGGGAGCGTTTTACAGGTTGATCGAATTATTTAATGATATGATTATTGAAAGTTACTTAATATTATATAGTTGATCTATAGTACAATGTAGATAATTAGTCCTCTTCTGGCTCTAATAGGGAAGGTAAAGTTTCCATTGGTAAACCTTCGTAGATGATTTGATAGGTAGATTTGAACAATGGGAATTCATCAATCTTTTTCATATTTGTTAAAAACTCATAGACTTCCTTGGTGGTATGGATACCTTGACATGATTGACCATTTAAAAGGATCTTTTCAGCCTCAGTGGCACTTACTTTATGCTGAGCCATATATTTACCAACTCTAACATTACGACCTCCCGAACAAGTTGTAATTATATCAGCAACACCACATGATTCACTGGTAAATGTCTTTGCATCACAATCTTTGAAGAAATAATCTGCAAATCTGATCAATTCAACTAAACCAATTCTCATTACTGCAGCCTTGGCATTATCACCCCATCCTAAACCTTCAACAAAACCTGCAGACATTGCTATGATGTTTTTCAAAGCACCTGAAATGGAAACACCTGCAACGTCATCGATTACTCTAACGTGGAAGTAATATCTATGGAACAGATGTTTCAATACTTGTTTATCGATATCAGCACCTTTACCTCTAAAATCTGCTGGTTCCTTATAGGCAATTGTGGTTTCGGACCATTTTAATCTAGCCACTTCTGGAGCTAAATTAGCACCAGATAAAGCACCACAATAGATTCCTAATTCTTCGGTAATAAACGTGGATAATAATTTACACCCATCTGGTGTAACTTCTAAACCTTTAAGACAAGAGATAGCTCTTACTTCAGGAGAAACATGACCTTTCAATTGAGATACAATTCTTGGTAAGAATTGATGAGGAATATTGAAAACCAATAAATCGGCTCCTTTTATAGCATCTAAGATATTTGGTACGGCAACTACATTTTCAGGTAATTTTATATCTGGTAAATATTTAACGTTTTCATGTCTGGTATTGATTATCTCTGTAAGTTTTTCACCATTGATATCTTCTTCAAATACCCACATATTAACAATTGGATCAAATTCAAGTGGTCTAGTTGCTGTATTCTCGGCCATAACTTTGGCAATTGTAGAACCCCAATTACCGGATCCGATAACCGTGGTCTTGAATGGTTTTAATGGGGAATCTTGTTGTTCAGTCATAATTGTCTTTGGATTTAATGAGTTTTGAATGTTATCTAGTCTTTGAGTTGCTGTAGTCATACTAAAATCACGGCTTGAAAGGTTGAACGATCGTTTAATTTGACTTGGATTGATATGCTTGTAGATGATGAATGTGGATCTACCAACTCTGTTCATAAGATCAACAATCTAAATACAATATCGCAAACCTGGTGTATGTGTGTGTATGTGCGTCTTTTACAAGGATGTTATACTAGCCTTGCCCTACCTTCCGTGTCCGTATAGATCAAATTATTTTGTTGAGCTCTGCTTTCAATTTTTCCCGCTTTTGGATTTTTTTGCCCATTTAATAGTTAAGTCACGTGAGAGAGTAAAGAGAGGGAAACGATAATACACGGCGGTGCTCCCGGTTGTATGCTATTTCCGATGTTTATTTATCCTTTTTTTTTGACATGAAAAATATACATTTGAGCAATGATTATTGATATATGAATATATACAGTCAGAGACAGTAAAGAGCATGGTGTGGTACTTGTTAGAAATCTCATATAACTAGCGATGAGATAATGTCTCAGTTTTATATAATGTGCTAGAATATATATTCTCTTAGCCTCTCCTTAGTCTATGTAAGATAGCCTACCGATTACCGACATTTAAATAAATAGTCTTGAATTCACCAATTATATTATTAGTTGATCGTTTTCACTCAAAAACAAGATGCATTTCTATACACACACATATATATCTTCAAACAGATAAAACAATCAAATGTGTCAGTATCATAACTCCAAGGCGATTATCTCCCCATCTATACTATCTGCCGATTTCACAAATTTAGGATCAGATGTGATCAAATTATTTCAAAATGGCTCAGATTGGATCCATATAGATATAATGGATGGACATTTTGTACCTAATATATCAATAGGTTTACCTGTTATTGAACAATTGCGTAAATTATTACCCAATTCAAAATTCTTCTTTGACTGCCATATGATGGTTGAAACCCCCGAAATTTGGGTAGAAAAGATATCACAATTTGGTGGTAATCAATTCACTTTCCATTTGGAAAGTACTTCGAATCCAAAAGAGTTGATCAAATTGATTAAAGCTAATGGTATGAGGGCGAGTTGCGCTATTAAACCGAATACTTTGATAGATGAAGATCTGATTCAATTGATTCCTGAGTTGGATATGATTCTAATCATGACTGTTGAGCCGGGATTTGGGGGTCAAAAGTTTATGGATGATATGATGGATAAAGTTACGAGATTAAGATCTTTGGTACCCAAGGGGTTCGACATTCAAGTTGATGGTGGGTTGAATACGGAAAATGTTGATATAGCTGCTAAAGCCGGAGCAAATGTTATAGTTGCTGGAACTTCTGTTTTTAAGACAAAAGATCAAAGGGAAACAATCGAATTTCTTAGGTATCGCGTTAATAGAGAGTTTAAGACTAAATTATAAAGTTTTGATTTGTGAATCTGAATACAGAATTATGCTTGTGTTTTCCAAATATGTGCTTATGAGCTCTCTTGTAATTATCTGTATGTCTATATCTGTAAGTAAAGCAAAGCTAAATGAAACAAATAAATATTAATGATGTATGAGTATGTCTACTCAAGAATAAAATAAAATGAAATAAAATAATAAAAAAAATAAGATATGCCACTATATATCACCAGTTTTCCAACTTCCTGAAAATCGATGACTAGTATAGCAGTAGTCTGAACATGGACCATGACATTTAAACCCTCTTTCAGGCAAAACCATAACATCATCCAGTATAACGGGATGGTCTAAACCGGTGAATAATTTCCAATTAATTTTCTCGTGTCTTCCAACCGCTGGACCATATAAAGGTTCTCCTAAATTATACCTATAGTTACACATATCTACAATTTCCAAATTTTGAATAGTGTTGAAATATTCATACATTGTATCTGTAAAGATGGCAGGTCCAGTCCAATCCATAACGTTGACCGAAGCACATGGATCCAATGAATCATCAACAAAACCACGGAAATAAGCAGTCAATTTGTTTTCCACCTGAGCTTTAAAAGTTACTTTAACTATATTGGCGATTAATCGAGCAAATGCGGGATGTCTTCTCTTTGTCTTGAAAGTCCATTGAAGAAATTGAAGTCTTCTAGGCATTACATTTTGCCATGTATCTTCGTTAGGATCACTTTCAACACTTATAACTACATCAACATCGTGATTTACATATGAATCAACCCAATCTTCTACAGCAACATGAGGGTATACGTCTATATCTGAATATGTTCCACCTTCAAGAAATACCAAAAGGTATCTACCAAAATCACTCTGTAAAATGACTTTTGGCAGTAATTTATATGCTTCCCATACCTCAGGGACTGTATTTATGAAGACTCTTTTAACAATTTGATCGATCTGAGCATTTGTATAAAAAGTGAAATTTGAACGAGGATTCAATGAAATCCACTGGTCATAAATATCTTGATTTGGATACTCACCTTCTTCACAGTCTTCAGGTCTCTTTTTCCACATCTGCATGATATTATCCTTACCTAATTTGGTATCAACCCTTGGGAAACTGTCGTATAATCTACGTATTGTAGTATCTATATCAAAGGGGTTTGAACCTTTAGCCTTTGGGTTCTCTTGGTAAAAACGTGTCCTTTGATATTCTTGTTCATATAGGTGAGATCTGTTCAAATTAGACAGCGAGATTAATGTAGCGCTGTCCACATAATACAGAGTACCTATTACACCAAGTAGTAAACCTACAAGTGAAAGAGAAAGAATAAATAAAGTGTTTTTTTTGATTTTTTGGAAAGAACTTGGTATTGGCAACTCCATGATTGCGGGTTGAAAAAAGAAAGCGATTGCAATTTTGATAGCTTTAAAGTTGTGAAAACTTTGGATATGGAGGAAAAAAACACCACACACACAATAGAAAAGAGTGATATATTGTATCAAATGACCCAAACTTGAATTATACACAAAACAAAAGAGGAGGGACAACCTCTTGAGACAAGGATGAAACCATCCTGCCTTGTGACTAGGTTAAATAATTAAACTAGTATGGGTATTCACACTACACGTGCTGTGCATGGTGCAGTAGCGAGAAGAGTTGCTGCACCCTACTGCCCCAATTTAGCGCCCTGATTTTGCTGAATTACTGAGCTAGTGGGAAAATACATACATCCTATACACTCCAAAGGAGATATTACAGCTGAAAGATGGATGATATATACATGGATACATACGATGTTTTGAAGCATTTAAGATGCTAATCATTAATGATTATATACTTGTATAAACGAGCTTTTGAGTATAATAGAATATAATAGAATATATTTTTGATATACAGACGAGCAGTACAATATAACACACAATTAGAAATCGCTCCACCTGTGCCGAAGCTCGCTTGAATCTGCAGCATTTTTTTTTTCTCCACGGGTCCTTTAAAATGCCGCCTTGAATTTTTCACCGTGGCCTTAGGCCTTACTCAAGAGGTTACGTGCCCCGTTTTGGTTAATTAATATGCACCACACCGGTCCCTTCGTTGGATAAAATTAATCACTCTACATGTGATACGTGTGTATTGGTTGACATTTATTACCTTAATTGTATAATTGAATAGCCGGAGGAGGCTCTTTTCTACTCGAGCCATTCGAATACAGTTATTCTGTCGCTTCCTGTGGTAGACAAATAAAAAAAAAACACGGATAACGATGGGACGTACTTATAATGAAAATTGAAAAGCGTATGAACCTAATAATTTTCTAATTACAATACAGAATTTTGGGCCCATTGATGTTCTCTCCTTATTGATAATCCACAGAACATCTACGGGAATAATGGTGGTTGTTCATGAAATAACAGTGGTACCAATTAGTTGGCCAGTTTAATTACGGGCGCGATAAACTTTAATTGCAAACAAGCCGCCACTTTCCTTCTACACTGCCCACCTGACAAAGGAAAGCAAGAGCAAAGAGCGGGTGCGGCGTATGGCAATGGGTGGCTTACAGTGAAATAAATATACCTACTGTAGAATACTTATGATTAACTATAGCCGCCTACTACTACTGTATGATATTACCTACTTGTGCTCTGTCTATGATATCATACTCCCGTACCATAAGGTGAATTAGCTCATAGTGTCTTCCATAATACAGAATTGACCTCCTTTTTATTCACTTACCTACTCAAGTCTCCGATATCCCCAGTGACTGATACGCTGTTTGTGGTGGTATTCACCGTGAATCATTTTGAATGTTTCCTATTCTTACCATAAAAGCCGATCAAGTAAATCCGGTTGTAGCAAGGGTCAGCTTACGACCGAAGAAGACCCGTCCTCCGTACCCGAAGCCCGGGAAATGTCCCCTTTTGGTGCACAGGTGCTGTTGTTCGAAATAATTTATATAATATATTATATTTATGTATTGACCAGCGGCGAAAGCAATCTGATACCATATAAATACGGGCTGTTATCCACCTGTTATCAAAATGCATCCTATATATAATATGCAGAGGCTATGTTCTAGATCAATCAATACAATGACCGGAATGGGAAAAAAAATAGTAGTGTTTGGAGGAAATGGATTCCTAGGTATGTTTTTATTAGCCCTCACTAGTAAGTGGATGTTGAAAAATCTGTCAATAGTGTACTAACTATGTCTGTATTATATTAGGTAAGAGAATTTGTGAAGCTGCCGTTAATAGAGGTTATAATGTAACTTCAGTATCGTATGTATGATATCGCAATTGAACCATCTGAATTTATTTATATATGTGTGCGTGTGGGTGTGGTTACTAACTGAAATTTATTGTTATAGATCTTCTGGATCAGGGCCTAAAAAATTGTCTGTTAACGAAGACGACTGGGTATCTAAAGTGTCGTGGGAAAAAGGTGATATTCTTTCCAAGGAGTCCTATAAAGATTTAATCAAAGATGCAACAGCAGTGGTTCATTCGGTTGGTATCTTATTTGAAAATGCAAACTACAAGAATGTGGTCAATTCCAACGACGGTGCACTCAAAGCGTACTTTAAGACCCCAAACCCAATGGATAAGGACGTTTCTAAGACATATGAGAAGGTCAATTATGAAAGTGCTTTGGTATTAGGAGAAACATTGAGAGATTGTAACCCAAATAAAGCAGCAATTTGTTATATATCTGCAGATGTAGCCTTTCCTGGGCTACCTGCAGGATATATGGATTCAAAGAGAAAAGCAGAAGCTGCATTAGGGAAATTAGGACCCCAAGTTAGACCTATATCTGTGAGACCAGGTTTTATGTACGATGTGTATGCAGATAGTGATCCAACTATGAAAGATCTTAGACATCGTATGAAGGGTCCAATAAGTTTCTTAAGTATTGTTAACGAAAGACTTCTCGGCAATAGAATAGCATTTGCTAAACCACCCCTCTCAACTCAAGAAGTGGCAAAATGGGTTGTCGACAAGATAGAGGATCCAAATTTCTATGGTCCCGTATCTTTAGCTGAGATGAAAGGCAAACCAGGCAGTTCGTCAAGTACTAGTTTTGCCCAATGATTATTATTATCATCATGATAGTAATGATATTGTTTATTTTGGGGATCCCAGTCGCGCACGTGATTTGGCAGATCTATTTTTCTTATTCTTTTTCTATTTTCTAGTTGCTGCAACCATGCATGTGCCGGTTGCTACGCTTTGCCTAAAAAGTGAATTATGTTAACGTCTCTATTAATAAGACACATGTATATATAACATAAATTAATATATGAACACTGAGGTTATAAAGTCTTTACTGATCAACCAACTATTCAAATAGCAATGACATCGAAGAAGGTCCCGATAAATGCAGAGGGCAAAAATTATGACAGTATACCGGATGAAGAAGATACTCCGATAAGTTACTTTCCTGGACCTGCATCATTTTCATTCCGTGAAAACACCAATGGATCCTCTATTCCTCCACCATCACAAAGTGGATCTAGACCTCGTGGTTCAGCTTCTTCTTCCAAGTCATTTTCCTTTGGTGATGATAACGACCATGTCGATATATCCATGAACAATGGGATCAACAAATTTAAAACTTCAACGAGTTATGTTTCACTATCATCCCAGTCTGGGTATATGAACAATGGATCAACAACCTCATTCTATAACCCGACTACTGTTGCAAGGCCAATTGGCCATGAGAAACGTAAGAACTCCGTTGTCAATGTAGACGAATTGACCTTGAGAATGGATCAATTACAGAGTATTAGACCAAAGAGGTTAGTCGGAGATGCTAGATCTATATTTGATTGGAAAAATTGCTACAAGACATTGGAAAATGCAAAGGGGATTAGTGGGAAGGTCAAAGGGTTCTATAGAGCGCAAAACCAGTTGATCGATAGGTATAGCATCGTTGATAAATTATTAGATTCCGGTATTCACATGGGTGTATTAGAAACTTATAATAACTCCAATGATTGGACAATTACAAGGAATGGAGTTCCCGGGAATATAGATTTCGAAAGTGGGATGTTATTAGGTTATAACAAGGACGATGATTCGTCGGTTGTCTATTTTGCAATCATGGTCAATTTCATCATAAATATTTTTTTATTGGTTGGGAAATTAATAATAGTATTAAATACAATGTCGATGTCAATGGTGGCTTCATTGATTGATTCGACATTGGATTTCTTATCTACTATTATAATATTCTTTTCAAATAAATTTTCACAGACTAAAGATTCAAGGTATCCCATAGGTAAGAAAAGATTAGAACCTTTGGGTGTCTTGATTTTTTCGATTATTATTATAGTGTCTTTTTTACAAGTTGCCCAAGAAGCACTGAGTAGATTCTTAAATGAATTCATGCAAGATGAACATACAATAATCAAATTAGATATGCTATCAATCGGTATCATGATAACTACAATTCTAGTCAAGTTAATCTGTTTTATCTGGTGTACTAATATAAATAACTCGTCAATTCAGGCATTGGCAGAAGATGCTAAAACAGATATCATTTTCAACTTCTTTTCGATAATTTTCCCCATATTGGGAGATCTATTGAACGTTTGGTGGTTTGATTCAATCGGAGCTTTATCCCTTTGTATCTACGTCATTTACCAGTGGATCTTTGTTGCTTATGAACATATCAGTAATCTAACTGGTGCTAATGCTTCTGAAGAAGATTATCAACAAATACTATACCTTTGTGTGAGATTTGCCGAGAGTATTGAAAAGATCACAAACTTCAAGACTTATCACGTTGGGGATAATATCAATGTTGAAGTTGATATATCACTAAACTATAATAAATATTCCATGAAAGATTGTCATGATATCGGAGAGGCTTTACAATACGCCATAGAAACTTTACCATTTGTCGAAAGATGCTTTGTTCATATCGATTATAGAGAAGGTAATTTCGAAGGACATTTGACTAGCTGATTCACCCAGTAGATTAGATAATAATAATATGTATTCAATATAGAGATGATTAAACTGAAATGTAGTAACTATAGTCCCACCTATTCAAATAGTCGCCTCATCGGCCCAGTTTCATAAATCAATTGCGTCACGGTGAATCACGGTGAATGTAACGGCGTTTAAAAGAAAAGAAAAGAAAAAAAAAACACAAGAGCACCGTGGATTTTTCCGAGTCTTTTGGAAGAGACGCGTCCGTGTTGACTGGGAGACACACTGCACGCGCGGCATTTGAGCGCATCCTAGATGATGAATCATTCCGTGTGGTGATTTTAACAGAGATGGTAGTGCTACACATCAACGAGAGCAAAATAAGCATTGCAAGGCTTAAATTTTGATGCTTAAAGTTACGTGGTATGCCGTACCGCATTTCAGGCAAAGTATATCTGAGAGTAGTAAACCGAACTAGACAGAAAGGCAAAGACTGTGGATGGATGAATGGAATATACGTTGGCCAAAGGGGGATGGTTAAGATCAGACAACTGAAATGTGCTACGTGTTACTTAGACAGCTCGTTGGGATACGCGCCGTTGCAATATGTAAAGGGAGAGAGAAGAATAATCGCCGTGGCTTATATTTAGCTACCATATTTTTCCGAGCGTCTATTATTATAAGACAGCAGAATCCAAGCCACTAAACTAGCCCACATTATCTGTAGTAATGTAAATTAAATTGTCAGGTATTGTGGTACCAAAAATAGCAGACGATAAATTAGTTACGTAAACAAAAACAAGACCTAATTGAAGGGATGGTTTTTTTACCTAAATTGTATCAAGACAATAAAGCGATTCACCAAGCAGCGCGTAGCTAAGCCTGTTTTTGCGTCGCACTAGAAACCACACTTCGCAAATGGCCGACTGCCGTCTATTAATAATCAACTAATACATCTTAATGAACCGTATATATCGCCAATCTAATATGATAACTTATATGAAACAGAGTCATTAAACTCATCCAGATGAATACAACTTGAAAGATATTAAATAAAAATTTAATCCCTAGCATTAAATAATTACGGTACCTTAGGCAGCCAAGAGAATGCGTTGAATCATTAGGCTTGAAACAAGGCGTCCGCGCAGCTATTTTCCTCGCTTCGTCATAGGGAATTTTTTAAAGTTTCACCTGTGATCTAGGTTATGTAATCCGCAGAAATATGCTCTGCACAACCCAGCGGTATTTCGCTTTGGCATTCATTGATGATATATGGAATATTTTGATCCTTGAACCTGTGAAGCCGAACATATAGATTCTCAGTCCTAGTATATGCTTATACTTTCGTTGATCTCACCTACAAACAGATCAAGAAAAACATAACAACTTTCACTTTTTCACTTGAAATCCAATCTTTCAAGTATCTCATCTTATTATTCTATCGTATTTCATCTATTCAGCGCCTCGTTTCAGAATCATTGGATCAACTCATCGAGCGAAAAATCATATCTGTTCTGATTTTCATTTATATATATACACTTGGAGCACTCAGTCAGTCTTACTCTGGGTTATACTTCTCATTATTCCTCTACTACAAAAGATAAAATCATACTAAATTTTCTGTGATCTGTTCATTTCGCACATTACAGATTATTTCATTTCAGTTACTAATTTTTTTACCCATTCCACATCAATACTAAAAGAAAAGAGAGAATATTCATCCTCTAATTAGTGTCAATTTTACCTGTCCGTTTTCACCGATCAACCATCAAATCATACACTTTTGCTTTTCTTTATCACTCTTTCCAATATAATTTAGATCATCGCTGGATCTATTTATATCACTGATATTAAGATCATCGGATTTGTTTCTCGCCAAATCTTCTCACCAAATCTACTCGCATAATCTTCTCATATAACCTTCTCATATAATCAAATACCCGCACATAATGAATTTTAAAAGTATTTGCTGTCTTTGTTTCATGATATACTCTGTCAGTGCAGCTGTGACTACTGATACCACGGGAGCAACTACTGCATTGACTACTGCATTGACTACTGCATTGACTACCGCTTTGACAACAGCTGAAACAACTCCCCTCGCAACTGGTGCAACTACCGCATTAACAACAGCTGCTACAACCGCTCTAACTACAAGCGAGACAACAGGGTTGACCACTGCTGTAGCCATTGCCGCCACAGGTACATCTTCAACAACGGCTTTGACGACCGGTACCACAGATGGAACAACAGCATTGACAACCACTTCATCCACAGGTATAACTACAGGTATAACTACAGGTATAACTACAGGTATAACTACAGGTATAACTACAGGTATAACGACAGGTACAACTACGAGCAGTAGTTCAAATAAGACTACGAACCTCACCACCGGAACATCCACATCCAAAACCACAGAGTCAACTGATACTTCGTCTGACACATCAGATTCAACAGAGACCGATTCAACAGAGACTGAGTCAACATCTGCGTCGGTCAGTGCAACAATGGTTTGGATCACCGTCACCCAAAGTAATACCCGTGTCACAAAAGAAACTGAGTACGTTCAGAAGTTTTCATCGATGTATTCTACTATAGCAACACCTTCTTCGGGAACAATTGGATTAGGTTCCCTCTCTGGTACTATTGGTACCATTAGAAGTTACAGAATAGCTACAGTTACATCAATTTAGTCACTTATACCATAATATTCATCAACTTCCCATCTCTGCAAAAAAAGTAACTCCTCAATATCAGTTGTTTCTATTAAATACGATAAAAAATTCAAATTATATTGACATCGGTTCAAATTTATACATTAGCATTATATCCAGTCATAACATTCATAAACTTCTAGCCCTTTATTCAAAATTCCAAATGGAAACCTTTTATCATTTCGGCAAGATCAAATCATTAGCATTCATATAGATTAGCGACATCATCGACAAAAACGAAAAAGCAGTACCAAACTCAAAATAAAGTTGAAATGAGAGAGTCTTTATTTGTGTATATCATAATACGCATTTGTCCTCAAATAATAACATGGATATGTTATTTATATATCGCTTGGACTATTGCATAAAGATCAAAATATAGCAAACATTTCAAGTAGTGAAAAACAATTCTTGAGAGTTTTACACCTCACCATTTGAATAGGTCTCGTACTCGATATCTATTCTTTTATATCTCAGATAAACACACCTCTCGTGATGTTCTTATTTCGTTTTCTTGTTTACTTTCGCCATATGTAGCATTTGTACTACTTTTATCTATCTATTTATTCGTCCTATTAGAAGTAAAGCCATGTTCAACTCCGTTGCCGTACACCGCCCGCTTATTGCAAAGATCTCGAGCTAAAGGAGGCACGCGTCGATTCAGAGACTCGATGGGTCGATTGGGGATCTATGTTATTCCCCTCTATGTAGAACAAAGAGGCCAGATAGGTGTTGTTTTCAAACGTCTTCTAGAATATAGATCATCAGAATATAGTGCAAGTATATACCTTATCATGAGTAGAAAAACGGGATTCTCATTACCCACCTATGTCGTGCGAGATTCTGAATCAAGAAAGAGACAATCAGTTGCAAATCTAAGAGATCCAAATGAGGGATCAAATTACCATAATAATGATTCATCCTCAGATAATATTTCGTTGAATAGTTCTATTGATGACTCGCATGTTCACAATCAAAACAATGTAGCTGAGCTGTTAAGCAATCCTGAGGAGCCCCGGGGACGTCAGTCAAACTTAAGTCATAAGAGTAAGAGCGTAGATCAAGAAGATATTGACAATGGAATAAATACTAGGATACCGTCTCACGAATTAGAAGTAATGACATCGCCATATAATCTGAATTCTGAAAGAGATATAATGCATTACAACGCATTGAAGGAGCTTAGGCTTTTCGAAAAATCAGATAATATTGGATCGGTAACTAGGGATCATTTAGCCAACGAAAGAACCTTTTTAGCATACGCTAGAACATGTCTAAATTTTCTAATCTGTGCCTTAACTATTAACCAACTCTATAAATCTGAAGAATTACAATTGATATTAAATCAGATTGACCTTTTATCTTCCAACCAAATAGAGGAAAACTCAAGCAAGGGGGGCATCTCATTGTCTCAGAAGTTAACGAACAATAACTTAAGAATATCCATCAAGTCAATTGAGATCATCTTTGCTGTATTGGGATTGTTTCACTGTATAATAGGAATGTCGAGTTATTTCATCAACCTTAACATTATGATCAACGATAAAAAATTTAGCGTCTCTAGATTAGCTATGTTGTTTGTGATGATATGTATTCTAGCTGTTGATATCTTATTTCTGTATCAAGGAATTAAAGGTGCAATCGGTATGCTATAAACTCCACTGCGCTATAAATCTATACTATATACTATATACTATACTTAACGAATGAAACGAAAGAGACGAAATCATATGATACTGTTACTAGTACACAAGGAGCACCGCATAAATGCGATTCTTTTTTTGGATGAAGTTTATTCATAATAATATCAAATTATATAGCTGTAAAAAGTACAACACCTACTGAAATTAATAGGTTGTAAGAGTGAAGTGATCAAGCTTTTGAAAAAGCATATTCAAACTAAATCGTGAAACGAGGTCTAACATGTCATTATCTCAGATAATAAATAATGAAAACGATAAAAGTCAAAGTTATCAAAGGAACAATGAATGGAGTCAAAACAAAAGGTGTCCAAATTGAACAAAAGAAAAATTAATTGAGTGACACTCAAATTCTAGGGCAAATTATGCATTATTATACTATCAAAACCACTAAGGCACCAATAATCACTGGTACAACCTTTGATGTATGCTTGAACGAAACTGCTCCATTTTCGATGGAGCTTGCCGATGGAGCTGAACTTGAAGAACCAGGTCCAGTGGATGATCCAGATGAGGTTTCCGTAGTTGAGCCTGAGCCTGATGAAGTAGCTTCTGAGGTGGAAGAGCTTGAAGTTGAAGATTCTGGGCCTGAACCTGAACCTGAACCTGAACCTGAACCTGAACCTGAACCTGAACCTGAACCTGAACCTGAACCTGAACCTGAACCTGAACCTGAACCTGAACCTGAACCTGA